>JASPKZ010000001.1:2515000-2627500 GCA_030220185.1 Diploptera punctata
GAAGTAGATTATATAGGGGATAATTGGAAAACATTAGCTTAGGATAGGGATGTATGGAGAGCTTATGTCCGCGCGGCATGAACCTACGGGTTCGATAGTTCCAGTGAGTTAGAGCAATAAGTTCTTATACATGTATAACTTATTATTTCTGATTTCCATCAACTATCTGATACCATTTGTAATGTTTGCTTTAATATCTGTCACGCGTCTATCATAGATTCTAATGTTTATTCAATCAATCACCAATGTTCGGAAGTTGCAACATTCTTGCAGCTGGACCGTACGGCGCAATAGCGAACATGATACATAACCAAATGTGCCAGCTGCACAACAATCACAGGAATTAATAGATATTTCATCACACCCTAACTAACTCACTGGCACATCGAACCCATAGGTTCATGTCCGTGCGGACATAACCTCTCCGTACATCCCTATTCTGAGTTAATGTTTTCCAATCATTGCCTGTATAATCTACTTCCCTCAAATCATAGTTAATGTTATTGTCACACCACATGTTGGCCTACCAACTGAGCGTTTTCCGTCTGGTTTTCCTACAAGAAGTTTCAATGTACGTATTTCATTCCCCATTCGTGCCAAATGTCCTGCCCATACCTGTCTACGAGACTTAACTGTTCTTATTATATGTGGCTTCCTATAAAGACCATGTAGTTCACTGATATGCAGTCTTCTCCATTCACTTGTCTGTTCAACTCTCTATGGTCCCAAATTCTCTTAAGAACTTTATTCTCAAATACTCGTAATCTCCTTTCTCCCTTAAAGTAAGAATCCATGTTTCGTTTTCATCACACTCCAGGATATAAAAATTTTCTTCCCATAAAATCCTCAACTATAATCTACTATAGTGGTAACTAATTACCTCACTGGCAATATCGAACCGATAGGTTCATGGTTGCATGGACATAAGCTCTCTAAACATCCAAATTCTGAGAATTTATTGGATAATTCTACGTCTCGTAGAAATGTGCATGCTCTCGGTTAAAAAAAATGCTTTTATAAAAAGTACAGATTTCATACTTAACGTATACCCTGTGGCCACAGATGAAAATAATAGTTTTAAGAATTATGTCAATCTAGCGAGATGGTTCCATGCAAAGGCAAGTTGTGGATACAGTATTCAAAGGAATTCGTGTTAAAAAATATGTGAGAGTCTACTTACTTTGTTTACTTCAATTTTTTGGAATGCAGGCTTCCACGGTAATCATAAAATTAAAAGATTCCGAGCTATGTGGCCTGTTGTCTATAACTGCTGTTTCCTCCAGACGTTTCTCCCGTGAAACGGCTGTGAAAGCCTGCATTCCACAATAACGCCTTCACGGAGAGGAGAGTAATTTACGAATTAGGCGCCTGGGGACACTCCGGAAGAAGAAATACGACCTCGTCCAGCTATCCAGGGGTCAGCATGAGTATAAATAACAGTGTCCAACATTCTGCCTCATTGGCGGGTGCTGGGCCTCCGGACCGGGGGGGGGGGGGGAGGATTGCGAACTCGCTTCTTGGGGGCGTGGGCGACGCCCTTCGGCGGTCGCGGTTTTCCTCTTGGCCTTCGCGGACGACGGACAGAATTACTAGTGACGAGCATTCTTTGTCTGGACCAATGTCGGCGATCGCGGACTGTCATCTTACTGGGAGACTCACTCTGAGGCTTGAGAAGGCAAGAGAAGAATCAATTTATCATAAGTAATGCTACGAGTGATTTCCAATTTATCTAGAGAATTTGGAAATTAAGAGTGGCATTTGGTAAGACGATTTAACGAATAAAATTAAGCTGTTTACTCATAAATCATTATTTAAATAGGCCCTATACTTATTTTAAAATATTTATTTATTTAATGTAAACGGCGATGTTCGAAAACAAATGAGAAACTTTATGTTTCATTTGTTCATCACTGCAACCAGGTCATATTTATTACCAAATAGAATCGCAATATTGTAAGAATGCACCCTAGTGGAGAAAAAATGAAACTCGTCAAACAGTTTATAGCCAACATTTTAGGTTATTAATTAATTTCTGATGTCCTATGATGTAAATATGTCAACTATATTTTTCTGGAACGTAAATACCAGGGAAATAATACGTTTAGTTAAGTGCAAACAGTGGTTTCTTTTTACTGTGGTATAATCAATTGCTATAAGTTTTTTCTCTCATATCTCGCAAGCGGTATCTGGTTACATTCGTACACTATATATATATATATATATATATATAATCTGGGAGTCACATGTAATATAGGATTCTTACACCTTAATATATAAATTGCTATATTCAACGTATCTCTTATTGAGATAGTCATTGCAAAACAGTGCTATGACCTCTTCAGAATATTAAAAAGGAAGAGCTCTCTTTAAGGTGATAAACCTAAGTTGATAAATATAGAGGTGAAACACGACTGTGATTGGTTGTAAAACAAAACTCATTGAAACGTGAAAGGTCATTGCCTCCAATTTCGGTCATGAGTTAAATAGTCCTAGAAAATAATTTCATCTAGGGCTGAAGAGGGCATCTAAGACCCTAAAGCAGCCAGGAGGCGGCGGACTTACTCTGTATTGAGTCTACGACAAGGGAACATCACCTAGAAGCACTCGCCACTGAGGATGCCCTCCTCAGTTGAGAGAGAAACGTCAGGAAGAAACCTAGTTATGAACCACGGCCACAATCCCGAAATCTTTTAATAATACTACAATTTTATTTTGAGACGTTTGATGTACAATTTTTTATCTAATTCCATATTTACCAATAAATGCCATTACTTTTGACTTATTTATTGATATTTTACAATTATATCTATTGGCTATTAATTAAAATTTATATCCTAACATTTGGAGCTCAGTTTCAGATTCTGCTAAAAGTACAACATCGTCAGCGAATAATAAAGCATTTATTTTATCTTTATTATCAATTAATATTATTTCATTAGTTAAAACCTTCTTCCATTCTTTTACGATATCGTCCATATAAATATTAAATAATATAGGTGAGAGTGAACACCCTTGTCGTACTTCTTGGTTTATTTGAAAAAAATGTCTTACTTTTAGTCAACTGAGGGTCAATACAAAGTGGAAGTGAAAATTGGATAATGAAATCAAGAGATAAAAGCAGGAAATGCTGTTTTTTACGTAATGTGAAAGGATGCACAAGAGCGGATAGAATAAGGAATGAAACTATACGAGAAGAATTAAATATATATAAAATTGAAGATAAAATCAGCGAAAATAATAAGAAATGGACAGAACACTTAATGAGAATGAACAACGAAAGAATACCAAAAAGAACCTCCCTGTATAATCCCAGAGGAACAAGAGATGTTGGCCGACCACGTAGAAGATGGACTCCACTTTTAACTTCGCCGGAACAGGCTGCATAGCCTAAACCTTGTAGTAGAAGAAGAAGAAGAAGAGGACGTTTGATCTAGGCCTTACCAGCAGAGCAATAGAGTGTGCATCTCTATTGAAAATGTGTAGAACTTATGATATAATGATCAATGAAGTGGTAGGAATATACCCGTGACCTAATAACCGAGGAAGCTAAAACGATAATAGGCTACGTTACTTATTGTCAATATTAAACCGATAAACAAGTTGAAAGTTAGGATTTTTACAACCATCTCTACTGGACCTTGTTAAACCAGTTTCAGGAGCAAATGACCGCAATTTTGTCATGCTTCAACGAATAACTATTTCAATCATTTCCGTATTCTTTGAAGTAACTTTTTTCCTAAGTTTTAACTTTTTTTTGTATACAAAGATTATAAATAGCCTTCACCGTTACCCATAATCGTTAACAATTAGCTAAATTGACACTATTTCAACTAAATTACGTAATGCAATAATTTGATAAATCTACCATAGCAACAAGTTCTTTTGTTAGAAACTGTTGATAATACTATATTGCGATACGAGTATGATAAACACGGATCCAGGAAAAGTTTTAAAAAAGAGGCGCTTGAGCCGAAGTTTTTTTTTTTAATTTCCGACATTGCGTGCTTACCACATGAGTATTACATACTATTTTTTGCACTTACGTGTATTTATTTCAATAATTAAGATATTAGTTAAGATATTAATAAATATAATTGAAGATAAAGGTTAGATTTCAGAAGGTGAATCGGGTATATGTGTTGCTATGGAGAAATAATAATTGTTGGTCATGTCGCCATCTTATGATTGTTGAAACTATAAAACCAATTTGATTTGGGATTTATTTCTGATTATGAAGAAAGTTTTAAAGGATGTGTGAGTGAAGATAAAATAGAAAAGGCGTGGAAAGCTGTACGTGATGAATTAATACAGAAATCAATACAAATTTCAGTATCACTACAAATATTTCAAAGTAAATGTTTTTACTTACCGCACTAGTCATTTTGGTCATTTTTAAAGTATTGAGATTTCTTTTGTTTTCATAGCAACCAAGATTGTATGCAGTAATGTCAAATTACGATGCACATAAAAAATAACAGTAAGTGAACAATATTAGTTACATAGTGCAAAAAATAACTTTAACCAATGTAATGAAGTGCTGGAAAATAAAAACAAAAGAAGTCATTTACTTCACAATGATTAAAAACAATCAGAAATATCAATTTAATTTTAATTTTACGCTTACGATATTATTATACAAAAAGAGTACTTTCTTTCTCCGGGCGGGGATTACTTCAGTGAATTAATGGCAAAGATTACAAGTATTTGAGAATAATGTTCTTAGTACAATATTTGGCCCAAAGAGAGATAAACAGACAGGCGAATGGAGGAGATTACATAACAGTGAACTACATTATCTTTATGGGAAACCAGATGTAATAAGAACACTTAAATCTCGTATGCTGCGTTGGACAGGACATGTGGCGCGAATTGGGAATGAAGGAGGGGCATCGAAAGTTCTTATAGATAAACCAGAGAGACAACGACCAGATGGTAGGCCAAGAAAGTGGGAGAATAACATTAACCAGTATTTGAGGAAAGTAGATCATACAGCGCATGATTGAAAATATTAGGTCAGGATAGGGAGGTATGTAGAGCTTATGTATGCAGGGCTATGAACCTATGGGTTCAATGGTACCAGTGAGATAGTTATATCAGACAAGATGGTAAAGTAATATCAACCATGATTTGAGGTATCTAAATTATACAGAGAACGTTTGGAATAGTTTACCTCAAGATATGAATGTATGGAGAAATTATGCCCTCGAGGTTATGAACCTCCAGGTTCGATGGTGCCAGTGGGTTAGTTAGTGCTATACAACTATACTCGATCCATAATATTTACCCATTTAATAAACATTAACACGACACATTTTTACTGCTTTCCTAGGTTTAAAAATATATTTTTTGGTATTATGAAAAATATAAAATTAGATTATTCGTTTGAAATTAACGCACGAATTCAACAAATGCACAACTACAATATTTTTAATTAAAAATATAGATATATTGACAGAATTATACTGTGTATGTATAGTAATTGCATAATAAACATAGAGAATTCATTTTAATTAATTTCGTTAATTTATTTACGCTGAAAATAGCACGAATATTATGTATCTTTCCATAGTAGTAGAAATTCGTTTCATAAAAAAATAAAAATAACCAAATACATTTTTAACGTAATCATTTAAATCTGGTGGTAGCAATAATTTAATTGATACTGTATACAAATTTAATACAACCCCTCAGTTTCACTTCAGCAATAACAAATTTCATTTACAATTCACCTGTATTTATAACAGCAACTGCAAACAGAATGTTTTATAATTTATATTACACGCTTTTAGCATTTCTAGAAAAACCTAAATATATAAAACATTTTATTATGAAATTCGGAATCATACTATTTAGACGCTAGAATGGCAAAATACAATTTCAAACCTTCCACTACAATAGGCAATCCGCAATGACATATGACGTCTGAAGATACCTGTTGTGCAGAGCCAGGATTTGATTTTTAGGGTCGTATCTATGAACGCATTAGACCGTAAAAGTAGTTCTCTGCTGAGAAAGTTGCATCCAAAGACGTGTTTGCGTACTCAAAAGTCTGTTCATGCGATAATAATTGTCAAAATTCCTAAGCTACCTGGCGAGGTCACTGCAGAGAACGAATCGTGAGCAACCCGATGGGAAACGATGGTAACCGATGTAGCTTGAAACTTGCCGCTTATCTTGCTGACTTATCCAAGATGTCGGACCTTGAAGACTTCGATCATGTTTTCGATATACGCGGAAAAGAGGAATTTGATAGAGTCTACCAAAGAATTCAACTGGAAGAACAGGAGAATCGGCGTAATATCGCGCGACGCAGACGTCGTCGTATACGGTTTTATTTGCGGGACGCAAGCGTAAATGCGTTCCTCTAGCAGACGAAAATAACGGAAGTGGTTTTATCGCTGAGAATTCTGGGCAATTTCTTGCCAATATTACGAAAAAACTACTTTCATGCATGACCAGTCAGCGACTCGCTAATTCGAACTTTGCACGTGCTCACGGAAAACTCAGCTCAACAGAGACTAATGAATTTGCATGCGGCCCTTATTTACTAAAAGGTAACAGTGCAACATAGTATAATTAGAAGTTAGACTTATGATTATCTTTTGTTTTGGTTTCACATACAAACAGTTGAATAATATACACTATCTGAATTGCAATCTTATTACACGCTTTATATTAGCTTGACCTGTATCTATCTATCTATCTATCTATCTATCTATCTATCTATCTATCTATCTATCTATCTATCTATCTATCTATCTATCTATCTATCTATCTATCTATCTATGTAACGGAATCTTTCAACGCGATTTTTACCCACTTAAAATCATTGGATCCACTTGAAACTTTGTATACTTGTAGAGGACCCGTGACAATACAATAATTTCATATTTGTTTTCTAAAATCCTGACCATAATCATCAGAAAATCAAAAAAGTGTTTTTATATCAATGTAACGGAATCTTTCAACGCGATTTTCACCCACTTAGAAACATTGGATAGACATAAAACTTTATATACTGGTAGAGGACCCGTGACAATACAATAATTTCATATTTATTTTTATTATATAACTAGCCGGATCCACGACTTTGTTCGCGTCAACAATATGTATATCGAGGAAAATGTTTAAAAACCGAGCCATAGCACGGTTTTTAATTTTCAACATTCCGTAAAACACTTCACAAACGTGCGTTGTACATTTTTTTGCGCGATGGCGTTTTCAAAATAATTAATAATAGTAAAGTCTTTGTAGCATGCTGCCTTGTCACGCAGCGGGCCCGGGTTCGATCCCCGGTCGAGACAGGCTCCTGGGTGAGGTTTATTCGGGGTTTTGCCTCACCTGTAAGACAAATGTCAGGAAGCTTAGGGCCCAACGGTCTCCGAAAATCATCCGGCCATCATCACCATCCTTATCATTAACATCATCATCCTTCATCGGTGTGGAAAGCAACGGGAAGCTACCACACCTATAATTCCCTAGTAAAGCTGCAAAGCATAGCATTAAAATGCTATGTTTGCAGCGAAATACCTGCCCTCGGGCAGAATTACTAGTGGTGGAATAACATCTTTGTTGGGAATATTTGCGATCATTATAAACAATTGACTAACGTTAACAGTGTGGGCAATGTGTATTAGTTGAAGCAACAGGAGACCGTTACCAATTTAGTAATACAATGGCGGCAAGTACATATTTATTGTGTTATATTGCTTCAAATTAAGTTCAGTTCATTTAAAATGCAGCGATTTGTTTCGTATAATGTATATTAATCCTATCTTCAGGATTTTTTTGTATATACATTGTATGTAGTATACATAGAGGACAGTGGTTTTACTTCCCACACGCGTGTTTGTAATATGTAATATTAGAGTATAGTTATTTTATTACTGTACAGTTACTTAGGTTGGGAACCCCGATATGTAGGAAGTTAAAATTTCAATCATGGTCGCAATTGCTGTAAGTATGAAAAAATGCATTATCGCATAAAAATAATTTTGAAAGAAAACAAATAAAGGATTATTGTGAGTTATTCATAAAATATATACATATGTTGTAGCGTTATGCGAAATACAGATACCTGTCTTACAAATAACCATTGCACTGTAAAGTCTTAAATTAGTTTAAGTTTTGAGACCGATCTTTACCAGGTAGCCTTCTGAAGTTACGGAATAAAAATGGCTAAAACATATGTATCATTGTCATGAAATGAAAAGTGAAAGTTGTTGAAGATAATTCTCCAAATTTCCGGACCGATTCTGCAAATTCAAGCTCTAGCTCTTGCTAAATTCCTAGGGAATAAAGATTTCAAGACATCTTCAGGTTGGCTGGACAGTATTAAGAAAACGACACAATGTAGTGTGGAATGAAATTTGCGGGGAATCAAAGGATGTGGATTAAAAGAGTAGTTACTGAGCGGAAACTGAAACTGTATATTTTAATTTCAGGATACTCACCTAAGAAAGATTTTTAATACTGACGAAACGGGACTGCTTTTTCGCGCGTTACCGTCGAAGTCGCTCATACATACTATAGGCCTACTTCACTTTTTAAAGTCAGCGGAATTACAATTAATCCAAGGTACGTAAAAAAGACATATACAGTACTCTACAATCCAAGATTATTAATAAGTTCTAGTTTTTTTTTGTAATGCGGAATTTTGTCTAAAGTGGAAAAAAATGGTCCCATCCGATTACGCATAGAGCAAGTTTTACTGTATGAGTAGCCTCTATACTGTATATTTCAGGACATTGGATTCATTATCAAAATTGAATTTCCTAATTCTTACAGCTGTCAGTTTATGCTGATGATGTAGTATTATTAGGCGAGATAGCTACTAAGAGCCAACATACACGCTCTATTGAGTAGCACTAAGAAACTGGTACTGAAAATAAACATCAATAAAACTAAATGTATATTCACACATAAAAATATATTATATAATGAAAATGGACAATTAATGACAAATGAGGAAAGTTTTGAAGAAGTGGCTAAACCCAAATGACTAACCAACTGACAGCTACTGTCGAACCCGTATGATCATGGCCGCGCGGACATAAGTTGAGCTTCTGTTTTCCAAATATCCCCTGTACAATCTACTTCCCTCAAATCATGGTTAATGTTATTCTCCCACTTCATTCTTGGTCTACCAAATGGTCGTTTTTCCCTCTAGTTTTCCTACAAGAAGTTTCCATTCCCCTTTTTCATTCGTACAATAATTATAAACAGGAATGAGGTAAGAAGGAAATTAAACAGAGGCTCAATTCTGGAAATGCTTGCTGTTATGCATTTACAGAGACTCTTGTCTCGCATCTCTTGTCTTGTCTTGTAAGCCCATGTTTTCCCTTAACAGAGATTTAGGCGCTCTCCCCCTCCCGGAGGACTTGCTCCTTGGATTTTTCCATCGTAAAAAATCCATCGACCCCGGCCGGGTTTGAACCCGCGACCCTCGGGACCAGAGACAAGGAGCATAACCACTAGTCCACCGCGGCCGATGTCTCACATCTCTAAAAAAAAAAAACGTTAAAACGAAAATATATAAAACTGATATAATATGATACCAGATATAATAAGAAGGGTTGGTCTCTTGAATTGTGATTGGTAGGACATGTGGCACGAATGGAAAATGTTAGAGGGGCACTGAAACTTTTTTGTAGGGAAACCAGATTGAAATGTCGAGTTAGAAGACCAAGAATTTGGTTGGAGAAGGACATTAACCATGATTTCAGGGAAGTAGATTATACAGCAGATGACTGGGAAAAAAAAACTCAAAAAAGGGAAGAATGAAGAGCTTATGTTAGCGCGGTCATGAACTTACGGGTTCGACAGTGAATTAGAGTTAGTTAATTGCTCTCTACATTAATAAAATAACATGAATATATATCATACAATTGTTAAAAACATTATTACTTATGGAGCAGAACTTTGGCCATTAACAACAAAAACAAATAAGTATCTTTTGGCAACGGAAATTATTTTATACGAAGGGCAGCAAGAATTTCAAGAAGAGAAAAAAGTAGGAACTCAGTTATAAGGGAGAAAATGAAGATTGAAGATACTATTTTAGATTATATTAAAACTCAGCAATTAAGATAGTACGGACATGTCCAGCGAATGGAAGAGGATCGACTACCAAAATCTGTTTTGGAATGGAAACCTGAGGGAAGACGAGGCAGAGGAAGACCTAAAACCTCCTGGAGTCAGGGAATATGTTTATACATGAAGGAGAAACATCTACAACCAGGAGATTGGATGGACCGACAAAATTGGCTATTAGGAATCGGACGATATCAAAGACATTAATCAACCGATGATCTATCTAATTGCTCTCTACATTCACTAGAATTGCGTAACAGAAATAAAGAACTGCATACTAATGCAATGAACTGCTAGCTTAAATGTACGAGTACATGTAATGAAATATTCTACATTTGTTTAAAATGAAATAAAGTCCCTCTCTACTCACGTTTCCTATCCCATATGGGTATTTCTATACGCACGTAGCATTGAATTTTCTGTACACACTTTACTCGAAGGAAGAGCTGTGAGCTGCTTTTATGTATTCGGTCCGGAAGAAGACGGAAGTTCCGTCACAACACAAGCGAGAGGGTGGGCGCATGAGACTTCATGAAAGACAATCTTTTGAATTCTTATTACTACTCGTGTTTGCAAGGAAGTACAAAAAACAAACGGAGGAAAATACCAACTTCTTTAACATCCAAATTCAGGATTCAATTTTAAAGCACCCTAAAAAAGACGTCATTAAAGCTATACACATATATTAACCGTTAAAAAAATAACCTCCTAGCATAATACTCGCTTCAGTGAACATTCTAATGAGAAAACGAAAACACGTGTTGTGTAAATTGAAGCTAACAAAATATAATCATTCATGCCAACGTTTTCGAAAAACAATTAGGAGACGGAACACGCATATTTCAGAGCTATTTTCACCTGTAATATTGGCAGGTTCAGATGAGATCCCAGCAGAACTGATAAAATCAGGGGGAGATAAATTGATGGACAAAATATGCTGGGAAAAAGAAGCTCTTCCAGATGAATGGAAGGAATCAATTATCGTACCAATTTATAAGAAAGGAGATAAAACTGATTGCAACAACTACAGGGGCATCTCATTACTTTCAACTTCGTACAAAATTCTAACAAATATATTAGTAAGCAGACTTACTCCCTATATTGATGACATTCTAGGAGATCATCAATGTGCATTTAGAAGAAACAGGTCTACAACAGATCAGATTTTTAGTATAAGACAGATTTTAGAAAAGAAATGGGAATATAATGGTACTGTACATCAACTGTATGTAGACTTCAAAAAAGCATATGATTCAATTAAGAGGGAGAAGTTATATAGTATCCTGCTGGAGTTCGGAATTCCTAAAAAGTTAGTTAGACTTATACGAATGTGTCTAAATGGCTCAAAGAGTAGGGTGCGTGTAGGCAAACAGTTTTCAGACACTTTTGAAATCCAGAATGGGTTGAAGCAAGGAGATGCACTATCTCCTCTACTATTTAATTTTGTACTAGAGCATGCCATTAAATCTTTAGAGAATGAGGAAGGCTTACAACTGAATGGTATTAATAAGCTGTTAGTTTATGCTGATGATGTAGTACTAATGGCCGATAGCGAGGAGATACTAAAGGACAACACGCACACACTATTGAGTAACACTAAGAAATTAGGACTGGAAGTAAATATCAATAAAACTAAATATATGGTCACACGTAGAAATACATTATATAATGGAAATGGACAGCTAATGACAAATGAGGGAAATTTTGAGGAAGTGGCTGAATTCAAATACCTAGGAACAATAATCACAAATAGGAATGAGATGCACAAAGAAATTAAACATAGGCTCAATTCTGGAAATGCATGCTATTACGCATTGCAGATACTCTTGATGTCCCAACTCCTTTCAAAAAACGTTAAACTTAAAATATATAAAACTATTATTCTACCAGTTATATTATATGGGTGCGAAACATGGACTCTTACTTTAAGGGAGGAAAGGACATTACAGGTATTTGAGAATAAAGTTCTTGGGAAAATTTTTGGACCAAAGAGAGATGAACAGACAGGTGAATGGAGAAGACTACATAACAATGAACTACATGGTCTTTATAGGAAGCCAGATATAATAAGAACAGTCAAGTCTCGTAGACTGCGATGGACAGGACATGTTGCACGTATGGGGAATGAAAGACGTGCATGGAAGCTTCTTGTAGGAAAGCCAGAGGGAAAACGCCCAGTTGGTAGACCAAGAATGAGGTGGGAGAATAACATTAACTATGATTTGAGGGAAGTAGATTATACAGGGAATGATTGGAAAGGATTAGCTCAGGATAGGGATGTATGGAGAGCTTATGTCCGCGCGGCCATGAACCTACGGGTTCGATAGTGCCAGTGAGTAAGTAAGTAAGTAATATTGGTATTTGTTCAAGCGTTTCTGATAAGGTACACTGTGATACATTTTTGAACAGCTCTTGGAGTGCTTAATTAACGCATCGAAGAATAATACATTGAAGAAAACAAAGTTAGTATTCGTGTCACGTTAATAAATAAAGCTACAAAGTTCACTAAACATCAATATTATTTCCCTCTAGTAGTTTGACAATTTTTGTATAAAGCAATTTTTTATTTTATACTTACGTATAATGTTATTTCGGGTGATCATGTTAAATGGGACACTATATATATATATATATATATATATATATATATATATATAAATATGAAAGTTTTCTTGGGTTTTCCGCGTCTTGGATTCGAGTTCGGCCTCTGACCAGTGATTCCGACGTTTCGGCATGATCCCACATGCCATTATCAAGGAATGATAAGTTCGAGTCACAGGTTTAGGTCTTATATAATAAACAGATATTGGTAAAAGTAAAGTCTCTAAGAAGAAAATGTAAAAAATCATAAAAAGCGCCCCACGCTTTTGATGGTAAAATTATTTATCCCAAGCGTGTTGGAAATTAAAATTATTTTTAATTATTTTAGTTCGGTTTTCTAATAAAGCGTGTTGTTTTAGTTTTTTAAAACTATTATTTATTTTTTAGTTTTAATATTTTACAGAATAAGATAAAAAGTAAATATCTTTAAATTCGATTCTATTGTAGTATAAGGTGAAAGTAATACTCTTCTAAAAAAAAACCTCCAAGCCGGATTTGATCCAGCGACCTATGGATTACAGAAATTATATACCACTAGAGTGTACCGCTCAACCAACTGAGCTCTTACAACGATTGACTAAAAAGTCGACAAGTCCGCAACCTATTATACCAGTTTTCATTTTTTTGCTTTCTGATGATTCTGGCCAGGATTCTAGAAACAAAATATGAAATTATTGTATTGTCACGGGTCCTTTTCAAGTACACAAAGTTTCAAGTCGATCTAAAGTTTCTAAGTGGGTGAAAATCGTGTTCAAAAATTCCGTTACATAGATACAAAGACACTTTTTTTGTTTTTCTGATGATTCTGGTCAATATTTTAGAAAATGAATATGAAATTATTGTATTGTCACGGGTCCTTTACAAGTATACAAAGTTTCAAGTCTATCCTATGTTCCTAAGTGGGTGAAAATCGTGTTCAAAGATTCCGTTACATAAATACAAAGGCACTTTATTTGATTTTCTGATGATTCTGGCCAGGATTTTAGAAAATAAATATGAAACTATTGTATTGTCACGGGTCCTTTACAAGTATACAACATTTCAAGTCGATCCAATTATTTTAAGTGGGTGAAAAACGCGTTGAAAGATTCAGTTACATAGATAGATAGATAGATGTCAAGCTAATATAAAGCGTGTAATAAAATACATAGAGTTTTCGCTGTGGTCCGTTTTCGAAGACGTACACCCATTCAAGGTTTAGTTCTTATGTTGTTAAATACCTTCAGTTTTCAGTGTGGTCCGTTTCCGAAGCCGTACATCTATCCAAGATTAAGTTCTTATGTAGTTAAACATCTTCAGTTTTCAGTGTGGTTCGTTTCGGAAGCCGTACGCCCATCCAAGGGTCGACCACACTCCATGTTGCCCAACCTTGGTTTTCTTTATATCTTCTTCGCTGTTTTGGGGATGACATGGTGGGCAGCGAGAGCAGTTTTCCATGTAGATGATAATCTTTGGGCATCATCTCGGGTGTTAATGAAATGTGGCCTTTTCTCAATCTCTATTGTTTCTCTGTAGAATATTGATTTTTGTCTCGCATTGGTCGGAGTGGATTTGCGAGTCGCCAAATCGCGAGTTTGAAGCCCGCACAAGCATCGGAAATGTCTAGGCTCTCAGTTTATGTGACTCTACGAATCTCCCTTCCTTTTCGCGAAAGATCAGTGACCAGAAGCTTCTACGGTTCGAAGTATCTCGAACCTAAGCCTGGAAAGTTCCTTGCGCTTTTATAAATAGGACCAAGGCAGGAGGTCAGGTCAGTATTGTATTGGTTTGACGGCGATAGTTAGTCTTGGTGTGACGGCGGTAACAGTGTATTGTGTATACGAGAAATTGCGGCGAACGTATTCATGAGTGACTGAAAATACTTGTGGACAGTGATAAATATTTAAAGAAGATTAATTGTGAGTGAAAATTGTGATAAAATGTTTTTATGATAATTTATGAAAATAAATAAAGTGTTAAGAGAGAATTTAAACAACATCGGTGTGTTCATTTACGTCGAAATTACATAAACACGAACCCGCCAAACACCTATATACACACATAAATACATACATATATTTCCCGTTTAAGGAGCAAGTGCAGTTGTTGACGGAGGGCATTGCAGTCGTGTTTATGGAGGAATAGAACACGTGACACTGCTATCTTTGGTGCAGAGGGGGATGGGACGTGGAACGCTGACAGTATACACTGCCTTAAATGCGGCATGTGTAGCAACAAACAGAGCTTCGACTTTCATACCCGCTGCCGGAAGGAATTTTGAACTGCACCTACTACCAAAACTAACTTATCCACAACCCGCTTACATTTTCTTATCTTCCAATCAGATTTTGAGTATTACAATAGCCACCACAACATGGACAAAAAGCTTTCATTTACAAAATCAGTAAAAACTACACGTTAATGGACGCACAGGCCGAGAAACACACTCTCATTCGCCAACTTCAACCTACCAACTACACATTCACAGGAGGGGAATTCAACCACAAGGAAATTAATGACGCCGACAGCTGGACTGCACACGCCCTGTTTTGGCACACGACTCATTCTAAAATATTATAACAATGAGGCTGCTGCCTATACCACTTCCCAGCTAGTTCTTCTAGATTGTACTGTAAAACCAATCCAGATGACATGACTTTGTCTCTTCTATTGGTACCTCGATACTGGAGGAATATAGCTTTAAGCGTGTAAGAAAATGTATTTCGCTTTCTAACACTCGAAATAGATACAATTAAATAAAAATAATAAAAATGTATATTACCTGGCATATATATATATATATATATATAAAGTTATAATGGAGAATCTTAAAATATATAATTACAACTTTAATAGATTGAATAAATAAATAAATAGTTTATTTCTTACCCATGAGCAATGCAAAGTACATTACAATTTCAATTGTTCCAAACGTCTGCTCCTATACAATTTTAGTCCACCGCTGTGATCTCGAGGTAGCGTGCTGCCTTGTCACGCAGCGGGCCCGCGTTCGATTCCCGGTTAGGACAGGCTCCTGGGTGAGGTTTTTTCGGTTTTTTTTCCTCACTGTAAGACAAATGTCAGGAAGCTTAGGGTCCAACGGTCCCCGAAAATCATCCGGCCATCATCATTATCATCATCCTTCACCGGTGTGGAAAGCAACGCGAAGCTATCACACCTATAATTCCCTAGTACAGCTGCAAAAGCATAGCAAGGAAATTCTATGACTGCAGTGAAAGACCTGCCCGCGGACAGAATTACTATAGATGGATACAATTTTAAAGCATCAAAAAAATAGAACCATTCAAAATCGGAGAGAAATTATTATGAATGTTGTCAAACAGATAAGTGGAAAATATTCTACATTAGCTGCTGAGGCTATGGTGAAAATAACAGCAGAATTTATAGGTACATCAGTTGAAAGCATAAATTCTACTCGAATTGAAATTTAAATAAAGGATATCTAATGACATCATGGAAAAAATAAATGTCTGATTAGGTATGCACATATTTAATTTTTTGTTACAAATAAATCAGAAGTGGAGAAGGTTCCTAATTATTGGTACCATCTTACCTTGTATTCAGTCGTATTTCCCATAAAGTACGTTATTATCAAAGAACTATGTTTCTATCGATGATAGTTGTGTATAAAATTCAGTCATATGGTGGATAAAATTAGCAGCACGGTTCCCTCAATAGACGATGTCAGTGAAGTAATACCTTATTCAAGTTTGTTTTTGCGCGATAGTACGTTTTGCCGTACTTATAGCAATGGCGGCCATCGTTAAAAGTTCAAGTTCCTACATTTCGGAGTTGCCAACCTAAATAACTATATTGTAATTTATAACTGTACACTCTCTAATACTCGACAAAGTTAACTTTCAATGCGGAAAAACAGTGAACTAAAATAATGTGACAAGGGTGAGTAGGGGTTGGAGGTAGTAGACCCTTATCTCAGGTTGCAATGACAGTGTTTATTATCCGTCAGTTGTTAGTGGCAATGTCAAGTGCGAAAGTTAGACCCTATATACACATTTAAGTTTAACAGACAGGAGCTGGAAATGAGTGCTGATTTAATTTATCTGCACGTCACATTATTCAGAAACCCGTGGGCATACTCCGAAGATCTTTCATTAACTTCATCTCCTATTTCAAGTAGGTGTACCACTATATTTTGCCACAGATTATACCACTTGCCTAGTCATTCGCTTGTACCAACGGTGGAAGGTGATACTTTCCCCATCTTCACTACTAGCACCATTGCTTCCCCTCACCGGCTAAAATGTTAACGCGGTCGAGTAATACAAACAGGCGTGTGGGAAGTAAAACCACTGCCCTCTATGTATACAACATGCAATGTACATACAAAAAATATCCAAAAGGTAGTGTTAATATATATTACACGAAACAAATCACTGCATTTTAAATGAACTGAACTTTATTTGAAACAATATAGAACAATAAATACGTACTTGCCGCCATTTTATCACTCAATTGGTCTCACGGCCTCCTGTTGTTTCAACTAATAAACATTGTCCACACTGTTAACGTTAGTCAGTTGTTTATAATGATCGCAAATATTTCCAACAAATATGTTATTATTTCACTATTCTTTTAAAAACACTATTGCGCAAAAATCATGTACAACGCACTTTTGTGAAGTGTTTTGTAAATACCAATTCCCAAACTCGCGTCGCAATATACTATTACAGTACAACATGAACCTAGCTCGGATTTAGTGAACAATTCGAGAGTACATTCATTTGTATAATTATACTTTGAGAAAACCTCTGGTTCAGCTTTTGGCCAGCTCATTAATCCCTGTTTGAGATATCTTTATACAGACCGTGCCACATGAAAATTCAGTGTTGGAAATTGTGTGAATTTAAGATCACTCCTTACATTTGCATACACTAAAGCAAAAGCTTGTACACTGATTGCGCAGGGACGTTATGAGCCAAGCATGCACAACGTTTACAGCGTTTACTAGCGAAAATTCGATAGCTGCTAGCTGTTATGTATTCCGAGAGCATACAACATTCCGTTTGTGAAGGAAATAAGCAACTATGTACAGAGATCATAACATTTAAACGAATTCATTTTATTTTTAAACTTTATTGCACACAATGTTGCTTAAATTTACGATTGTGCATTTTATCTTCGCAGTTTACATTCACTTTCTCTTATTTTACTCGACGCAATACGAGCAGTTTCATTGTTTTATTTCTGGAAAGAATTCACTAAAAACTAAAACAATTTCATGATTTTCAATTCATTCGTCTCCTCAAATTTCTGTGAGCTTTAACAATTATTCCGTTCATTATTGATAATATTTAGTAAGAAATAATGGAGTGTCTCGTAATTCATATCCAGAACTTTAGAATATGCTTGACTGAAATCAAAACGTAACAAAACTTTCTCCATTACTATTTAAATGCATAATTTAAGATTATACGACAAAGAATACCTCAAAAGTTAAGAAATTAACATAAGTAATATCAGGAGTGATTTCCAAATCATCGATAAGTTAACGAGTCACTAGGTGACCAGATTTTAATAGTAAAAACAGAGGACGAACTACAAAGAATGCTATATAAACTAAATGAAATATAAAGAAATACAACATGGAAATGTCATCAGAAAAATATAAAACAAAGGCCTTCTAGTGCGCTCATCCAGTTCGGACAAAGACAATATTAGAAAATAAACCAATAGAACAAGTGGTAAGATATAACTTCCTAGGTTGCAAAATATCATACACAGCGAAAGCAGATATAAATGTCAAATTAAATAAGTTTAATTATATAACAGGAATACAAAAGAACTTTGAAAAATAAAGCCAGGAAAGACTCTGTAATGAAATTATATAAGACAATGGCAGTGCCTATTATTACTTATGGATCCCAAACACTGACAGTGACAACACAACAATCTGCCAGAATACAAGCTGCTCAAATGAAATTCCTCAGACCAATAGCAGATTATCAAAGAACAGACATAAAACATAACACAGAAATAAGACAACTAAAAGTAGAGGAATTGAACATAACAATAGTGAAATACAGAACAAACTGGAAAGAAAACTTGGCAAGGATGACCGAGAATAGAATACCAAAAGCAGCATACAGCTATTCACCATGAGAAAGAAGAAGTTTGGGAAGACCAAAGAAAAGATGGAAACAGCAGCAATTTGGAGCCGGAACAGGCTAGTAAATAAGCCTAAACCGTGTAGAAGAAGAAGAAGAAGGATTTGGAAATCAGAAGTGGC
Source organism: Diploptera punctata (assembly GCA_030220185.1). Taxonomy (NCBI): domain Eukaryota; kingdom Metazoa; phylum Arthropoda; class Insecta; order Blattodea; family Blaberidae; genus Diploptera; species Diploptera punctata. Next base: position 2,533,941 of record JASPKZ010000001.1, read on the forward strand.
ATTTGTTAGGACTATTTAACGAACAAAATTAAGCTGTTTTCTCAAAAATCATTTTTTAATTTAGTTACCGACATTTTAAAATATTTAGGCCTATATATTTAATATAAACGACAATGTTCGGAAACAAATCAGAAATGTGTGATTCTGTTTCATTTTTTTATTCACTGCAACTTGATCATATGATTTATTGCCAAATAGGATGTCAATATTGTAAGATACACCCTAATGGAGAAAAAATGAAACGCGCCAAACTGAATATTATACCGAACATTATATGTTATTAATTAATTTTTTAGTAAACAGCTCGTTATTTAAAAATCAATTATTGAACACACAATTATCAAATGTGTAGTTCGATGGAATCTGTAGATTATTTGCTATATTTAATGCATTTGTTGGAGAGTCAGTAACTGCAAAATAATGGTCTGACCTGTTCAGAATATTAAAAGAAGGAGCTTCCTTTAACACAAATGCAGGAGCTGGTGAAGAAAATTCGATAAAGAGCGAGATGAAACACAATTATCATTGATTGTAAAACAAAATTCATTGAAACGTCACTGGTCATTGACTCGCATTTGGGGCATGATTTAAATAGTCTCTTTTAATTTTTTCACGTGGAGGAAATGAACTCTCTCTCTCTCTCTCTCTCTCTCTCTCTCTCTCTCTCACTGTTTAAAGTCTCCTAGATGACTTCTTCCTTGAGATTTACAACCTAAAATAATCTATAATTTCATCTGGAATTGAACTCTCGACCCTCGGGACCATAGATAAAAGATATGGCCGATTTAATCCTTTTATTGTTTAAGGGGGACCCTACATTTTACTATATATATATATATATATATAATTTGGACAGGTAAACGGACATCATAAGAACAGTTAAGTCTCGAAGACCGCGATGAGCAGGAACATGTGGCACGAATTGTGAATGAAAAAGGGGCATATGGAGATTCCTTGCAGGAAATTTACAGGCCAAGAATGCGGTAGAAGAATACTATAACCGGGATTTAAGGAAAGTAAATTGTGCATGGAAAGACTGGTAAATATAGCTCAGGTTATAGCTGTACGGAGAGCTTATATCCGTGCGGCCATGAATCTTCGGGTTAGATAGGGAAGTGAATGGAAAAATTCACGATTTTTAGACGACACAAGGAGGACCCCTTAAGGCTGGCTATTCGTTCCAATCAATTTAATCTCCAGAACATTATGTATATTAATTTCCTAAGAGGTTAAATAGAACTTCTGAATTGTCAAGTCACAAATTTTTATTGAATAAAAACCCATACTTCCCCCCACAACCGCATACGGGAACTGAACGCAGGTCTCCAGATCTTAGTCAAATATCTTGTCTATTACTGCCTCACTCTGATGGTTAACCGTTTATATAAAAGCGGGTGCCGCGCGACAATGCTTGACATGCGGTGTTGTCACGTTTCTCATAGCGCTATGGGCGTTTATTACACAAGGACAGAAGACATTGATTATTTATGTTATTATTTAATTTTATGTTATTTGGTATTGTTTAACTATTAAAATTAAAATTATACATGTACTTATTTATTAAATAATTTAATTCCAACATTATATAGCTTGTAAGTCTACATGAATTTAATATTCATACAACATCATGCTGAAAATAATAATAATATTATTATTATTATTATTATTATTAACTGTTCGGTCTGAAATATTTTCCTATGGCCGCCACATGTTGAAATCACTTATATATTAAACTAATATAATATGTAGATATTGTATTATTATTCGAGCTACATATCACAATAAATCACTGATAATTATAACAATTAATTACGGTACACAGTTTTATAAATGGATCGGCTGCTTCACGTTCCAAGTTTTAATTGAAACTGAGGGAAGAAGAGCAATGTGGCAACATCGTGGTAGTCGCGGGAGTCGAGATCTTTGTATTTTAATAACATATAACAGCTGCGGGGAAACAAAGAGAGCCGCTTGTTAAGCATCATAGTGAGGCAATAATACCATGCTACATTAGACGAAACACGTAGAAGGCCCTTAGTCTATCAGCCGGCAGCTGGACTCACATCCACATAACTAACTCACTGGCAATATCGAACCCATATGTTTCATGGCCGCTTGTGTTTTGTAAATATCCCCTGTATAATTAACTTCTCTCAAATAATGACTAATGTTATTCTGCCATCTCATTATTGCCCTACCTACTGTGCACTTTCTCTCTGGTGTAACTATAAGAAGATCCCATGCCGCTCCTTAATTCCCCATTCGTCCACATCCTGCCATTCGGACTATATGAGACTTAATTCTTCGTATTACATCTGGTTTCCCTTAAAGATCATTTAGCTCCTTTCTCCATTTGTGTCTGCACTTTATTTCTTTTCTTTTTTTGTCAAAACGCCTTCCTTATATTTTTCTTCTCGAATACTCGTAATATTTTATGCTCCCTTAATATATGAGTCCACGTTTCGCATGCATATAATAGGGACAATAACAGTTCTATATACAGCGTGCAGCATGAATTAGTTAACCGAAAATGAAAATATATTGTTTTCTGTAGATTACAACATTATGTATATATATATATATATATATATATATATATATAAACTGTTCCCTAATTAGCAAATTAACTCAAGCAGTAGTGTTTGAGATTATATTCTGAAGATCCCCTTTTCAAAGCCTAGTTTCAACCTATCTGATTATTTATTTTTCTTGCAACCATGTGCAGTGGTTAATTGAATTATGCCTCTCCCTGTATTTTCAGTTTAATGTATTTGAGAGCATTTGGGTTAACATGAGTTCATATAAAACATCCACATGTGTGGTGTAATATAATAGAGAAAAAAATTTAAAAAATACAAAGAAATAGGAGACATAGAGATAAGACAGCCAGAAATATCAGATTATATTCTTGTAAGCCCATGTTTCCCTTAACAGAGATTTAGGCGCTCTCCCCTACAGGGAAGAATTTGAATCATACTAATTTAGTTACACTTGTTTTCGTATAGATGTCATTCGAGTGATCCGTGGTAGCGTTCTGCCTCGTACTGATTGACATCTAGGAAACCAAGGTAGTACTAACACGGAAAAATTAGGTAAATTTTGATTAGACGCCTTTCATTCAGGCTTAAGGATCTTCTACGAGCCTGAAAATCTTCAGACTCGGGACCCACGGCTTAAAGTCCCTCCGGAGGAATTGCTCCTTGGATTTTTCCATCCTAAAAAATCCATCGACCCCCGCCGGGTTTGAACCCGCGACCCTCGGGACCAGAGGCAAGGATCATGACCATTAGTCCATCGCGGCCGATTATTAAATCAGATTATTACTTACTTTTTTTACTTTTGAGGGCCTCTCCACTTTTCAGCGGTTACCCTGTATTCCCATTCGCCATTCTTGCCGATCACGCCATTCATCCTCCTCCAGACCTCGGTCGTTCATCAATCTATGGATCTCTCCTCTCCAAGTTGTTCTTGGCCTGCCCCGTTTCCTTCTACCAGAAGGTGACCATTGCAAAAGAGTTTTGGGCCACCTATCATCCTCCATTCTCCTGCCATGGCCATACCACTGAAGAGCTCGTCTTTCGATCCTTTCCACCACTGTCTCCTCCATATCCATCATCTGCCTCACTTCTTCATTTCTTCTTCTTTCCAACCTGGACACCCTGGCACTGCGTCTTATTCCATCCATCTCCACTGCCAAGATCTTAGTCTTTTGTCCCTCTACCAAAGTCCATCCCTCAGCACCATAAGTCATTATGCTTTCCACAACAGACTTCAAAATCCTCTTCTTCGTGTGGTTTGACATGGTCCTACTCCACAGTACTCCATTCAACATTTTTATGGCTCTTCGTGCTTGTACTAACCTGCTATCTACTTCAGCTTTACAACTCCCTGATTCATCAATAAGCGATCCCAAATATTTAAATTTTTTAACAGCTCTAATAATTCCTTGGGATAAAAGAAAAATAAGAAAAGATGATAAACTGGAATAGATGTATATACAAAGAGAATGGCAGAGATATATATAACATTTTATTCAATTTCAAATTGAGGAAATTGCAGCAGTAAAAGTAGTTATCCTTAACCACGTGCAATAATAATTAACTTAATGTAATTGTGCAACTCGTCTTCAAGTTCAATGTCAACGATCCGCTACACCTTGATCGTCATGTTTCATTGCAATTGAGTACTGCGATTGCAACATGCTCTCGCATCAGCAGTAACTATGCAGTAAAAGAATTTCAACCATTCTTCTGCGGAAAAAGATTCCTTGTATTTCCTAAATAACACTAGTCAATGTTTATGTTTAACATCTGATTTGTAACTTCATAGAAAGGCGCCAGAAAATCTTAGCAAAGTATTTTAACGTCACTTTAATGTAAACTTGAATAAATCAACTCAAGGCATAAAACACTGACATTTATACAAACCTCTACGAAAAACCAGAAATTACGTGCCCTCAGCTATAAACGACAAATGGGTCAGTAAACAATATCAAACAAAGATTTTTTTGTATTGTAAGCCTATGTTTTCCCTTTACAGAGATTTAGGCGCTTCTCCCCCTACAGGAAAGAAATTATCATCATCATCATAGTACATTCACGAATTTAGGCCATTTGTTGACCTGTTTCGGGCTCAAGAGAAACACCATCCAAAAGTCTTTTGAGTGGACGTCCTGGTTTTCTTCTTCCTGCAGGTTGATATCTTAACATTTGTTTGGGTATTCTGTGATCTTCCATTCAATGAACATGATGCATCCATCAAACCATACTAATTTAGTTACACTTGTTTTCGTATAGATGTCATTTTGAGTGGTCCGTGGTCAGCGTTCCGCCTCATACTGACATCTAGGAAACCAAGGTAGTACTAGGACGGGAAAATTCGGTAAATTTTGCTTAGAGGCCTTTTCATTCAGGCTTAAGGATTTTTTACGAGCCTGAAAATCTTCAGACTCGGGACCCACAGGTTAAGTCCCTCCCGGAGGACTTGCTCCTTGGATTTTTCCATCCTAAAAAATCCATCGACCCCGGGTTTGAACCCGCGACCCTCGGGACCAGAGGCAAGGAGCATAACCACTAGTCCACCTTTACGAAAACCCAGAAATTACATGCCCTCAACTATAAACGACAAACGGGTCAGTAAACAATATCAAACAAAGAACAATAATCGAAATAGAGCAGGCGCATCGATTACGTAAAATCAAATTATATATATATATATATATATATATATATATGAGATAAGAAAAATAAATGCCTGGACGGGATTCGAACCCGGAACTCTGGGTCTGTACCCCAGCGTGTTATACATTACACCACCAGGCGAATCCAATTCAAACACTTATTTTTCTTATATATATATATATATATATATATATAATATTCTCCATTATTACTAGATGTCGCGAGAACTCGGTCTTCACTGCCATCTAGTAGCTGACTATAACAAGTAACTAAATTAAAGAAAATATTTTTACTTTATAGCAGTGACGCTTTATAAAAAAAAAGCGTGGTGCGAGACAAGGCTGCTCCCTATCCCCAACACTCTTTGCGATTTCTATCAACGAAGTAATATGTTGCTGGAGCAAGAAATATAAATTTGGAATAAGAAATACAGAAAATACAAAAATAAATACCCTATTGTTTGCAGATGACCAAATAATAATTGCAAATTCAGAAGATAATCTGCAGAAAGGTATGTAAGAACTTAACAAAATTACAGAAGAATATGGATTGAAGATATCTACAGTGAAAACGAAAATTATGGCATTTCAAGGTGTAGATCCTGTCAGAAGTAAAATTGTACTTGACAATAAAATTTTGGAGCAGGTGAATAATTTTACATATCTAGGATGCAATATCTCATACAAAGAAGAAAAGGATGTAAATGCAAAAATATCATATTTTTAAAGAATTTTAGGGTTAATAAATTCTATCTTCAAGCCACAGTTAGTCCAAAAACATTCAATACTAAAAGTTTATAAAACACTGGCTCTTCCAACTCTTTTGTATGGTAGCGAAGTATGGACGTAGAAAAAGAAGTATATACAGAGACTTAGATCTGCTGAAATGAAATACCCTCGGAGGACTGCAGGATACACACTACTAGATCACAAAAAAAAAAATGAAGACATCTTAGAAGAATTACACATGGAAACTTTAGAAAACAAAATTTCTGATTATAAGTCAAGATGGATGCAATATGTTCATCGAATGGAAGATCACAGGATACCCAAACAAATGTTATAATATCAACCTGCAGGAAGAAGAAGACCAGGACGTCCACTCAAAAGACTTCTGGATGGTTGTTTCTCTTGTAGCCGAAACAGGTCAACAAATGACCTAAATTCGTGAATGTACTATGATTATGATTATTATTATTATTATTATTATTATTATTATTATTATTATTATTATTATTATTATTAAATGTATCTTTTTCTTGCTACCGTAAACATATCAGGAAAATTGATAATGTTATTTGACTATAGAAGAAACTTCTTGATACGAAATTTTAACAAAATACTGTAATAAAATCATAATACAGTTTTTCATCTCTCATATTTTGTTGTGTGGGACGTGGAAACAAAACTGTAACGTTATTATTATACATGTGTAATGCAAGGGGGCATCCCCATACCACTGCGGTTTTCTAGCGTGGAATTGAATACAACTGCAACAACCCAAACTGCTATTCCAAAAATACATGACCCACTAATCTAGTATCATTAATCTCCTGCGCTGCTTGCCTTGTACGGTGTGTATTCTAACAAGTTTGTGTGTAATGATGTACCTCATGCGCACCTTCATTTAAATGCTACATTATAATGTCATGCAACAAGCAGTCAAAATGTCTACATATTATATGCAGCACGTAGCAACTCTCAGTTTTTTCTAGTCCGCTCCCCCCCTTTACGTGAAACATTAAGATTCACTTCATAAAACAGAAAATACGTTACTATTTAAAATTACATAATATATGTGAACAATATAATCTCAAAATATCCATAGAAAAAACTAAGGTAATGGCATTCCAAGGGAAAAATCAAATCAGATCGAAAATATTAATAGGAAACAAAATCATAGAACAGGTGAACCATCTCAATTATCTAGGATGCGACATTTAATTTAATTATGATAATAATATAACTAATAAAATAGCAAAATTCCAGGGAATATGTGGTACGATAAAACGATCACTAAATAACAAAACAACAAGAGAGACCCAATTGAAATTTTATAAAACGTTGGCAGTACCGGTACTGCTCTATGGTTCAGAAGTCTGGATACATAAAAAACAGGATCTAAGTAGGATAACGGAGGCAGAAATGAAAATTTTGAGATCTGTTAAAGGGTTCACTAAGGAAGACAGAATCAAGAACACAGAAATAAGACAGGAACTTGAAATATTTGCAATAACTGATAAAATAGATACATATAGACAAAAATGGAAGCAACACATAGACAGAATGAATGAAGATAGATATCCAAAACAAATAACAAAATACAAACCTAAAGGCACCCGAGATGTGGGCAGACCTAGAAAGAGATGGGCTGAAGTCGGAACGGGTCAACAGACCTAATCCATGAATGCAGATGATGATTTTAAAATTAAGATACAAAGAACTATAGCCCCTCAGCCTAGAGTGTTTAGTGGGCTTCGGTTGAAACTATACAGGGTGTTGAAAAAAAAACACCGACAACGGAGGTGAGGTAGTATATTCAGGTATTACATTATTTTTAGTCTGTTCATCTTACCTCAATATTAATGTCGATTTCTTCTTGAACATGTTTCGATTATATCATAATAATCATCAGCATCTTGCCCGGATTGGTTGGATTTATGTTGCACACCCTGGATTTTTAATTGCTTAATCCTCTTCTAAAAAATCCTCCGGGCAGGATTTGAACCAGCGACCTATGGATTACTGAAATTGTATACCACTACATTCCACCGCTCTACCAACTGAGCTCTTACAACGATTGACTAAAAAGTCGACAAGTCCGCAACCTATTATACTGGTTTTTATTGTTTTTATTTTCTGATGATTCCGGCCAGGATTTTAGAAAAAAAATGAAATTATTGTATTGTCATTGGTCCTTTACAAGTATACAAAGTTTCAATTCGATCAAAGGATTTTAAATGGATGAAAATCGTGTTCAAAGATTCCGTTACATAGACAGATACAGGTCAAGTTAATATAAAGCGTGTAAAATTAAGAAAATCTTAATTGTATCGGTAATTATATTGGTGGTCTTAGTTTGGCGACCAAATCTAGATAAGAGATTTGAGGATTCAACATCGTCATAAATGCATTAAAATTTTCAAACAATTAACTCATTGGCACTACTATCGAACTCGTTGCTTTATGTCCTCGCGGGCATAATATCTCCATATGTCCCTATCCTGTGCTACAGTTTTCTTTTCATCCCCTGTAAATTTATCTCCCATAAATTTTGGCTAATGCTTTCTCTCAATTCTTGACTACCTACAGAGCGATAGCATTTTTCAGAGGTGATGACAATTCTAGTATGATCCTTCCTCCTGTCTTAGAAAGAAAAATATGTGATTCTGATAGTATTTTCCTTCTGAATTCAAATATGATATAGGGTTTTCTCCATCACGCAAAATTTCCGAGAGACAGAAATGTATAATTTCAAACACTTTAATATTTTCTACCTTCGTAACTACACAATATTCGAACATTCGGGCTCACCTACAAAATAAGAAATGAAAATTTTCTGCTATATTTCACCTATGGTGCATCCCTTTTGATGGTCCAACAGTAATCGGCCAGCATATTAGGATTCCATTTGCCTTGATATCTCTTTTCCATAGCTGAAATAATCTGAGTTAACTCATTTGGTTTTATTTTACAATGGACAAATGGACGAAAAAACGTTTATTAAAAAAATATTTAAATCCATTAATTGAAATTTGAATAAAAAAAACTGTGGGCGATGGAGAAATTCCGAATACATATTTGAAAACACGATAAAAACAGAATTAACAACTATTGGTACTCATGAGACATAAATCATGTTGACCAGTGTAATCTCCCAGTCCAATAGACATTTAAGACGTGCTGAAGAATATTAGAGTATTCAAAGCTGACGACATTTCCCATATCCAGATACCCGCCCACTGCTGTGGCAAGTAGTATCGAGGCAAAAGTAAACAATGTTTAAGCTACAAATCAAACGAACAATAACTATAAAAGTAATAAAATTATCGGGGATTCTATGTCACTATACCACACACATAGATTTAACGGAAAACACACAATTAATTATTGCAGTATGTAAATAATTTTAACCACGATTTGAGGGAAGTACATTATACAGGGGATGTTTAGAAAACATTTGCTCAGAGATACGCGCGGCTACGAACCTACAGATTCGATAGAGCCAGTGAGTAATTTATTTATTTAGTTAGTATGTAAATAGCATATAAATTTAAATTAATAGCCAATAGATATAATTGTAAAATATCAATAAATAAGTCAAAAGTAATGGTATTTATTGGTACATATGGAATTAGATAAAAAAATTGTACTGTATAACAAAAGAATAGAATAAGTATCACATTTCCAATATTTAGGATGTGAAAATAAAGATATAGAAAATAAAGTAAATATATTTCAGGTTATTTGTGGAACCATAAAAATAAACTTAGGTCGGAAAACAAGGAAAGATACGAAACTTAAATTATATAAAACAATGGCTGTTCCTTTGTTGTTGTATGGAAGTGAAAATTGGATAATAAAATCAAGGGATAAAAGCAGGATACAGACTGCGAAAATGCTGTTTTTACGTAATGTGAAAGGATGCACAAGAGCGGATAGAATAAGGAATGAAACTATACGAGAAGAATTAAATAAATATAAAATTGAAGATAAAATCAGCGAAAATAATAAGAAATGGACAGAACACTTAATGAGAATGAACAACGAAAGAATACCAAAAAGAACCTTCCTGTATAATCCCAGAGGAACAAGAGATGTTGGCCGACCACGTAGAAGATGGACTCCACTTTAACTTCGCCGGAACAGGCTGCATAGCTTAAACCTTGTAGTAGAAGAAGAAGAAGTATGTAAATAAATATCTCAGAGAAATATTTTTTCTCCAAAAAAATGTGATAAATGCCATAAAATGAAGTGAGAAATTGAGCTCAAAGGAACCTAAAATCACCATATTTTTTTTGTAAGCCCATGTTTCCCTTAAAGACATTTAGGCGCTCTCCCCCTACAGGGAAGAATTTGAACCATATTAACTTAGTTACACTTGTTTCCGTATAGATGTCATTATTAAGTGGTCCGTGGTCAGCGTTCCGCCTCATACTGACATCTAGGAAACCAAGGTGTTACTAGGACGGGAAAAATTTACAAAGTAAAATATTCATTTGTCATTGCTCAGAGTGTGTTGTCAACTTATCACAAATGCACCCTAACAAGTGAACACTAAACTAATCTGTTGTACCTTAACTCGCTCATTTTCTCACCCTAACTTGTCCTATAATGTAGGTGGACTATTGAGATAAAACCCCCTTACATGTGAATAAACATATTAGCGATTGGCTCTAGCAGGAACGTGTGTTACCACATTGACCATAGCAGTCACTTGTTCCCCGATCGAATATTCGCAGGTGATATCCTGGCATAGAATAGCCAAATAATCTCTGAAAAAATAACTAAACTATTATGATGCAATGTGAGAATCCCTGTTTATATTCAAAGTAATGTAGTTTTTAAATAAATTGAAAAGATGACTTTAGAAGTTTAAATGAAATGCATGGAGCAGCTGCTGGAGAAAAATTAAATCCTGAACACTGTGCCAGTTTGTGTTAGCGGTTATTTACTTTTGTGAATAAACTCTTGTCTGTTCCCTCTGTATACTTGGCGTGAATTGGAAAAGTTTGCCCTGTTTGAATTTTGCTTTGGAAACTTCACTCTTTTGCCCTGTAAAGTATCTGGTTTCTCATAAGATAGTTCTTACTTTTCTTTATTTGATCGAATTTTAGGGAAAAAAACTTACTTTTTGCAGAAGGAAAAAAAAAAGTAACGATCAATTATTGTACCCAAATACATTCTGTCAACCAGATTTATATTTTTCGGTTTTTTTATATTATGACCCAAATTAATAACTTATTTTGAAATTAAGTTATATAGTAAATATACGAGTTTTTTTGACAACTCGAAAAAAGTTTAAGGATAATATTAACCATCTTGTTATAGCATCAATCAATTTTCAAGGTTTTTTAATCGAAACAAGTTTTATATGTATTTCACGATTAACATTCCATTCTCTTATAGGCTAACTATGTTAAAGGTGAGAAAAAAAACTAGCGTTTTCAAAGTATGTGTGTGGAACAATCAGAAGAACGTTAAAAAAACAAAACAAGAAAGGACACTCAATACAAAAATTATAAAACAGTGGCTTTGCCATCATGTTTTAATATCAGTGAAAGTTAAGTGGTGAATAAATCACAACATTGTCTCTTGCTTAATATACCGCAACATAGGACATCACATCACTCCATGTCATATACCATCTTCACTTCTCGCAACTGGAATTCCCTACCACAAGAAATAACGGGCTGCCGAACATTGACATCTTTTAAAAGAAATCTAAATTTATATTTGCTCTAAACTCGACTTCATTATTATCCAGTGTAAGGTATATATATATTAATTGGTGTTTCTCGTATAATGTATCATATTTTTATAATAATAATAATAATAATAATAATAATAATAATAATTATTATTATTATCGTATCATTATTGTTATTATCGTATAAAATGTTGTTTGTACATGTCATTTACATCCCTCCATGGTATCTTTACCTTGTCGTGGTGGAGTGGCTTGTGTGCTTAAATGATCCTGAGAGCTATGCCGGCGGTAGCATTGCTGCCGATAGGGTTACCCATGCCGGACTGGTCGAAGGTGATAAGCCAGACGAAATAAGTACCTTGGTCGAAAGAGTGACGATCTTTCACCGTAAAAATACAACCGTCAAGAAATGCGGACATGGGTTCTACTGGGGTAAAATTTTCCGGAGGTCAAATAGTCCCCCATTCGGTTCTCCGGGCGGGGACTACTTCAGGGAACCCATGCCAAAGGCTCAAACACAGGGACATGTTCCTAGGAACATGGAATGTTAGGACTTTATACAATAGCGGGGCACTAGAGATATTAACGCGGGAATTGCATAAATCGCCCTTGGATATAGTCGCTTTACAGGAAGTTAGGTGGCCAGGAGAAGGTAGTCAGGAATCAGGAAGCTTTGCATTATACTATGGGGGTGCAGAAAGACCTGCATTTGGAACGGGTTTTTTAGTCAGAAGGAGGATCCTATCCGCTATCCGAGATATTAAGTTTGTTAGTGATAGGATATCATACATAATTCTAAAGGGTAAACGACATGATTTTATAATTGTAAATGTACATGCCCCCACAGAAGATAAAGATGACAAGATCAAGGATGAGTTCTATGAAGAATTAGAATGCTTATTTGATAGCCTTTCACGATATCATATGAAAATTGTCTTAGGAGATTTTAATGCAAAAGTGGGGCGGGAAGATATATTCAAACCAACAATAGGCAAATTCAGTCTTCATGAAGATAGTAACGACAACGGGGTTAGATTAGTCACATTTGCCACATCAAAGAATCTCATTGTTAAGAGCACAACATTTCAGCATAAGGATATTCATAAATACACCTGGACGTCCCCAGATGGAGAAACTCGGAACCAGATAGATCATGTATTAGTGGATAAACGCTGGCACAGTAGCATCATTGATGTTAGATCAGTTAGAGGGACAGACTGCAATTCAGATCATCATCTGGTCAGGGTGAAAATCAGACAACGGCTATCGCTTATGAGAGGAACAAACGCTAAAGATGATTCTGTAAAATATGAATTAAAAAACTTGAAAAATGATGAAATGCGGCAAGAATACCAAATCAAAATTGCTAATAGATTTGAAGTACTGGAATCTTCAGATGACAATGTGGCAAACGAAGAAGAAACTGATATAAATAAAGAATGGGAGGCTATAAGAGATACTATTAAATTGTCAGCATCAGAAAGCATTGGTTGTTTAAAAAAGAGGCAAAACAAGAAATGGTTTGATGAGGAATGTGCCGACATTGTAAAGAAAAGAAAGCTAGCAAAAATGAAATGGTTACACGAGCCAAATGAGGTAAATTTAGAGCAATTGGGTAGTGTTAGACGGGAAACCACCAAGTTACTAAAGAGTAAAAAGAGGGAATTTTGAGAGAGAAGATTAATGATCTTGAAATGAATGCAAAAAATAGGAACATTAGAGAATTATATCAGGGAATTAGTATAGAGAAGAAAGGGTTTCAGGCTAGAACAAACATAATTCGGAATGAAAATGGGGATATGATTGCAGATTCCAAGAGTATATTAAATAGATGGAAAAGTTATTTTAATCAGCTATTAAATGTACATACAGAACAGGACATTGAGGAGGATAAGTTACAGACAGCAGAAATGCTAGTCGCAGAGCCAAGTGCATTAGAGGTTGAAATGGCAATTGAAAAATTGAAGATGTATAAAGCATCAGGTTCAGATGAGATCCCAGCAGAACTGATAAAATCAGGGGGAGAAAAATTGATGGACAAGATACGCTGGTTGCTTAGTATGATTTGGGAAAAAGAAGCTCTTCCAGATGAATGGAAGGAATCAATTATCGTACCAATTTATAAGAAAGGAGATAAAACTGATTGCAACAACTACAGGGGCATCTCATTACTTTCAACTTCGTACAAAATTCTAACAAATATATTAGTAAGCAGACTTACTCCCTATATTGATGACATTCTAGGAGATCATCAATGTGCATTTAGAAGAAACAGGTCTACAACAGATCAGATTTTTAGTATAAGACAGATTTTAGAAAAGAAATGGGAATATAATGGTACTGTACATCAACTATATGTAGACTTCAAAAAAGCATATGATTCAATTAAGAGGGAGAAGTTATATAGTATCCTGCTGGAGTTCGGAATTCCTAAAAAGTTAGTTAGACTTATACGAATGTGTCTAAATGGCTCAAAGAGTAGGGTGCGTGTAGGCAAACAGTTTTCAGACACTTTTGAAATCCAGAATGGGTTGAAGCAAGGAGATGCACTATCTCCTCTACTATTTAATTTTGTACTAGAGCATGCCATTAAATCTTTAGAGAATGAGGAAGGCTTACAACTGAATGGTATTAATAAGCTGTTAGTTTATGCTGATGATGTAGTACTACTGGCCGATAGCGAGGAGATACTAAAGGCCAACACGCACACACTATTGAGTAACACTAAGAAATTAGGACTGGAAGTAAATATCAGTAAAACTAAATATATGGTCACACGTAGAAATACATTATATAATGGAAATGGACAGCTAATGACAAATGAGGGAAATTTTGAGGAAGTGGCTGAATTCAAATACCTAGGAACAATAATCACAAATAGGAATGAGATGCACAAAGAAATTAAACATAGGCTCAATTCTGGAAATGCATGCTATTATGCATTGCAGAGACTTTTGATGTCCCAACTCCTTTCAAAAAACGTTAAGCTGAAAATATATAAAACTATTATTCTACCAGTTATATTATATGGGTGCGAAACATGGACTCTTACTTTAAGGGAGGAAAGGAGATTACGAGTATTTGAGAATAAAGTTCTTAGGAAAATTTTTGGACCAAAGAGAGATGAACAGACAGGTGAATGGAGAAGACTACATAACAATGAACTACATGGTCTTTATAGGAAGCCAGATATAATAAGAACAGTTAAGTTCCGTAGACTGCGGTGGGCAGGACATGTTGCGCGTATGGGGAATGAAAGACGTGCATGGAAACTTCTTGTAGGAAAGTCAGAAGGAAAACGCCCAGTTGGTAGACCAAGAATGAGGTGGGAGAACAACATTAACTATGATTTGAGGGAAGTAGATTATACAGGGAATGATTGGAAAGCATTAGCTCAGGATAGGGATGTATGGAGAGCTTATGTCCGTGCGGCCATGAACCTACGGGTTCGATAGTGCCAGTGAGTAAGTAAGTAAGTACATGCCATTTACATTGCTACATTTATTGTATCTTTAACTGTTTATAATTAGTATAGTGTATATCTATATTTGTCAAATATTTATTTGTATTTGTGCTGGTTGAGTGGAAGAGAGGGCCTTATGGCCTTAACTCTGCCAGAATAAATAAAGTATTATTATTATTATTATTATTATTATTATTATTATTATTATTATTATTATTATTATTATAAATGTGATGAAAGCATAACAAATGCATCGGAAATTAAAATTTTTAAAGCAACAAACAAATGCCCATTAAAAGACCACATTAGAAGTGAAGATATAAGTATGTAAACAATTGCAAAATACACCCCGCCTAGATAAAGTTAAAACCTACAGAACAAAATGAATTCAACATCTAGATAGAATGGAAGAGAGCTGAATAATCGAAGGACCTTGGAAATATGCCCCGTAGGCAAGAAATCCCAAGGAATAACGAGAAGGCAGTGGATTGAAGAACAAGAAGGCAGTGGATTGAAGGACTATGCTACGAAGTTGATGATGGTGAAATTTTCATTCTTATGAAGGTGGTTTTAAAGATGATGAACAGACCAAGCGAGTTGTGTTAGAATGGCGGACCACGGTCCGGATCCCGACCCTGGGGCTTTGGTTTCCGGACCGGTTAAATATCGAATTAATACAATTTTTTAAAACCGGTTAAACATAAAAAACAACCAGTTGCACTAAATTCCATGTCATTATAGTATTATTGTTGGCACTGTTGGCAGTACTGATTATGGTCGGAGATTTGACTGAAGGTTAACGAAATTCCGTTTGAAACCTGGTAATGTGAAAAACACGAAATTTGTGAAGTGATATATTTAAATATTAAATTTATACATTTTCGAGACTTCATTCACGCAGAAGGGAAATCAAGTTATGCAAAACACGTTATCCATGAAGGACATCGCATGTTAAATATTGAAAACATCCTAACAGTAATGCACAGAGAAAATAATCCAGCGAAGATAAACGTACTCGAAGAGATGGAAATCATGAAAGCAGCTCACAACAACGACAGCCTGATAAACGAAAACGAACCCAATACATGCAACCCCCTCTACCAGATCTTCAGTGAAACACCAGTTATGAATCCTGCCGATGATGGGACAAGTCCCGAAAGCGCTACAGTTAAATGATTAATTAAGTTGAGGAGACGGACCTTTCAGGTGAATATTCCATAATTATATATTAATTTTTAAATATTACTCTGACCATACGTTAAGTTTATCACAAATTTATTAATAATTATTAGAATTAGTGACTGTGTACTACTGTGCTGTACCATGTACGTTGTTTAATTTGTGCAGTTCATACCCATAACATAGTTTAAATAATTTACTCATCATCATCTTCATTCATGGATTAGGTCTGTTGACCCGTTCCGACTTCAGCCCATCTCTTTCTAGGTCTGCCTACATCTCGGGTGCCTTTAGGTTTGTATTTTGTTATTTGTTTTGGATATCTATCTTCATTCATTCTGTCTATGTGTTGCTTCCATTTTTGTCTATATGTATCCATTTTATCAGTTATTGCAAATATTTCAAGTTCCTGTCTTATTTCTGTGTTCTTGATTCTGTCTTCCTTAGTGCACCCTTTAACAGATCTCAAAAATTTCATTTCTGCCGCCGTTATCCTACTTAGGCCTTGTTTTTTATGTATCCAGGCTTCTGAACCATAGAGCAGTACCGGTACTGCCAACATTTTATAAAATTTCAGTTTACTTATAATATTAATTACTTGATAAAAGCTTGGTATGTTTAATGAACTGTGGTTCCAGACCTCGACTTAATTTACTACTTTGAAAATGGACCTCCATAAAATATAATTGGTGGACCCTGTATTAGATCGTCTTTCTGCCAGTAGGACTACATTTTACACTGCGTTAGGCCTATATTAAATTCAATTTATTCAGTCATTCTTAGTCAGAGTCCGACTAGGAGACTGACCAATCAGAGTTATCAATCAAACTTATATATTACTAACTAACCCGCTCGCACTATCAAAAACTAGGTCCATCGCCCCGCAGACATAAGATCTCCATACAGCCCTATCCTAAGCTAATGATTTCCAATCATCACCTGTATAATCTACTTCCCTCAAATCATGGTTAATATTATTCTTAAGTCTCATTCTTGGCCTGCCTACTATGCGCTTACGCTCTGGTTTTCTTGCAAGAGATTCCATGCCCCTCTTTCATTCTCCATTAGTGCCTAATAGTTCGCCCACTAGATGACATTGTCGCCACCAACTACGGTCACATGGATACTTCAATTTTCCAAAATTTCTTTCTAATTTGTAGATTGTTCTCCGTTTGGTCCAAAATATTTTCCTAAAAATTTATTCTCAAATATTCGTAATATTTTTTTCCTCCCTTAAATCAATTGTCCATTTAATAGAAATGGGAATTTGACAGTTTCATATATTTTTAGTTTAATGTTATTTGAGAGATGTCGTGACAAGAGTCCCTGTAATCCACAATAACATGTATTTCCAGAATTCAGTCTATGTTTAATTTCTTCGAATTAAGCCACATAAATTTCCCTCATTTGTCATTGCCATTATTAATAATTTTATTGCAGCCAAATAGCCAGGATGAAAATAGAATACATTTTAAATTTACATATTTGCATATTCACACATTGTTTTTGTTCTTTTTGTGCATAGCTCAATGTGATATCGGTCACACGATTTTTCGCATAGCGTACATTGACAGTCTTTATTTGCTTCATGAAATTTTGTGTTGTTGCATATCAGGTGGTGGAATCCATGGACTGCCAACCCAGTGATGACGTGTCTCATTTCGAAATTTTCTTTTGTCCACGCACGGTCCACCATTGCCCCGGTGCTGTAGAATTCTGGATGTATTTCTTCCCTTTTTCTGTTCAATGTTGCTAGCAGCTGCTCAGATGCGCTGGTGCTGGGTAAGAGTATGCTTGTTCTGAGATCGTCGATGAGGAAAGTTTCCTTCGCCAGTAGGTATGCGAGTCTTGAATGTGTTACTTTTGACACTCCTAATACTGCCTTTATATATCTCGCTTTCACACCCTTTCTAGAGAGGAAAGATTCTTCATTGTTAAATGTGTCCATATGAGTTCTATGCCGTATGTCAGTATTGGTAGAATTTTTGCTCTAAATAATAGCATTGCCGTCTCTAAGGTGAGGGATCTAATGTTTCTTATTTCATGCATTGCCATTATTGCCTGGGTTGTCTTTCTGTGATATGTTTTGTGAAGCATTTCGCGCTTGTTTGTAGCGTGATGCCTAGGTATTTGAAGTCTGGTACTATTTTCAGTTTAGTTTCCCTTATGTATATCTCTTCATTTATGGCGGCTCTTCCTCCGTTTCTGAAGATCATTGTGTCCGTTTTTGATATATTAATGTCCAGCTTGTTCTTTGAGCACCATTTTTTCCACTTCGTTTATTGTTTCCTGAAGTGTTGTTATGTCTCTGGAACCGATTACGATGTCGTCCGCATATGCGCACGAGAAGATACCATCTTTTTGGGTAATTCTAAGGATTTCTTCGGTTGCTAGTATAAACAGTAAGGGCTAAGTGGATCGCCCTGCAGTACTCCATTTGTTTGAATGATCGGTTTTGACATGACGATGTTTATCTGAGACATATATTTCATTCCAGCTCAGCAGTGTATTGATGAGGTTCGTCCATATGTTGTTGTTTCCTAGTGTCTCCTTTAGTTTTTCTATCACTAGTTGCCTGTCTAGTAGATCGAAGGCCTTCGTGAAGTCTATGAAGACGGTATAAAATTTCTCTCTGTCTTCTAATGCTTCCCAAATATGTTTCAACAAGAGTTCGATTGCGTTTAGAGTTGACTTTCCTTTTCTAAACCCGAATTGATTTTCTGGTAGATGCTCATCTATTTCCTCCCTTATTCGTCCTGTTATTAATTTGGTGAAAATTTTGAAGGGACAATTTTCCACAGCGATACCTCTATATTTGTTGGGGTCTTTCGGGTTTCCTTTCCCTTTATATAATGCCTTGACAATTGATTTTCTCCATTGTTCAGGTATGGAGGCTGTTTGTATGCATTTGTTGTATAATTTTGTCCAAACCTGGTCTAAGAGATGTGCCGTGTGTTTTATGTATTCATTGTAGGCCTATATTCCGTCCGGGCCCGCTGCTTTCTTGTTTTTGGAGTTACATATTGCATATGCAACTTCTTCTGTGGTCAGGGGTATCCAGTTTGTGGGCATTGATGTTAAAATTTCTTGAGGGTTCCTTTTGCCGCAGATTGGTCCCTCTTTATTGAGTATGTTGTTGAAATGCGACTCCCATATTTCCATGTCAATGTAGTGTGTTTGCGCTTGTTTCTTTGGCCGGAGTGCTAAATGTGGGTCTTTCTTGGCCTCCTCCGCTAGCATCCTGCCCTCTTCCTCCAAGAAGGCGCTTTTCTTTTCTTTTATTATTCTCTTGTAGTGTTTCCTCTTCTCGGCGTATGTGAGTAGAAGAGCGTGGTTCTCGGTATTTTGTTTCAGTTGTTGTAAAGTATCTAAGGTATCGCTTCTTAGTCTGTAGCATTCGTGTCATTTCCATTATATATTTCTATATATGTGACCATATATTTAGTTTTATTGATGTTTAGTACATTGTATCTCTATACGAACTAGAATTTAATAAACTGTAAAGTCCATTCAAGCACGTCGACATACTCCTCGGGTAGGTCTTCTAAGTTTTCAGGTAACCGATATATGTCTCAGATATAAAGAGCAGGTGAGCAAAACTTGTTTTACCGTATGTCAGGTATGGAAATGCTCATACATAGGGGCAGAATTACGTTCAGAAGATGGGCGTGGCTGAAATAACTACGTCAAATTCTTAATCGAGTAACAGTTTTTTGTCCTTTCTACGCCAATATTTATTTGAGAGAAAGATACGCTTAATCTAAAATTCCTATTAATAATTATCTTTTAACCCCGCTGCAAAAACTTCTTATTATTTACATATATAACCACACTGATGTGTCATCAAATATTCGTACTAATAAGTGACAGTAAGATAAAGTGATCCCACTACAGGCGTTAGGAGGCCCTTCGGGTAGTAGGAGGTTAAGACTCCCACTTTTTATAGACAATCGGTACTTGATGTCAGCCGGGTTGTCAGTCCTGCGATACGCCTTTACCCACAGAACAAGCCTCTGGTACTAATTTCCGTTAGAGGTAGGGCCATAGTGCCGCCTGAAGGTTTGAGTTAGTTTAAAAAAAACCTGGCTCCACTGGGTCTCATAAATATTAATGATATTCAGTCAAATAAAAAAGTTATCACAATACTACTTCAATTAAATTAATAAAATCAAACTAACAATAAATATTATAAATAATTCCAATACTATCTGTAAATAATTTACATGACCAGATTCTAACCCACAAGATCATAACATAGCCTCTTGCTTAATATACAGCAACATAGGACATCATTCCATGTCATATACTATGTTCACTTCTCTAACTGGAATTCCCTACCACAAGAAATAAGGGGCTGCCGGACATTGACATCTTTTAAAAGAAATCTAAATTTATATTTGCTCTAAACTCGACTTCATCATTGCCCAGTGTAAGATACATACTGTATATTAATTGGTGTTTCTCGTATAATTTATCATATTTATTATTATTATTAATTATTATTATTTTATTATTATTCTTATTTTATTATTATTATTATTATTATTATTATTATTATTATTATTATTATTATTATTATTATTAGTCGGCCGCGGTGGACTAGTGGTTATGCTCCTTGCCTCTGGTCCCGAGCGTCGCGGGTTCAAACTCGGCCGGGGTCGATGGATTTTTTAGGACGGAAAAATCCAAGGAGCAAGTCCTCCGGGAGGAACTTTAAGCCGTGGGTCCCGAGTCTGAAGATTTTCAGGCTCGTAACAAATCCTTAAGCCTGAATGAAACGGCCTCTAAGCAAAATTTACCGAATTTTCTCGTCCTAGTACTACCTTGGTTTCCTAGATGTCAGTATGAGGCGGAACTCTGACCACGGACCACTCAAAAATGACATCTATACGAAAACAAGTGTAACTAAATTAGTATGGTTCAAATTCTTCCCTGTAGGGGGAGAGCGCCTAAATATCTGTAAAGGGAAAACATAGGCTTACAATACAATACAATTATTATTATCTTAAGTATTATTATTGTTATTATCGTATAAAATGTTGTTTGCATATGAAATTTACATTGCTACATTTAATATATCTTTAACTGTTCATAATTAGTATAGTGTATATATTTATTTGTGGTTGTGCTGGTTGAGTGGAAGAGAAGGCCTTATGGCCTTAACTCTGCCAGAATAAATAAAACATAATAATAATAATAATTATTATTATTATTACTATATAAGTGATAAAACTCGTAAATTTTTAAGCACGGTGACACGAACTCAGAAATATCGCCAGTGAGAATGTTCCCTGGTAATGGGCTGACTTCGTGCAACTATCGGTGAAAGCCGTAACTACGATTAAGTGATCCGCCGTGCAATGGACTATTAAAATATGAAATCATTATATGAATGTATAAATCTGTTGAGTTTACATATTTGAACTGAAGTAGGTTTAATAGCACTTCTATTATACACATTAGAGTGGTTTTATTTTGTCTAACTGAACGGGTCCACCTACAATTTCAGTCAATACTTTCAAAATTCATTACGAAACACCGTTGAGGTCACTATGTAAAAGTTAAAAATGGAGATTAGTATTTGAGATATCAGTCATCCTCAACTACCTAATATCTTCTGAAATACTTTGAAGGCCTTTCGAAAGAACATGTTACATCTTCAGCTTGTAAAAGATACGTTAGTTGTACCGCTTCACAAGCTGAAGATGGAATATATTACATTCTTCCGAAAGGCCTACTAACTATTGTCTGCCCAACGGTATCTGTTCCTTTTCTGCCTCGGCAAATCATTTCCCTCCCTGCATTCCTTTCCCTCTCTTGCATTTGCACTCCAGTATTGTGAACTCAACTCGAACCTTGTATTATTCAACATTCAAGAGACATGGCACTGGGGGAAGTTTGGCAACATCTCTACTCGATGGCTGCTGTTTGAGTAGTGGGAAGGAAGTGCGGTGAAATGGTGTGGGTATAGACGTGTACTTTTCTAAGAACGATGCCAGTGCTACAGGGGCACAGATCCGTTGGTCCGAGTATATTTTGAAACATTTTACCTACTTGAGGAAGACTTAAATTTCAGGTTGCTAGTACCTTTTTACAAGCTGAAGATGGAACATATTCTTCCGAAATACCTTCAAATTATTTTGAAATATCTTACTTAATTGAGAACGATAGAGATCTTAGATATGATTTTAAAAAAATAACTTACACAATTTAAAGTAAGTAGAATGGGGGATCCGACTTTGTGACCACATGTTAACCCTATACTGGCTAGATCCTCTGTGATTAGCACGTGGATGTGAGGCCAGCACCCGACTGATAGACCAAGGGCCTTCTAAACCTGTCGCGTCATGTGGTTTAGTTTAGTTTTATGAATTAAAATATAATTAAACATTTTGAACTTATCGTACCTTATTAAAATATATATACAGTCAATATGCCCATTTCACCAATAAATATTTAAAATGGTCAACTAGTTTCTACAGCCAAGCTGTCATTCTCAAGACCAGATATTGACAATATCTGGTCTTGAGAATGACAGCTTGGCTGTAGAAACTAGTTGACCATTTTAAATATTTATTGGTGAAATGGGCATATTGACTGTATATATATTTTAATATTGTATCACCAAGAAGATCAATTGTGTACTAAATTATCGTACCTTCTTGTAAAAAGCAATTAACCGAACGAATTGGGCTAGGCTGTATCGTTTGAGATTCGTATTCGGGAGGTTATGTGTTCAAATCTCGGTGTTGACTTACACGAGTTAGGTGTTTTTCAGGGTACGTCCTGTTGTCAAGGCAAATGCTGATTTGGAATGTTATAACCACGATCCATTTTATTATATTAATTTTATCATACTTATAATAATTATACCATAATTAAAATTATATCAATAAACACATCATCTTCTTCTACTTGGTGAAATTAGGCCATTTTACCTGTTCTCACATCAAGTGGGATTTAATAAATCTATCCCATCCAGTAAATGGGCGTCCAACACTTCTATGACCTATTGGTTTGTACTTTAATAACAGCTGGGGGATTCTATCTGTAGGCATTCTTTTAACATGTTCATACCAGTTGTTTTTCACATTGTCAATTCTTTTTGTTAAATTAAAAAAATATATTTAAGTATTTTCTAATATCATAATTTATTTTTCTGTCCAAAATTGTCACAACTGCTGCTGAACGTAAGAACTTCATTTCTGCAATGTTTATTTTTCTTCTGTCTCAACGGTCAATTTTTACTTGCATACGTTAAGACATGCACTGCCATAATTTTGTGAAATACACAACTATCAAAACACAACATCCTAACTCACTGACACTGTCAAACTCGAAAGTTCATGGCCGCGCAAACATAAGCTCTCCATATATCCCTATCCTGAGCCAATTACTTCCGATCATCCCCTGTTAATTTACCTCCCTCAAATCAAGGCTTACGTTATTCTCTCAGCTCATTCATGGCCCACCTACTGAGCGCTTTACCTCTGGTTTTCCTACAAGGAGTTTCCATGCCTCTCTTTCATTTCCCATTCGTACCACTGTTCCCCTCATAGCAGTCTACGAGCCTTAACTGTTCTTATTGTACCTGTCTTCCTCTCTTAACCCTTAAATTCGTAATGTATCCTTTTGGATACAGTTGGTTGGGATAATTTAATATCTTAAATAAATAAAAAGGAAACGAACAAAAAGAAACCACTTAAATGTGTGTCTAATTATACAATATACTTAATAATTTCAGTTAAAGAAGATTCCATTTTCAGTGCGGTCCGCCACATTTAAATAACTAACAGAAGAAATTTAAGGCAGATCGCAACGTTCTAAGACGTCTCGGAATTTTGCTGGTACAAATTGCTAGGCTGTATAAATAAGGTATAGGATGGATTCAAGGTTGCACTAAACAGAAGACCCTGTGTCACTGCCGGGATCGCCACAATGTCACTGAAGTCTGCAGTTTGATGAGATTCTCTATGGTTCAACTCCAGCGACGTCATCGGAGAAATTTGAAGACTTTTGGCAGTGAAGACAAGTCAAGGCATCCTAGATTCATCGAGTACGCAAACTTTCTTGTTGGCGGTAACGACAGCTCTTGTTACTGGTAGTAAGGATCACCGACGAGCCAACGCTAACTGGTGGACAACCTGTGGCCAACCTTGGCGACTTGAGCGCTACTGCTCGGGCTTTTGCCTCTTTTGCCTCTCTCTACTCCAAGTTGCAGATGAAATTATTATTTTCTTCGGATTGCTGGCTGAAAATAGTGAATTGGTGAATAGTGTTGTGCAGCATGTCGCTTTTTTCCGGGTGGGGCCTGGCGGCCACACTCACTTAAGAGTATTCAGTGTTTTTTCAGTGAAATTTTTTCAGTGTTGTGTTTATACAGTGGTGTTTGGTTCCTGCAAAGCAACTCTATTAACTGCGAGTGCTTTGTTAAGCCTTGTCTGCTGGTTATTGTGTATTTAGTTCAGTTCAATCAAGCCAAGTGCTAGTGTAGTAATAAGTAATTAGTGCTGAACAGTCTTACCATGACTGCTTCACTAAAATTCGTGAGTGCCGAGCAGGCTATGGAACTTGAGTATGAGGAGCCCTCGGCCTACGAACTTTGGGAAACTGCGCTCAAAAAATTTGAGAGATATGTAGATAATCAAAAATTTCCATCTGAATCAAAATTCCTAGAAGTAGCTAGAGAGGTGCGTGGTTCTATTGTTATAGTTATCAATTTCATAAGCGCGTACCCAGATTTCGGTCAGTCCGTTTTTGCTCGTGATGTTACACATGATTGCCTAAAAAGATTAAGTGAGATTAAGCTCAATATGAAATCTAACCAAGATTATTTTGAAAAAATGCTTCATGAATTGAAAACAATAATTATGGATCTTCCTGTATCCTGTTTTTTTCAAAGGTGCGAAAAAGAATACAGAATATGTACCTGAAACTAAAAAGATTAAAACACATGAGAAAGAGAAACCATCCCAAAATAGTTCAAATGACAACATGAATACAGTTTCAAGTAAAGAGAAACCATCCCAAAATAATTCAAAAGTTAACATGAATACAGTTTCAAGTAAAGAGAAACCATCCCAAAATAATTCAAAAGTTAACATGAATACAGTTTCAAATAAAGTGAAACCAACCACAAATAAGGCAACTAAGGTCACATCACGACAAAATGAGGAGTCGACTGTGCCAGTGCAAAATAAATTTTCAATTTTATCCGAATTACCGGAAACAATGGACACTGTCGACCCTCAGGCTCCTCAACTTGGATCGTCACGGGACAAGCAAACTACAGCAGCTACCAGGCGTAGTAGCCAACCGTCCAGGGAACCTCAAGTAATGCCGCAGCCGAAAAGGGAACCACGCCCACCACCCATAACGGTGATTGGACATGGTGACCTTTTCAGGATGAATCGGGAATTAAAAGAAAAATTCGAAAAAGACGTGAAAGTAGTTAAAACCCAGGACGGTTTGAGATACTACGCTACCTCGGAGGCAGACTTTCATCTACTCAAAGAGTACTTCAAAAATGCAAAGAAAGAATTTTATACATTTCAACTCAAAAAAGATCTGCCTCTGAGGGCTGTTCTAAAGAGGCTTCCTGCCAGCATCACTGCTGATGAAGTCAAGGAAGAACTTAAAGAACTAGAATATCCAATAATATCGGTAAAGCAAATCACCAAAAAAGAAGGAGAAGTTTATACTCCCTTACCATTATACATCCTGGAACTTCAGAACAATGATGCTGGTAGGGAAATATATAACTTAAACCGCCTCTGTTTGACAGTGGTGGCTGTGGAACCATACAGACCTAGAGCTGGCATGAAGCAGTGCTTCAGATGCCAGAAGTTTAACCATACTTTCATGGGGTGTTCCTTAACCCCATCTTGCGTAATTTGCGCTGGTACTCATAGTCATCGTGAGTGTCCGGTGAGAACCGAGGCACTCACGGACAAGAGCCTGCTGAAGTGCGCGAACTGTGGGGAAGAGGGACATCCCGCTTCCTACCGGGGTTGTGAAGCCTATAAGAAAGCAAAAAAATTAAAGAAATTTATGAAAAAAGAAAACCAAACCAAAGTCCAACAACTCCGGCGTCCCAACCTCGAACTTTCACATCAAAATCTGTTAATCCTACAGTCTCATATAGTTCTATGGTAAATTCTGGCATCACAGTTAAACCTACTACAGGCACTGTCCCATGTCAGCCAGGGTCTGTGGCTGCTATACCAATGACGGATCAGGGACAACAACTTTTCCATAACATTCAGCCTCTGCTGAATGGTCTGTCGACACCTATGGAAAGGTTTGTGTTCCTGACAAATCTAGTGAACTCATGTTTCATATCATCCATACCTGCTACGGAAATGAAAACATAAGCAGCGAGACAGCAAGGCTAAGGAACAAAACCCCATACTGAATAAACACAATGGTGTTTGGCCGCCAAGGGACCTCAACTGGTTCCCAAAAAGCGGCACACTGGGCAATGCTAGTCATTGCCACAAAACAGTCAGACAGTCAGTGCTTTGCCAAAAAAGCACTGGTATAATATTTATTAAGTTTTGTTATATCTCAGATTTGCACTAATTCAAACAGACAATCACTTGACATCCAAAGCTGTCGAGGGTGCGGCTTGCTTCGTCAGCAGTCTTGCTCTGGCATCATACAACAACTTAGAACAAGTAATCGGACCAGCGTCTTAAGACTTGGTAATGTCCGACCACTGGATCTTTGTCTCCCGATTTCCGGCTAGTTGCTGTTGGCATTGGATAATCGCTCAAACAACGACGATTTACTACCAATGGGCTGAAGAGGGCATTTAAGACCCTGTAGCAGCCGGAAGTTGCTAGGGCCACCTGCGAACCTTCAGCTGCCAAGTAGGCTCCCGGGAAGCTAGGTGCTTGCTTGGATGGCTGGGAGGTAAGCTTATAAGGATGGTCCTGCACTTCCATTACATTTGTGTGTGTGTGTTTACCAATTTAAGGGTTAAAGATCATGCAGCTCACTGTTAAGAAGTCTTTTCCATTCAACTCTCTCTCTGTTCGTCTCTCCTTGGTCCAAAATTTCCCCTTATACTTTGTTCTCAAATACTACTAATCTTTTCTCCTCCCTTAATTTAAGATTCTACGTTACGTATCCATATAACTGTGAACTTAACATTGTTATATATTTTCAGTTTAACATTGTTTTGAGAGACTATTTAACTCATGCCACAAATGCTAGTCAATGACCAATCACGTTTCAATGAATGTGGTTTTACAACCAATGACAGTCGTGTTTCAGTTCACTCTTTATCGATTTCTCTTTATCAGCTCCTGGTTTTGTGATAAAGAAAGCTCCTCCTTTTTAATGTTCTGAACAAGTCAAATCATTATTTTTCTCCAACAAATACATTGAATATAACAAATAATGAAAAAATTCCTTGATTTTACTGAGTTGTTCACTAAAAAAATAAATGAATAACCCGTAATGTTGATTATGATATATAGTTTGATGTGTTTCATTATTTCTCCACTTGGGTGCACTCTTACAATATTGCGATCTTATTTGGCAATAAATAATATGATCAAGCAGCGGTGAATGAACATAACCTCACATTTCTGATTTGTTTTTAAACATCGCCGTTTACATTAAATATATAAATATTTTAAAATAACTATAGTTAAACAGTGATTTGTGAGCAAACAGCTTAATTTTATTCGTTAAATTGTCCTAATAAATGCCACTCTTGATTTCCAAATTCTCTAGATAAATTCACTCCTCACTTCGTGAGTCGTGAATTTATCGATAATTTGGAAATCACTCGTGGCATTACTTATGAAAAATACAATCGTCTGGACAACCTACATATCCCAGAAGCAATATAACCTGACATGATAAAGAGTAAATGTATAAACAAAGTGGGTAATTACTCAAGAAACGCACTTCTTACTTGAAATTGCGCCAATTCACGTCACATGCAATTTATTACGTAAATACAGAACAAGTTATTATCTAAATACATTTCTTGCATACTTGGTGCTAATGGTAAGGGATGAGCAGGAGACCTTGAGCAGAAGAGAAAAGGAGGACAATTGTCCAAGCGGAGGAGGAGTTGAAGCTCCTGACTGGACTAAGGTGGAACAACCCAGATGAAGGTCGTGATATTCTACACGACATCAGAGGAAAAATATTCATCCTCTCTATTATTACATATTACTCACTCTTCTCATTTTCAATCTATCTTGAATTTAACAATCATTCTTCCATGAGGTTGGTTCGGATATGACCCATTAGCTAACTTTAATCTATTTTTCAAGTGACAGCAATTATATAGATTGCTGTCAGACTCCAACATTAACAACAATAATTTGAAATAATTGATTATGGCCAAATCAAATTACTTAAGGAAGTACATGTGTTATCAAACAGGAATGAGATGCACAAGGAAATTAAACATAAGCTCAATTCTGGAAATGCGTGCTACAATGCATTACAGCGACTCTTGACTTCCCAACTCCTTTTAAAAAACGTTAAACTGAAAATATATAAAACTATTATTCTACCAGTTATATTATATGATGCGAAACATGAACTCTTACTTTAAGGCAGGAAAGGAGATTGCGAGTACTTGAGAATAAAGTTCTTACGAAACATTTTTTTGACCAAAGAGAGATGAACAGACAAGTGAATGGAGAAGACTGCATAACAGTGAATTACATGGTCTTTATAGGAAGCCAGATATAATGAGAACAGTTAAGTCTCATAGACTGCGATGGGCAGCACATGTGGCCCGAATGGGGAATGAAAGACGTGAAGCATCTTGTAGGGAAACCAGAGGTAGAACGCCCAGTTGGTAGACCAAGAATGAGGAATCCTAAACTACTGAACCGATTTTAATAAAATTTTGCACACTGTGTGCTGTTTGATCCAACTTCAGACCTACGGTTGTTTATAACTAAATTTATAGTCGCATTATTTTTATTGCAAATTATTTGTTTATTATTTAACAAAGAGTTATAATTATCTGTGAGTTCCATACGATTCTAACATATGACGGTGTAAGGTAATTGGTTTATTATTTAACCAGGTGGCTGTGCTTTTTGTTGCAACCGCGAATTTCAATTGAATTGCAAATATTGATTATTTCATAATTTAAGTATGTTCAGTGTTTATTTTATTTTCAATATATTGATAATAATATTAATTTCGTGTGTAAGTATTAGTTTTAAGTAATCTGGCTGAAAAACAGCAACTTAATTTAAATTTAACTGGACCGAGAAGAGACATTGAACAATGTGGCGAATCAGTTCTAAAGACCATGAATGATAAGATATCAAGTGAATTTCCGCAAATTGGTATAGGCCTATGTGACATAAAGCTTACATTTAAGAAGAATGTCAATTTAAAAACATATGAAGGTCCTAAGGAACGGAATTACAGAAATCTAAGTAAGTCTGTTAGTTATAATAATATGCCTAATATTACAGAAACAATCTCCATGCCTCACTTAAATGAAAAACAAGATGACTATAATATATCACATGATGATATTACTACACAGAGACTTCTTGATGATGATGAGAATCCAAACTGCCAACAAGTTCGTAGAAAAAAACGAAAGTATAATGAAATCAGCAAGTCTCGTCAAAATATTCCATCAATAAATGTATATAATCCTTATGATACTCTTATGGATGATACTGAGAATGCAGACAACATAAATTCATCTCAATCAACAAAACCACTTCCACATAAACCACCACCCATATTTATACCGGGTATAGTTAACGTACCAGAACTAAAAAAATGTGTAAAACAAAAACTTTCTGATTTAGATTTCTCACTTAGTTTACTACAACATATTTTAACGTATACCTTAGCCACAGCAACGCGTGGCTGGGACTTTATATATATATATATATATATATATATATATATAAAACTAAGTCGGATTAGTTACACTATTTATAACTCAAGAACGGCTGGACCGATTTTTATGATCTTTGATTTGTTGGATTTGTTTCCGCCCCGAATAGCAGATAACTATTAAAACATCGGAAAAATTAACGTAAAAATATTTAAAGGCGATACGACGTTCGCCGGACCAGCTGGTATATATATTTGAAATAAAGGTCAAATTATATTGTATGTACGTGATATTCCTGCATAACGTTAATAGTTAAGTCTCGCACCACATTTGCCTGTAGTATGCTAATTTCTCTGACAGAGATAAATGGGGTTTTAATGAAGTCGCGAGTTGAATAATTGCAAGTTTGAATCATACATGGCTGGGGTGTTAAATTTTTTTAACTGCCTTACGGCAAGCCCGCATTACCAGCACGAAACCGAACAAAGAAGACCTTATCGTGCAATTATACAAAATGGGATTGGCAGAATAAAGTAATCCACAAGGTTAACTGGGAACCGAATTCATTAAAACAAACTGTCAATTCTTAGCTAAATGCAGTATGTCTGAAAACACGAATATGTCGACCGAGATTCTGAAATAAAATTGATCGTCAGGTCATCTGAACTTTTTTAATGCACAAACGAGAACTATGTGCCTTATTTTACAACATTTTAGTTTTTTACTTTCTTTCTAAATAAAAGCTCCCGAAAAATACATTTAATACATTTCATAAAGAATAAATTTTTTTTAGGAATATTCCACAATAGTGTTTCTTCTTCAACCCAAAGTGATTTGTCACCCCTCAACTGTTTATAATTAGTATAGTGTACATCTATATTTGTCAAATATTTATTTGTATTTGTGCTGGTTGAGTGGAAGAGAAGGCCTTATGGCCTTAACTCTGCCAGAATAAATAAAGTATTATTATTATTATTATTATTATTATTATTATTATTAAATCTCTAGCTTCCATACTTCTAGAGGAAAATAATGATTACAAATTACCTGGTCCTCCAGGTTCGACGTCGTAGCAACGGGCCAGCACCTCATTCTACTGAAAAATGTTTAACTATTCCACTATAGGCCTCAGGAGACGCTTGGAGTAGTAGGAGGTTAAGGCTCCCACTTTTTCTAGACAATCGGCACTTCATGTCAGCCGGGTTGTCATAACTCACTAAGGTTTTACTTCCCACCCGCGTGTTGTAGTATGTAATATTACAGTATAGTTATTCAGGTTGGCAACTCCGAAATGTAGGAAGTTGAACTTTCAATCATGGTCGCCATTGCTGTAGGTACGACAAAACGCACTATCGCACAAAAAAAAAAGCATTAGGTCTAATTGATCAATGACTATCCGCACTGAATGTAGATTGATTATAAAACTTGCAACATCGTTTATCGTCGTACGGTCATCCAGTAGCGAATTAATCAGGAACGACCTGAGAATGCTTTACTTTAAGAAGAGAAAAACCTGATGGGCGATTCCTTTCAGTCTCCATAACCTGCAGACAAGCCGGCACCATGCTTCAGTTGTTTTTCCTGTGGTGAAAGACCTCGTGCTTGGAACTAGAATCTAGATGGGAATGTGATACAATCTCTCTTAATTGAAGTAAACATCCTAAGAATAGTCCCATTGAACCCAAGTCATGAACTCTGACCTCAGCAAGGTACTTTCAACATTTTATTTTGGAGAGGCAAAATCTCCCTTCTTGCAGCTGACTAAAATTGAGTAATGGATCAAACTAAAGAATAAACGTGCAAAATAAGTGTTAATTAAGCATAGTACCTGTAAAGTTTTATTTTTAAGGGGGGTAGAATTTAAGTTGGAATGTATCTAATTTGCAGTTTGTCAATCATTGTGAATTTTAGGCTGTATGTATGGGAGGAAATTCCATAAATATTCCTATAATACAGTTAATAATATTATAAATTTTTTTAAGGTCCCAGTTTAATTTATAGAATTTACAAAGTTTTATTCTTGCTTGTAATATTTACTTTAAGGAATTTTTATATGCTAGGTATTTCTTGTTTAATATAATCTTAAGGATTGTTAAATGAGCTATGCAGTGGAGAATATTAATAATTAATTTAGGTTAGAGTTAGTTATCTTCTTAAATATTGATAAAATAAGTGCCAGCAGTCGCGGTTATACATGGAATGTAAGTGAATATTTTTAGTTAATAGTTAATTTTTAGTTGCGGAATTAAGGTGAAAGCTTTTAGGTGAAATTTGAATTTTAATTTATTTTGCATTATTTTTTATGAAACTATGAAATCTAATTAATAAACTAGGATTAGAAGAATTAAAAGTTTTTACTTGAGTAGTAATAGCTATGGCCTTGAAACTTAAAGAATTTGGCGGCATCTTAGTCCACGTCATTGTCTCTCATTTTTCAAATAGAGTTATTCCTGCCAATTTTCTTACGTACGAGGGCGGATCGGAAAGTAACGCACAATAATTTTTTAAAAAGTTTAATAGTAAAAAAAAAGGAAAAAAATCACAAATGAACTTACATCTTTTATCTACTTTTCGACATAGTCACCAACTTTCTCAACACATTTTTCACATCGTGTTACCAGTTTCAATATGCCCTGTTCGTAGAAGTCCGTTTGGTTGCAGTGTAGCCATCTGCGCACTGCTGATTTCACTTCCACATCTGTCTCAAAGCGTTTGCCGGCCAGGAATTTCTTCATGGGACGAAACAGATGAAAGTCCGATGGTGCAAGATCCGGACTGTATGGTGGATGCTGGAGCACCTCCCAACCAAATTGGGCGATTTTCTGACGAACGACAGCAGTAACATGGGGGCGAGCATTGTCATGAAGAAGTTTAACGTTAATGTTGTGACGTTTGTCACGAATGGCACGACGCAACTTCACCAAAGTTTTAATGTAGGCCGCAGCATTCACAGTGGTCCCGTGTTCAGCAAAGTCCACCAATAAAACACCATGCATATCCCCTCTGACATTCTGCGGGATTGCTGCTGTTGTCGGCCGGCCGGAGCGTGGCGAATCACTAAGGTTCACGCGTCCCTTTTGGAAGAATGTGCACCACCTGGAGACATTGCTACGGTCCATACAATCATCCCCATACACGCCACGCATGTCCCTGTGAATTTCACTGGGTTTATGCCCTTTGGCCCACAAAAATCGAACAACACTTCTCTGTTCCTCACAGGTGGACGACTGTAGCATGCGCGCCATCTTTGTTGCATAGTTCAAGCTTCTCTCGCAAGAGGTGCACCTGAGAAAAAAATACCATCTGTAGTGAAAACTTCAAACTATATCTCTGTGAAATTTCAACATTCTAGCTGCAATACCAAGGCAGAAAAAAATTATTGTGCGTTACTTTCCGATCCGCCCTCGTATAAAGGACAATTTCAACGTATCATCATCATCAGCAACAAGGATTAAGCCCAATGGCCTGTTCCGATCTCATTATAGGTCGAATTGGTCCTTCCATCTCTTCAATGGTCTTCCAACATTCTTCTCCCTTTTGGTTTATAATTACATATTCATCTTGGTATGCGCTGTTCATTCATTCATAATACGTGCTGAACATAAGAATTTTGATAATAATTTATTCTTTCACAGAGATTAATATATTGAGTTCTGTTCTTATATCTTCGTTTTTCTTTTTATCGGTCCTTTGGTATCCTGCTATTGCTCTTAATACAATTTCAACGTAAAGAACGCAATATACTAAAACTATCTACTTAACTCACTAGCACTACGGAACCCGTAGATTCATGGCCGCGCGAACATAAGCTCTCCATACATCCCAATCATGAGATAGTGTTTTACAATCATTCCATGTATAATCTATTCCCTACAAATCATGGTTAATATTATTCTTCCACCTCATTGCCTACCTAATGGGATCTTTTCCTTTGGGTTTCTTACAAGGATTTTCCATGCCCCTCTTTTATTCCCAATTCATGCACATGTCCAGCCCCACGTAGTCTACTAGACTTGACTGTTCATATTATATCTGGTTTCCATAAAGACCATGTATCTCACTGTTAAGTAGTCTTCTCCAATCGCCTGTCTGTTCATCTCTTTTTGGTCCTAATTTTTTTAAGGACCACCGCTGTGGTCTCGAGGTAGCGTGTTGCCTTGTCATGCAGCGGGCCCGGGTTCGATCCCCGGTCGGGGCAGTTTTTCTGGGTGAGGTTTCTATCGGGTTTTTTCCTCACCTGTAAGACAAATGTCAGGAAAACTTTAAGGCCCAAACGGGGCAGTTTTTCTGGGTGAGGTTTTTATCGGGGTTTTTCCTCACCTGTAAGACAAATGTCAGGAAAACTTTAAGGCCCAAACGGTCCCCGAAATCATATGGCCATCATCATCATGATCATCCTTATCATTATCATCATCATCATCCTTCACCGGTGTGGAAAGCAACGGGAAGCTACCACACCTACAAAATTCCCTAGTAAAGCTGCAAGCATAGCATGAAAATGCTATGATCGCAGTGAAGGACCTGCCTTCGGGCAGAAATACTATGGATGGATTCTCAAATACTCGAAATCCTTTCTCCTCCCTTAAAGCCAGAGCCCATGTTTTGCATCCATGTAATATAACTGCCAGAATAACAGTTTAATATATTTTTAGTTAATTTTTTTAGAGAAGTTGAGCCCAAACGAGTCCCTGTAATGCACAATAGCACGCATTTCCAGAATTGAGCCCATGTTTAATTTCTTTGTGCACCTCGTTTCTGTTTATAATTATTGTTCCTAGGTATTTTAATTCACCCACTTCTTCAAAATTTCCTTCATTTGATATTATTTTACTGTCCTTTTCCATTATATAATCTATTTCTATGTGTGACCACATATTTAGTTTTATTAAGAGTTTACTTAAGGCTGCCCCCTATCCCCAACACTTTTTGCAATTTATATCAATGAAGTAATATGTTGCTGGAACAAAACATATAAATTTGGAATAAGAATATCAGAAAATAGAAAATTAAACACCCTATTGTTTGCAGATGACCAAATAATAATAGCAAATTCCGAAGATAATCTACAGAAAGGTCTGTATGAACTTAACAAAATTACAGAAGAATATGGATTAAAGATATCTACAGAAAAGACAAAAATTATGGCATTTCAAGGTGTAGATCCTGTCAGAAGTAAAATTGTACTGGACAATAAAATTTTGGAGCAGGTGAATAATTTTACATATCTAGGATGCAATATCTCATATGAAGAAGAAAAGGATGTTGTAAATGCAAAAATATCTAAATTTTAAAGAATTTTAGGGTTAATAAATTCTATCTTCAAGCCACAGTTAGTCCAAAAGCATTCAAGACTGAAAGTGTATAAAACACTGGCTCTTCCAACTCTTTTGTATGGTAGCGAAGTATGGACGTTGAAACAGAAGGGTATACAGAGACTTAGATCTGCTGAAATGAGATATCTTCGGAGGACTGCAGGATACACACTACTAGATCACAAAAAAAAAAAAAAATGAAGACATCTTAGAAGAATTACACATGGAATCTTTAGAAAAGAAAATTTCTGATTATAAGTCAAGATGGATGCAACATGTTCATCGAATGGAAGATCACAGAATACCCAAACAAATGTTAAGATATCAACCTGCAGGAAGAAGAAGACCAGGAGGTCCACTCAAAAGACTTCTGGATGGTGTTTCTCTTGAGGCCGAAACAGGTCAACAAATGGCCTAAATTCGTGAATGTACTATGATGATGATGAAGAGTTTACTTCCAGCCCCAATTAATAGTGTTACTCAATAGAGTTTCCGTGTTGGCCCTTAGTACCTCCTCGTTATCGTCCAATAATAGTACATAATTTGTATAGTTTTCTTAATATTTTCAGCGTAACGAGTCAATGATATTTGAAATGGGCAAGTCATATAGCTCCAAGGTTTGACAGTAAAAATGTATTATCTTATTAAAAATTCGTACCTGATAAGTGATAAAACAATCGTTCTCAACTATATATTCTGTTATACATAGTGTGACGACGTTTTATAACAGAAGTTAATACAATTGAGGATGACTGTTTTATCAAGTATGGATTTTAAATTTTTAACCCCAACGGTGTTCTACAACGAATTTTAAACGTATATATGTTTTCAATGTTTTTAATGAGAAATTTTTGATAAAAAGACGATTAACAAGAACTATAATTAGGTGGGAGGGTTATATTCGGATGGATCATAGGGAACTGCACGTAAGATATATTAATTGGATTCTGTTGTAATTTTTTTAATATTAAAATAAGTACTTGATGTATCAGTCATTTTCAATTCAAATGTATTTCTGTTTATAAATAATAGTTTAAAAAACTAAAACACGCTTTATTAGAAAACCGAACTAAAAAATGAAAAATAATTTTAATTTCCAACACGCTTGGGATAAAATTAAAGTGGTCAACAAAAAAATCATCTCTAACACATCTAGAATAAAACTAGAGTATTCTAAAAAAAAATAATAATTTTACCATCAAAAGCGTGGGGGTGCTCTACATCAATTAATATATTTGATAATAAACAGATATTGGTAAAAGTAAAGTCTCTAAGAAGAAAAGGTAAAAACCATAAAAAGCACCCCACGCTTTTGGTGGTCATTTTTTTTTGTAGATAACTGTAGTTTTATTCTAAATGTGTTGGAGATGATTTTTTTGTTGACCACTTTAATTTATCCCAAGCGTGTTGGAAATTAAAATTATTTTTCATTCTTTTAGCTCCGTTTTCTAATAGAATGTGTTGTTTTAGTTTTTTAAACTATTATTTATTTTTTATTTTTTAGTTTAATTGATTGTCATAAACCGGAATCCCATGAAATTTTAACTGCTTACGACATTTTTAGTGTCTAGGCACGAATATAATTATATATATTTTTAAAACTATTATTATCTAACATTATTATAATATTTTGAATATTTTAATATAGATAAATAGTTACAGTTAATCCTATCCTTCTCACATTTTTTGGATTAATTACAATGTGGTAAGTTTACAAAATTGTCATTAATATTTTACCGAATAAGATAAAAATGTAAATATATTTAAATTCAATACTATTGTAGTATGAGCTAAAGGTAATACTCTTCTAAAAAAAAAAAAAATCCTCCGGGCCGGATTTGAACCAGCGACCTATCGATTACTGAAATTATATAACACTACAGTCCACTGCTCTACCAACTGAGCTATCAGAGAATATAATATTAATTTCTTTCATCGATGGACTAAAAAGTCGATACGTCAGCAACCTATTATACCGGTCTTTATTTTTTTGATGTCCTGATGATCCTGGCCAGGATCTTAGAAAAAAAATGAAAATATTGCATTGTCATTGGTTCTTTAAAAGTATACAATGTTTGAAGTCGATCCAATGTTTTTAAGTGGGTGAAAATCGGGTTGAAAGATTCCGTTACATAGATAGAGAGATACAGGTCAAGCTAATATAAAGCGTGCAAAAAACTTTGTCAATTAGTTAAAAATCATGTATGCCTTTTAGAAGCATGTTCCATCTTCGGCATGTCATTAGGTACCTAAGATGGAAGATGTTCTGAAAGGCTTACGTGGTTTTAACTAAATAACGAAGTTTTTTTAAACAAATAAATTTTAATTGAGGACGACTGACACATCAGGTACTTATTTTAATAATAAAAAAAACTACATAACCTCAACTCTGATTTACAATGAGTTTTAGAAGTACTGATGGATTGTGTTAGTCAGAGGAGAGCTTTTGAAAATGCTGCTATTAAACCTACGGTTTCCTTAAGCCATAGAGTGAGTGAGTGATTGAGTACCGGTAATACTTGCATGTATATAAAATCAAAACATGATTACGACAAGGGTGCCCTCTTTCACCCACTCTCTTTAATGTACATATTGATTAAGTTGTCAGAAAATGGCAACTGACTTTAAAAGCTTCTTCAGAGAATGATTTACAAAGAACAATTTTTAAATTAAGTAATATTGCTCAATATTACAATCTAGAAATTTCTTCAACAGAAACTAAAGTAATGACCCAGTGTGGTAAAGAAATGGAGAGAACAAAAATAGTACTAAATGACAAAACGCTAGAACAAGTAAGAGATTTCAATTATCTAGGTGTATCTTTAGATTGCAGTACAGAAAAAGGCATAAATAATAAATTACAAATATTTCAATAGTTTATGTGGCACCCTTAAAAGAACACTGGGAAAGAAAGTAAGAAAAGAAACACATTAAAAATTTTATAACGTATTGGCTGTGTCTGCACTATTATTTGGCTCAGAAATATGGATTTGAATAAACAGACAATTCAAGGAATAGAAGCCGCAGAAATTAAATATTGAAGATTTGTGGCAGGATACCGTACTTTAATGGATAAAAAAGAAGTGAAGGTATTTGTAAAAAAAAACTACAAATATTCAGTCTGACAGATAAAAATAGAAGAAAATGGTATGAACATGTCCGCAGAGTGGATACCAGCAACAGATTGCTTAGAAAAAGTCTGAACTATCAACCGAAAGGAGGAAAAAAGCGATCGGGTACGCCCACGAAAGAGATGTACATAGTAATGATACTTGGAGTCGGAATGAACCAATAAGGCTTAATACTTGAAAGGAGGAATTAGAAAAAGAAAATATTTTCGAAAGATATAATTATTGTAAGAAATTGTCGTTGTTTAAAAATTGGATTACTATGTTAAACGAAGATCACGAAAGGAATCAGTGAATTAGGGCATGGCAAGGTCACCTCATTAACATTGCGTGAGGCCAAAAGCACAACTGCAAAGGAGATGCTGTTGAACTACAAAATGAACTGGATGCTGTGGCAACTTTTGACAATTGCTCGTTAACTGTGGTAAACTTGAGAGGAGGGGCAGATGTAGGATGTCTGGAGGATAACAACTAGGTGTAAAAGGTTTCACTCGAGAAACTTTGTGGCTCTGAATCCTTGAGACACGATGCAGCAGCTCTAGCTGTCAACCTCAAAGTAACTTACTTCCCACACAAACATGCAACAACCGGTTATGATATCTCCTGCAGTTAAGCCAACGTCAAACAAAAAAATACTCACTGTTTTAACAAACTTAGCTGAGAATGGGATATCAGAGGTGTTTTAAATAATTGTTTTGGAAAATCACTAAGAAAAATGTTTCAATATTTAAGAAAGGCGAATATAATCACTTTTTTTTTGTTCAATGCTACCTGGTTGTCTTTAATGATATTTCTGGCTTGTCCACCGCTGTAGTCTCGAGGTAGCGTGCTGTCTTGTCACGTAGCGGGCCAGGGTTCGATCCCCGCTCGGGACAAGTTTCCTGGGTGAAGTTTTTCGGGGTTTTCCCTCACCTGTAAGACAAATGTCACGACACTTTAAGGCCCAAACGGTCCCCGAACACTATCTGGCCATCATTATCATCAATATCATATTCAACTCATTAGATTAAGTTTAGGTATAAAGCCTCTCCAGGCGCGTCATCACCCATCATATCATTGAGACAGCGTAACCCCGCCTTCCAGGCGCCCCAACCTCAGAAGTGGGTTACAATACGCTAATGCCAGGAGAGAATACCTGAAATGTCGAATGACAAATAGGTGGCATTAAACAAAAAAACAATTCTGGCTTTCACCCCTGGCATTGGCAGAATTGCAATCCATTTCTTAGGTTGGATCACTTTGCAGACGGAGTTATATTAAACCAATGATATGAAGGGTGATAAATGATAATGATGCACCAGGAGAGTCCTCAAGATAAACGTAACCTAAATTTCAGACTATGAGCAACATATATTCCTATAGTCAGTCCGGGAACCGAACCCGGGACCTCATGAGTTGTAGTCAGAAACGCTAGCCACTAGCCCACGAGGCTGGTTATAAATTCCAAAAAATTACCTCTTAGTTTCAATATACTATTTACACTGTGTGGTCTACACGTGTAAGAAAATTATGTGGACTTCAATATTTTAAGACTACAAAATTGGTTAAAAAATAAATATGAAATTATTGTATTGTCATGGGTCTTTTACAAGTATACAAAGTTTCAAGTCTATCCAATATTTCTAAGTGGGTGAAAATCGTGTTCAAAGATTCCGTTACATAAATACAAATACACTTTTTTTGATTTTCTGATGATTCTGGCCAGGATTTTAGAAAATAAATACGAAATTATTGTATTGTCACGGGTCCTTTACAAGTATACAAAGTTTCAAGTCTATCCAATATTTCTAAATTGTAAGTGGGTGAAAATCGTGTTCAAAGATTCCGTTACATAAATACAAATACACTTTTTTTGATTTTCTGATGATTCTGGCCAGGATTTTAGAAAATAAATATGAAATTATTGTATTGCCACGGGTCTTTTACAAGTATACGAAGTTTCAAGTCTATCCAATATTTCTAAGTGGGTGAAAATCGTGTTCAAAGATTCCGTTACATAAATACAAATACACTTTTTTTGATTTTCTGATGATTCTGGCCAGGATTTTAGAAAATAAATACGAAATTATTGTATTGTCACGGGTCCTTTAAAAGTATACAAAGTTTCAAGTCTATCCAATATTTCTAAGTGGGTGAAAATCGTGTTCAAAGATTCCGTTACATAAATACAAATACACTTTTTTTGATTTTCTGATGATTCTGGCCAGGATTTTAGAAAATAAATATGAAATTATTGTATTGCCACGGGTCTTTTACAAGTATACGAAGTTTCAAGTCTATCCAATATTTCTAAGTGGGTGAAAATCGTGTTCAAAGATTCCGTTACATAAATACAAATACACTTTTTTTGATTTTCTGATGATTCTGGCCAGGATTTTAGAAAATAAATATGAAATTATTGTATTGTCACGGGTCTTTTACAAGTATACGAAGTTTCAAGTCTATCCAATATTTCTAAGTGGGTGAAAATCGTGTTCAAAGATTCCGTTACATAAATACAAAGACACTTTTTTTGATTTTCTGATGATTCTGGCCAGGATTTTAGAAAATAAATATGAAATTATTGTATTGTCACGGGTCCTT
Organism: Diploptera punctata; assembly: GCA_030220185.1. Taxonomy (NCBI): domain Eukaryota; kingdom Metazoa; phylum Arthropoda; class Insecta; order Blattodea; family Blaberidae; genus Diploptera; species Diploptera punctata. Next base: position 2,575,058 of record JASPKZ010000001.1, read on the forward strand.
TACAAGTATACAAATTTTCAAGTCGATCCAATTATTTTAAGTGGGTGAAAATCGCGATGAAAAATTCAGTTACATAGATAGATAGATAGATAGATAGATAGATAGATACAGGTCAAGCTAATATAAAGCGTCTAATGAGTTATTACCTACGATGAGATTCCAGTCCCTCCTTTATTCCCCATTAGTGACAAGTCTATCATCGCAGTCAAATAGACTTTAACTGTCCTTATTATATCTGGTTTCTCATAAAGATCATGAAGCTCACTGTTGAGTAGTCTTCTCCATTCACCTGTCTATTCATCTCACTTTGGTAGAAAAAATGCCTAAGAACTTTATTCTCCAATACACGAAATGTTTTATTCTCCCTTAAAGTAAGAGTCAAAGTTTCGCGTCCATTTATTAAAAAAAGTCTGATTAATAAAATAAACTTGAAGAGAGTGCATAATAAGACTAATTGATAACGTTAAAAGTGAACAGATAATGAAATAAAGCATTCACCTATAACACTGAGCAACAAAGAAGAAACTTTTTTTTTTGTCTCAGAAAGAAAAATATGCGATTCTGATAGTATTTTTCTCCTAAATTCAAATATGATACCGGTTTTTCTCCAACACGCAAGGTTTCCAAGAGACAGGCATTTATAAATACAGAACACTTCAATATTTTCTACATTCGTAACTATACAATATTCGAACATTCGGACTCAATAGAAAGTAAAAAATTACGATTTTCTGCTATATTTCGCCTGTGGAGCATCCGTATTGATGGTCCAACAATAATCGGCCAGCATATTAGAATTCCATTTGCCTTGATATCTCTTTTCCATACCTGAAATCTCCTGATGAAAGTGTTCCCCGTGCTCATCGCTCTATGGACAAATGGACGAAAAAACGTTTATTAAAAAAATAATTATTTAAATCCATTAATGGAAATTGATATAAAAACTGTGGTTGATGGAGAAATTCCGAATACATATTTGAAATCACGATAAAAAAACAGCATTAAGTACAACTATTGACCTGTGTAATCATTGTTGCAATTAATTCATCCAAAATGATTAATTGATGAATACGTTAGGATATTTCGGATATAAATTTGATTATATTCTCCTACAGACCCCACAAGAAGTGAAATAAGGGCAATTAATGTAATAAACCCATTAAAGTTAATTGCATATGAAATTCATATTAAAGGGACAATTTTTCGAATCGTCATAAGAATAAAACAATTATTTCACCTTAATCCTTCTATAACTGTAGGGAATCGTCATTGGAGAGGAGCTGCTCCTCCCTTTATCAAAAGGAGGATAGATAGAATTACTCTACAGATCATCGAATTATAAAATGAAAATATTTCAGTGATCGATTTTGAAGTAACTACAAACAGAAGGATTGAAGAGGCTAATTCTTGGATAAGTAAATACTTTAAGGAAGCCTCTGTAGTAAATATGTTTTCATGGTTAGTCGTGAGAGGGAATAAGTAATAGTTAAAAAAACCTAAAACAACACGCTTTATTAGAAAACCGAACTAAAAAATGAAAACTAATTTTAATTTTCAATACGCTTGGGATAAAATTAAAGTGGCCAACAAAAAAATTATATCCAACACATCTAGAATAAAACTAGATGTATCTACAAAAAAAAAAATTACAATCAAAAGCGTGGGGTGCTCTATATCAATTAATATATTTGATAATAAACAGATGTTGGTAAAAGTAAAGTCTCTAAGAAGAAAACGTAAAAACCATAAAAACAGCACCCCACGCTTTTGATGGTAAAATTATTTTTTTGTAGATAACTCTGGTTTTATTCTAGATGCGTTGGAGATGATTTTTTTGTTGACCATTTCAATTTTATCCCAAGCGTGTTGGAAATTAAAATTGTTTATCATTTTTTTAGTTCGGTTTTCAAATAATGCGTGTTGTTTTAGTTTTTTAAACTATTTTTTTTGTTTGGTTTTCAAATGAAGCGTGTTGTTTTAGTTTTTTAAAGTATTATTTATTTTTTAATGTTTAGTTTAATTGATTGTCATAAACAAGAACCCCATGAAAATTTAATTGCTTTCGATATTTTTTAGTGTCTAGGCACGAATATAATTATATTTTTTAAAATCATTCTGATATTTTTTGGATAAATTACAATGTGGTAAGTTTACAAAACTGTCATTAATATTTTACAAAATAAGATAAAAATGTAAATATCTTTAAATTCGATACTATTGTAGTATGAGCTAAAAGCAATACTCTAAAAAAATCCTCCGGGCCGGATTTGAACCAGTGACCTTGGATTAATGAAATTATATACCACTACAGTCCACCGGTCTAACAACTGAGCTAACAGAGGTATATAATATTAATTTCTTACAACGATGGCTAAAAAGTCGATAAGTCCGCAACCTATTATACCGGTCTTTGTTTTTTTTTATTTCCTGATGATCCTGGCCAGGATATTAGAAAAAAAATATATGAAAATATTTTATTGTCAGTAGTTCTTTACAAGTAGAAAGTTTCAAGACGACCCAATGTTTTTAAGTGGGTGAAAATCGTGTTGAAGAGTTCCTTTACATAGACAGATACAAGTCAAGCTAATACAAAGCGCGTAAAAATAAGAGTAAGTTGCTTTCTAAACCATATTCATGAACAGCTAAGTCTCGTAGACTGCAATCCAGACTTGTGGCACTAATGGAGAATGAAAGAGGGGCATGAGATCTCTTTGCAAGAAAACCAAAGCGTAAACGCACTGTAGGCAGGTGGAAGAATAATATTAACCATGTTTTGAGGGAAGCAGATTATATAGGGAATGTTTGGAAAACATTAGCTTAGGATAGGGATGTATGGAGATCTTAAGTCTGCAGGGCGATAGACCTAGTTTTTGAAAGTGCGTGCGAGTTAGTTAGTTAGTAATATATAAGTAGATTCAATCTTAAAGTGGAACAAAAGGTGTTAATTAGGGGTGGATAAAAGTATGATGGATTATTACAGGATGTGGGTTTAATACAAGGATTGATTAGAAGGAATCCCCGTAATGTGGGAATTTTATGCTCGCGGTCTAGTCAGGTTGGGTTCGATGAGCGATCAGGAAAACTTATCTCAGGGAATAACGAAGTAACTGTACGGGCAGCAATAGTATTTTCAATAATTGTAGTTTATAAATCACTCGATTTATTTAGATCGTATTCACTATACTTCAATTCGATACAATGAAAAACACTTGATTATACGTTGTGTTAGCAATCTGATTTTGCATTAGAATACTGAAGAATTATTACTATTAAAATAATAATATAAAAGTTATGGATAAATATCCGTAATGTAATTTAATCTATGTTTTCCCCTTAGATATCTGGGAGGCTTCTCGCGATTACAATGAAACTTTTTATGTTCTCCCTTGGCTAGCTGGGAGACTTCTGTTACTGCACGCGTCTGAATTTGGTATATCTTGAAAACCTCAGTATTCTTTCGATCGTCAGATCGCTACAGGAGAAGGGATACATTTTTTTCTTATTGGTTTAAATATATGAGCACATATATTACAGATATATAAAAAGGTGTGGCTTTTCGAGCCACTTGTCTACAATGTTGCCAAGTTGTTTCTAGTTGGGCCTTTGAGTTTTTTATTAAATTAATTGTTATGTGTAGTTCGTAGTTATATTTTAACTGATAAGTATCTAAATTAATATTTGAAACTTCATCCTGACATAGTGATGTTTCCCTTGTCACTCATAAATATTATTTTGACTGATATTTTAGTCTCATTTCAAATAGACGTCCTGACACATTTTCATTAACAAAGGTTTGGTATCTATTGTATTCAGGTATCTGGGTTTACCTTTGTCATACCCTATGACTTCTAGACTTTCTGGCTTCAACTATATTGGCATAACCCAAATTTAACAAAAGGCGTTTTTTAAGTAATTTTTAATAAGAGGAAATCAACTTTTATATAATTAATAAAATCGATTCAGTAATATGATCATTGGATTTCTAATAAAATTCTGATTAATTAAAGTCCAAACTCGTTATGTTTCTCTATATTACATTTTTATCTGAAATTACTGACCTGTAATTATATTATCTAGATTTAATTAAATGTCTAGTTAATATTTGAAACTAGAACAATCTGGAGGGAAATTCGCGTTACAAGAGTTTGATGGATAAATCTGATTTTGAATTGTGACACTGTCCATAGTGATCCCTTACAAATGAGGCACACAAATAATGTTAAGTGGTTCTTACACCCCTCCGTGCGTAGTAGCGTGTTCCATTTGCAGTAAATGCTTGGTCTGGAAGCTATCTTGAAGCACTCGGCTTCTGGTTATGACAACTGGGAATATATGCCAAGTGATAGTTGTAGAGAACAAGCAACTTGTCCTGACAGTAGTTTCACATTGCAACAACATCACTTTGCTTACACAAGATAATACAATTACCTTCCAAACAGAATATCTCTGTACAAGCGCAACCAGCTCAATTATTTCTATCCATAATCATGCCCTTAAACTCATGTCCAAGCATTCATTTCATAGATTTACACGCAGTCACAAAGAAATAATAAAAAAAAACTCTAAGAAAATATACTATATATACATAGTGTCACTATTGAGTAACACTAAGAAATTAGGACTGGAAGTAAATATCAATAAAACTAAATATATGGCCACACGTAGAAATACATTATATTATGGAAATGGACAGCTAATGACAAATGAGGGAAATTTTGAGGAAGTGGCTGAATTCAAATACCTAGGAACAATAATCACAAATAGGAATGAGATGCACAAAGAAATTAAACATAGGCTCAATTCTGGAAATGCGTGTTATTATGCATTGCAGAGACTCTTGATGTCCCAACTCCTTTCAAAAAATGTTAAATTGAAAATATATAAAACTATTATTCTACCAGTTATATTATATGGATGCGAAACATGGACTCTTACTTTAAGGGAGGAAAGGAGATTACAAGTATTTGAGAATAAAGTACTTAGGAAATATTTTGGACCAAAGAGAGATGAACAGACAGGTGAATGGAGAAGACTACATAACAATGAACTACATGGTATTTAGAGGAAATCAGATATAATAAGAACTGTTAAGTCTCGTAGACTGCGATGGGCAGGACATGTTGCACGTATGGGGAATGAAAGACGTGCATGGAAGCTTCTTGTAGGAAAGCCAGAGGGAAAACGCCCAGTTGGTAGACCAAGAATGAGGTGGGAGAATAACATTAACTATGATTTGAGGGAAGTAGATTATACAGGGAATGATTGGAAAGCATTAGCTCAGGATAGGGATGTATGGAGAGCTTATGTCCGCGCGGCCATGAACCTACGGGTTCGATAGTGCCAGTAAGTAAGTAAGTAAGTAAGTATATATATAGTGTTCTGGCCAAGAGCAGGTCTTTCACTGCAAACTCAGCATTATCCACTCTTGCCTTAACTCTACCTTCCTTTTTGTATCTGCATACAAACCATTTATTTTAATATTGTCTATCATCTGATGTATTTTTCTGCCTTTAACCATTTTTCCGTTGACAATTCCTTCTAGGGCATCCGTCAGCAGGCAGTTTCTTCTTAAGCAATATCCAATTCAATTTATTTTCCTCTTCTTTATGAGTTCCAGCATTGTGCTTCCTTCAAACACTCGGTCTAGCACATCTTAATTTATTTTATTTTTTATTTTGACTGTCCATTTTATAAGCTCCATCATTCTCCATATCCACATCTAAAAAGCTTCCAGTCGCTTTTCTTTGGTCCGTCGAATGCACCATACAATGCTACATTTCACACAAAGCACTTCACTAGCTTCTTTCATAATTATTTTACCAATGATCCGCAGAAAATGCTTCTCTTCTAATAAATACTAGCTAATACCGGGCATAATCTGCTACGCCTAAATAAACGAAATAGGCATATAATGAGAATGGAGGAGGAGAATACTACTAGAAAGCTTACACTACTGAGACCATATGGAGGGAGAAGAAGAAGAAGACGGAAGCTGAGATGGATGGATGGATGGAATAGAGGAGGACTCCGAAAGCTCCTGGTCCGGGGATGGAGAAGGAGGGCGTTGGGCAGGGATGCATGGAGGAGTGTCCTAACAGCAGCCAGGGCTCATAAAGGGCTTTAGAGCTGGAAGGAGAAGAAGAATCATTATCAAAAGATTGTCTCGCGGCACCCGCTTTTATATAAACAGACAACCATCATAGTGAGGCGATAATACTATCACTTGGAATTTATAAATTATGGTGATATAAAGAAGAGCAAAGGATATTCTGTAAAAGTTATATATAAAATTATAATTATTATGTGTGTATACCCCATAAGTCCCACGTGGGAACCTGCAAGCTCCTTAGCGGGAGTCCTTAAACCATTCGCCTCAAAAGAGGAGGTAGACTCGCCGGCTGTTAAATGGCCTTCAACTCACAAGACGAGGTACACTCGCTTGACTCTGCTGTTATATATTTTGCAATGTTTCATACATTCTTTGGCAGGGTAATATTTTGTTAACATTTAAGTATAGTAGAGGAATGTGATTTTGCCTTCAGACTTATTGTGATCTCAAGTACCGTTATATTTTGCTTGTTTTGAATGTCTGAAAACATAAAATATAATTTACGGTAACTTAAATCTGGTTTCTGGGAAAAATAATTGAGTATTTAAACCTGAAGCGAATGGGTTAACAAAGGTAATATTCAGTTACGCTAATTTATCTAGAGATTCCAACGAGTGCCTAGGTTAGCACATCGCCTCAATTAGACATCTAATAGAACTACGGTATTACTTGTATGGATGAAGGTAGGTTAATTTTCGCAGGGAGGCCTTTTTACTTAGGCTCGCGAATACTTTACGAGCCTGAAAATCTTCAGACTCGGGACCCACGGCTTAAAGTCTCTCCCGGAGGACTTTTCCCTTGGATCGACCCCTGCCGGGCGAGAACCCGTGACCTCGGGACTAGAAGCAAGGAACGTAACCACCAGACCACCGCGGTCGACAAAACTAAAGTGATCCCACTTAAGGCTATAGGAGAACCTCGGGGTCGTAGGAGGTTAAGGCACCCACTTTTTCTAGACTATCGGCACTTGATGTCAGCCGGGTTGTCAATTCTGCGGTACGGTCATAATTACCCCCCAGAACAAACGTCTGGTACTCATTTCTTTTAGGGGCTGACTCGACCCCAGGGTCATTGTGCCACAAGAAGGTTGGGGTCAGTTTAAAAATCCTGACCCCACCGGGACTCGAATCCTCGATCTTCCGGTTCGTTGCGTATTACCTTAACCACTAAGCTACAGCGTGCTCCCATTAATATTACAGTAATGATAAAAACAACTATACGTAAGGAAGGCCCCACACTGACTTAGGAGCTACAAGGTCGCTCAAAACCAGGAACGACGTAAATTCCGATGTAACTAGTTGCTAATTTATTTTATCCGTACAATTAGTTTTGTTTCTAGGGTTTAAACCCCCGTTATTGTATTTAATACACAAGTCAATATCTGGTCTTGAGAATGACAGCTTGGCTGTAGAAACTTGTTGACCATTTTAAAACATTAATTGGTGAAATGGGCATATTGACTACATATATATTCCCCGTTATTGTGATCAACACAACTTTGGAAAAAATTAAGCGACTAACTCATACCCCAAATGGGAGTCAATGACCAAACACGTTTCAATGAATTTTCTTTTACAACCAATGACAGTCGTGTTTCACTCATTTTATTGAATTCTCTTTATCACCTCCAGCTTTTGTGATAAAGGAAGCTCCTCCTTTTTAATATTCCGAACAGGTCAGAGCATTATTTTGCAGTGACTGACTTTCCAACAAATACTTGGATATAGCAAATAATGAACAGATTCCTTCCCACTACTCATTTGACAACCGCGTGTTCAAGAATAATTCTTGTGTTTTTAAACACTGATTTGACTGTGTTGTTTATTAAAAAATAAATTAATAACCTATAATGTTCGTTATAATATACAGTTTGATGTGTTTCATTTTTTCTCCACTAGGATGCATTCTTACAATATTGCGATCATATTTGACAATAAATAATACGATCAAGTTGCAATGGATGAACAAATGAAACATAACCAAACATTTCTCATTTGTTTTCAAACATCGCCGTTTATATTAAATATATAAATATTTTAAAATACCTATATTTCAATAATGATTTGTGACTAAAAAACTTAATTTTATTCGTTAAACAGTCCTAATAAATGCGTATCTTGATTTCCAAATCCTCTAGATAAATTTAAAATTACTTCTGGCATTACTTGTGATCTTCTTGTATCTTGTAAGCCCATGTTTCCCTTAACAGAGATTTAGGCGCTCTCCCCCTACAGGGAAGAATTTGAACCATACTAATTTAGTTACACTTGTTTTGGTATAGATGTCATTTGAGTGATCCGTGGTCAGAGTTTCGTCTCATAATGATATCTAGGAAAACAAGGTAGTACTAGGACGAGAAAATTCGGTAAATTTTGCTTAGAGGCCTTTTCATTCAGGCTTAATGATCTTTTACGACCCTGAAAATCTTCAGACTCGGGACCCACGGCTTAAAGTCCCTTCCGGAGGACTTGCTCTTTGGATTTTTCCATCGTAAAAAATCCATCGACCCCGGCCGGATTTGAACCCGCGACCCTCGGGACCAGAGGCAAGGAGCATAACCAGCAGTCCACCGCGGCTAATTATTTTAAAATAGCTATATTTAAATAATGATTTGTGAGTAAATAATTTTATTTGTCAAATAGTCCTAACAAATGCCAGTCTTGATTTCCATATCCTTACTCACTCACTGGCACTATCGAACCCGTAGGTTCATGGCCGCGCGGACATAAGCTCTCCATACATCCCTATCCTGAGCTAATGTTTTCCAATCATTCCCTGTATAATCTACTTGCCTCAAATCATAGTTAATGTTGTTCTCCCACCTCATTCTTGGTCTACCAACTGGGCGTTTTCCTTCTGGCTTTCCTACAAGAAGTTTCCTCTAGATAAATTTGAAATCACTCGTGGCATTACTTATGATAATGATAATAATAATAGTAATAATAATAATAATAATAATATTAATAATAATAATAATATATTGACATATAAAAGAATTTCTATCATAAAGAAATGATTTTGAAGAATTGCGAATAGGCCCATATAATATGGTTTGTTTACATGGATTTATAAAATGAAAATAAGAAAATAACAGCTGTATGTGAATACATGTTTGTATATGGCATAGGCACATAACAGTACTAAAATTTCAATAAAAGGAAAGAAGATTTTATTTTTATTCTCGTAGGTAGATTCTTTCCAAAGGATATTAAGTTTTCTGCATACACATCAATGCATATACAGAGCGATAAAAAAAGAGTCTAGCATAGAATTTCTCAGCTTATTCAAGCTTGCAAAGCTGTAATGTCCTCAGCACAAGAAAGAAGAGATTACGTTATTTCCAGAGTTTTTCCTTGAAAATTTAAGTTTGGCACACTTTGAATAATATACAGCCTAATTATGGAAATGTTTAGGCGGCTCCGTGGCGCAAACGGTTAGACGCTCACTTCTCACCACTGCACTGGGGTCCCGAGTCTTGACCACTACATGTGGATTTCGTGGTGGACGAAATTGAGCTTGGGCAGGTTTTTCTCTGAGTTACGCCCGTTCCTGCCACTAATTTCATTCCACCATTTCTCCATACTCATCTCATCCACTTCGTTTCAGTTCACTTATCCGCCCCTGTGACGGTGTGTCAGGAGTGGTAGGTCGGGTACCCTTGTCGTTCTATAAATATATGGGCTTCATCTCATCTCGGTCCTCGACCCCACCCTGAGTTGGGCACAAGTTGAGGATATTTTGATGGAAATGTTTCAATTATAACTCTGAATTGCATTTTGATGCATTGTTTCTTATTTTTAAATAATCATGTAAAAAATAAGAGCCCTGAGTCTGAAGATATTTAGGTTCGTAAAAGAACCGCAAATCTGAATAAAAAGGCATCTGTGCAAAACTGAATCGACCTTCACCCATCTAAGTAATACCTTAGTTGCCAACTAGATGTATCATTGAGGCGATGTGCTAAGCACATGCCACTCGTTGATATCTGTAGTTAAATAAGCGTAACTAAATTACCTCGGTTAAGAAACGCCGGCTAGGGAGCACCCATGTCCCCATGTGGGGCGTATGGAGTACACGCACACACACACACACACACATACACGCACACACAAAATTTAACCGTCCTTCATCCATCCAAGTAATATCTTAGTTGCCTAATATATGTCTCATTGAGGCGATGTGCTAACCACATGTCACTCGTTGGCATCTATAGGTAAATAAGAGTAACTAAATTATATTTGTTAAGAGACTCGCCAGAGAGCACCAGTGTCCCTATATGGGAAGTATGGGGTATGTACAGCCTTTGAAAGAATTGATGGTACACAGATAATTTTTTAAGTCCCAGAACGAAGCCATCGCGCATGGTAAGAGATAAGCTACTTGGTTCCAACTATTAGAGAAACTAAAATCCGTTCTATTTCGTTGTGTGTCGTGCAAGGGAAAATCATTTTGCGTAAATAAATAAAACAAAGCAAAACAAATTAATAAAAACGAAAAAAATAATTAAAATATGGACGAGGAAGAAAATAAAATGACAGCGGAATCGAACACGCGACCTAATGCTTCGGAAACACGCGTTTCCTCCACTATATAAATAATATGATCAAATTAAGTGAATAAACAAATTAAACATGGTCATGCATTTATGATTTGTTTTCAAACATCGCCAAACGGCAAACATTAAATATATAAATGTATTAAAATACCGGTAACTATATTTAAATAATGATTTGTGAGTAAACAGCTTAATTTTATTCGTTAAATAGTCCTAACAAATGCCACTCTTGATTTCAAAATCCCCTAGGTAAACTCACTCTTCACTTCATGACTCGTGAATTTATCGATGATTTGAAAATCACTCCTGACATCACTTAGGAAAAAAATATCCTATATTAGCCATCGAGGAAGTGGTGAAAAACAACAGCAAAATTTATAGATGAGACAGCATGGAGGACAAATTTTGCACGTGATAAAATTGCAAAAACGTATATCTATCGACATAATGGAAAGAGCGAAGAAGAAAGGTTTCCTAGGGACAGTAATGGGACCACTTCACTTATTATTTATCACTACTTATAAATTAATTTATTTATTGAAAGTAGAGGTTCCTCAGATACGTTGCAGGATATACTCTAAGAGACCACATTCCTAGTGAAACAATTAGGCAAGAACTCAACATTTTTAATCTAAATGAAAAAAATCAAAACTATAAACAAAAATGGCATGAACATATTTTAAGAATGGACTCTTCTAGGCTAACAAAACAAACACTGTTGTACCAACCTCAAGGTTATACAGATGTGGGACGTCCTAGAAGACGATGGGAAGATGAATTCTGAGAGCGGAACAGACCGATGCCTACCATGAAGATGATGATGATGAGCGTAAATGTGGGAGTATAAATGAAGTTGGTAGATAATGCATGATGTTTTCTTGTAATAGTACAATTTAATCTATAGCTAATTTAATCATAGAACAAATATATTAATTTTCTGGGTAAATGTAGGCCTATCAGCATTTAGACCAAATTTTCATACAAGTGACTCATATTAAAGTATATTATTATTAGCACATAGGCACCGAAATCTAAAAATGCCTTCGGGAACAGAGATATAATCAATTTTCTGATATAACTAGTTGCAAACTATATGGTCTTGCCAGAACTCAAACTAGCAAAACTTTCAACAAGAATTGTAGCCCGAGGGAACAAACTAGATGTCAGGAATATAAGCTGCAGTGATAACCAACACCGTCTTCAACACAACATATTAAATCAATATGCTTTACTTACAGACCCACTGTCATACGCTATGTTGTAAAGCTTAAGTTTTAATACTAGAGGTTATTAATATAAATAGTGTATTGACAACTCTGCTTTTTGCAGACGATCAAGTATTAATGACAGCATCAGAAAATGCTTTACAACAATTCCTTTATACTTTAAAGAATATCTCTCTAAGATATAATTTAAGAATATCTACATCTAAAACAAAAATATTAGCTCTGAAAGGAAAATGTGCAATAACAACAAAAATAATTATAACAATGTAATTATAGACCAAGTTCAGAATTTCAATTATTTGGGATGTCATTTAGGCAATGACAGAAATGTAGATAAACACACTAAAATACAACGATTCAATTATCTATGTGGCACAATTAAACGTATTTTATTGAATAAAACTAGAAAAGAAACTATTTTAAAATTTTACAAAGTATTGGCAGTTCCATCTCTTATCTATGGATGTGAAACCTGGACATTAACAAAGGCAGATAGTAAACAAATAGAGGCTGCAGAAATGAAGATGTTGAGAGCAATAGCAGGATACCAAAGGACCGATAAAAAGAAAAACGAAGATATAAGAACAGAACTTAATATATTTAATCTCTGTGAAAGGATAAAATATTATCAAAATTCTTATCTTGAGCACGTATTACGAATGAATGAACATACCAAGAAGAATGTATAATTATAAACCAAAAGGGAGAAGAATGTTGGGAAGACCATTGAAGAGATGGAAGGACCAATTCGACCTATAATCAGATCGGAACAGGGCTTAATCCTTGTTGTTGATGATGATGAAGTTATTCTGCAAAGAACTGACTCACTCGCACTATCAGCGGACATAAGCTCTCCATACATTCCTATCCTGAGCTAATGTTTTCCCTGTATAACTTAACTCCTATAAATCACTGTTAATGTTATTATCTCACCTCATTCTTGGCCCATTTAATAGGCGCTTTCCCTCTGGTTTTCCTACAAGAAATATCATGTCCCTTTTTCATTTCCCTTTCCTGCTACATATATGTCCTGTCTATTGCAGTCTATGGAAATTAAATGTTCTTATTACATCTGGTTTCCCGTAAAGATCATATAACTCACTGTTTTTATAATATTCTCCATTCACCCGTTGCCTATTCGTCTATCTTTGGTCCAAAATGTTTTCTTAAGAATTTTATTCTCTTATATTTTCTCCTGGGTTGTAAGGGGTAGTGACGTGTGTATAACCTCTCCTACTGTTATTACAATACTACTTGTATTAATAGTGCACACCTCCCATTCGATAAAATAAATTAATTCATTCATAATAAAATAAATACTTAAAAAAACTAATCTAATTCTAGACAGGCCTAAGAAAGTGAATCTTAACAATTCTCATCCTCACCTTCTCGTGGTACAACCCGTTTACACAAACGAGGCTCTGAGGACCGAGTCACGGCGGTATAACCGTTCCATCAGGTACTGAGTAAATGCGGTATCCTAATGTCTGTCCAGAGACTAAAAGGTAGCAGCCCTACCACTGGACTACTTAGCGTCGGGCCAGTAACCAGTCCTAAGGAACTTCAAAACTACTTTCAAGTCTCAACACGAAAAAATCCAGACCAGGACGTCCACTCAAAAGACTTCTGGATGGTGTTTCTCTTGAGGCCGAAACAGGTCAACAAATGGCCTAAATTCGTGAATGTACTATGATGATGATGATGATATTTTCTCCTCCCTTAAAGTAAGAGTCCAAGTTTCCCATCCTTATAATATAATTGGGAGACTATCAGTTTTATATATTTTTAGTTTAACTTTTTTTTTAGAGAAGTTGGTACAAGATACCCTGCAATGCATAATGGCGTATATTTCCGGTATTGAGCCTATGTTTAATTTCATTCTGCACCTCATTCCTGTCTGTAATTATTGATCCTATGTAGTTGAATTTAATCACTTCTTCAAACATTTTCCTCAATTGTAATAACAGACAGGAATGAGGTATAGAAAGAAATTAAACATAGCGTCAATACTCCACCAGGCTAAATAAATCTAAATCTAAATACTGGAAATATACGCCACTATGCATTGCAGGGTCTCTTATTGTACCGACTTCTCTAGAAAAAAGTTAAACTGAAAATATATAAAACTGATGCTCTCCCAATTATATTATAAGGATGCGAAACTTGGACTCTTACTTTAAGGGAGGAGAAAATATCCCTGTCCATTTCCATTATAGGCCTATAATGAATTTCTATGTGTGACCATATATATTTAGTTTTATTGATGTTACTTCCAGCCCCAACGTGCGCGTTGGCTCTTAGTATCTCTTCGCTACCGCCATGTAATACTCGTACATCGTCAGCATATACTAACTCACTGGCACTATCGAACCGTAGGTTCATGGCCGCGCGGACATAAGCTCTCCATACATCCCTATCCTGAGCGAATGCTTTCCAATCATTCCCTGTATAATCTACTTCCCTCAAATCATAGTTCTTCGTATTCTCCCACCTCATTCTTGGTCTACCAACTGGGCGTTTTCCCTCTTGTCTTCCTACAAGAAGCTTCCATGCACGTCTTTTATTCCCCATTCGTGCGACATGTCCTGTCCATCGTAGTCTACGAGACTTAACTGTTCTCATTATATCTGGCTTCTCCATTCACCTGTCTATTCATCTCTCTTTGGTCCAAACATTTTCGCAAGAACTTTATTCTCAAATACCCTTTATCTCCTTTCCTCCCTTAAAGTAAGAGTCCATGTTTCGCATCCATATAATATAACTGGTAGAATAATACTTTTATATATTTTCTGTTTAACGTTTTTTGAAAGGAGTTGGGAAGTCAAGAGTCTCTGCAATGCATAATAACACGTATTTCCAGAATTGAGCCTATGTTTAGTTTCCTTGTGCATCTCATTCCTGTTAGTGATTATTGTTCCTAAGTATTTGAATTCTACTATTATGCATTGTAGAGACTATTGATGTCACAATTCCTTAAAAAAAGTTAAACTGAAAATATATAAAATTATTATTATACCAGTTATATTATATGGATGCGAAACATGGACTTACTTTAAGGGAGGAAGGGAGATTGGGAGGATTTGAGAATAAGTAGCTACTTAGGAAGATTTTTGGACCAAAGAGAGATGAACAGACAAGTGAATGGAGAAGACTACATAACAATGAACTACATGGTCTCTATAGGAAGCCAGATATAATAAGAACAGTTAAGTCTCGTAGACTGCGATGGGCAGGACATGTTGCACGTATGGGGAATGAAAGACGTGTATGGAAGCTTCTTGTAGGAAAGGCAGAGGGAAAACTCCCAGTTGGTAGACCAAGAATGAGGTGGGAGAATAACATTAACTATGATTTGAGGGAAGTAGATTGTGCGGGAAATGATTGGAAAGCATTAGCTCAGGATAGGGATGTATGGAGAGCTTACGTCCGCACGGCCGTGAACCTGCGGGTTCGATAGTACTAGTGAGTAAGTAAGTAAGTAAGGCATTTGAATTCAGTCACTTCCTCAACGTCAGCATATACTAGCAGCTGTTATTCTTAAAATAAAGATAATATTTATTATATTCTTTTAGGTAATCTTTAATGCACCAAAATACATCTACACTCTTTACAAATAAAGAAGAGAGCATATGTAAATAAAACATACGTGATCTTAGAGTTTTTCTATGACTCTCGAACTCGTGTCAAGAATAGAGGAGACGTGAATAAAACCTATTATAACTCAGAGCTCTATGTTCGCTTTTGATGTGAGTAAGAGCTGGAATCAGTTCGGAGTCACGTAGTTTTTATTTTTATCTACTAACTTAGTGCCACTATCAAACCCTAAGGTTCATGGCAGTATGGACATCCATGTCCTGAGCTAATATTTTTCAATAATTCTTCTTCTTCCTCAACACATGAAAGCTGGCAGCTTGTTGCGTGTTCATTCACTACAGGTCCGGGATATGGTTACGTCCTTCCATCGTAGTTGTGGTCGTCCTAATGGCCTTTTCTGCTGAGGTGTCCAGTCACGTACTTTCTTCACTAATCTACTGTTCTCCATTCTATCTATGTGATCGTTCCAATTTAGTCTTCTATCATTTATCCAGAGGTTTACAGGTTCAATTTCATATTCTTCTCTAATAACAGAGCTGTGAATGTTCTCTCTCAGCGATTTCCCTAAAAACTTCCATTTCGGTTGTTTATTTCGTTTCTTTTATGTATTATTATTATTATTTTTTTAGTTTCTGTTCGGCATTCACAACCATATGTTAAAACTGGTCTTATGACAGATTTGTAAATTCTTACTTTTGTATCTATTCTTAAATTTTTATTTTTCCAAACAGTATTGCTTAAACTTCCCAATATTTTGTTTGCATTATTTGCTTGATGGAGGATTTCATCTGTTATTCTGCTGCTGCTATAATTTCTATTCCTAAACATTTGAATTTCATGACCTGTTCTCTACTTTTCCCTTCTATTTCTAATTTAACACGTGTGGGTCCTTGGATATTGCCATTGATTTGGTTTTATTTGTTAAGATTTTCATGTTATATTTTGGTGCAATGATTCTAAATTTGTGCAGTAGCATCAATAAATCCCTGTATAATTTAATTGAGTAACTAACATTATTGATCCCAGAGGATATAAGCTCTCCATACATTCCTATCCTAAGCTCCGTCAAATAAAGTAAATATGTGACACATAGTTCAGAATCTCCTCCTGACTAGTTGTGAAACCTGTAATGTCATGGAATCATGTGACACGTAAATATATCTACAATTGGAGATTCTAAACTAAGATAAAGAAGTAAGAATATGAAGGGTGCAAAATTTATAAAAGTATAAATGAAGATATGACTCTCCATATTATATATGAAAATTGGTAAGAATAACCATAATTCATTTTCAGTCTTTTTAATAACTTACTCCATATGATATTTTAAGTTTCTCAGAAAGGATATAGTGTTTTTACAGATTAACTTTAGGAAAACTTTTCGCCTCTGACTATGAGATAAGGTTTAGTTAAAAAAATGTTAATATTCTTCTAAGCCCTTGTTTCTCTCAACGAGACTCGAGAGCTCTCCCCCTACAGGAGAGAAACTGAACCACACTAATTTAGTTATACTCGTTTACAGATAGATGTCATGGTCAGCGTTCCGTCTCATACTGACATCTAAGAAACCAACGTATATTAACAACATTTTAATAACAAAACCAATAGCAGTAATAATAATAATAATAATAATAATAATAATAATAATAAGTTTGATCTTTCCGGGAAATTCAGCGCAGAACAGTGGGTTACACCAGATGGGATCGGAAAAGGAACACCGATATCTTAAAAGAATTGAAGGCTACGCCTATTTTGGAATACATTAAACAGTACCAACTAAGTTGGAAACATCATCTTGAAAGAATGAGTTCAAATCGGATCCCCAAAGCTGTTTATAATTATATACCAAGAGGATGAAGATCTCTGGGGCGTCCTATGAAACGCTGCGCTGGAGGGAAATTTTCTATAGGATCGTAACTGGCCTTGGCCTAACACTTGGAAGGAAGAAGATAATAATAATAATAATAATAATAATAATAATAATAATAATAATAATAATATTAATAATAATAATAATAATAATAATAATAATAATAATAATAATAATAATAATAATAATAATAATAATAATAGCAATAATAATAAGTTCTAAAACAAAAACATTTTAATATGATAATGAATACAATGACTTACGGTGCAGAAACATCGACATTAAAATCAAGAACAATAATTAAATTAAATTATGCAGAAATGGATTTTTGGAGGGGTTCAACTGGAATTTTAGAAAAATAAAAAAATACTAATAATTATTCTATATTTGCACGGAAAAAATACCGCGGCCATTTAATTAAATTATTGGAGTGTAATTAAACGGAAATACGAATAACGAAACTTCAATTGTGGATTTCGTATATATATATATATATATCTATATATACAAGCGTTACTGCTATAAAGTAAATATTCTCTTTAATAATTTGCTTAACTGTTATGTTAGCCGCTAGAGATCTTTCCGCTACCTCTTGTGTGAATTGAGAATACTACATGTATAAGAAAATTGTATGCTTGTCTTGGAATTCTTGGGTAGCTCAGTTGGTTAGAGCGCTAAAGGTACAGACTTTAGAGACTCGAGTTCAAATCCCGACTCAAGCATTCTTTTTTCTTTTCATATCATATATAGGCCTATATAAAATATGGTCATGTCAATGAATGACAGAAGACACATTCCCAAGAAGAATACTAGAATGGGTGCGATATGGTGGTAGAAGAAGAATACGACCAAAAGTAACGTGGACTGATGGTATTTTGAGGAGAATGAGAGAAAAAAGGTTGGACATCAAGATTTGAATGGCAATGAGATGTGGAAGAGAATGACAATAGATTATTAATTGGGCGTAGAAATATGTTGTGAAACATTGCGAAGGCCGATAAATAAATACATAAATACACATATTTATTTATACACAAATTTTAAATATTTACACATCTTTCTGTGTCTATACTTTTGTTTTCCTTCTCTACTCGTCGCTATCCATCCACTCCATGCCCTCAAGTCCTATTGCTGTCATTCCAGTTCTTATTTGTTGTATTCATGAGTTTCGAGGTCTTCCTTTCCATCTTCTTCCTGGTGAACACCATTCCAATGTTTTTCTGGGTAACCTTTATTCTTGCATTCGTCGTACATATCCACACCAATTTAATTGCTTATCAAATATATTACAATCAATGTTTGTTTGTTTGTTTGTTCGTTCATATTCTATGCGCGGCCATACCGTTGATTCAATTTGGATGGGTTTTTTTTTGAAAAAATGTTCAGGAGATTCCCGAGATGAACAATGGCTATAAGAGAGTTGTGATATTCAATCCCTTCACCCCTAAAAATCACCCTTTGTAGTGAAAAGCATGAAATAAAGTCACTATTTTGACGCTTAAGTGGCTTACGCTGCCTAAACCATAACAAATACACCAAATTAATGTACACAGAATTGAATATTTCAAACAAACTCTACAAAAAGTCCGCGACTGCATTTGTTTATCTTTAACGAATAACTCACAATAACCATTTTTGTTTTTCATTGATGCCAAGAAGACCGGTATAAGTAGATTCTCGGGCAAGTGTACTCTGCCATACCGTTCATCCGATTGAGGTGGGGCTTTTTGAAAAATGTTCAACAGATTCCGGAGATGAACATAGGCTATAAGAGAGCTGTAATACTCAACACGTTCGCCCTTAAAAATCACCCTTTATAGTGAAAAACGTGAAATAATGTCCCTATTTTGACGCTTAAATGGCTTACGCTGCCTAAACCATACCAAATACACTTAATTAATGTACACAGAATTTAATATCTACGAATAACACACAATAACCATTTTTGTCTTTCATTGATGACAAGAAGATCGGGATAAGCAGATTCCCGGGCAAGTATAACAGCGCACGGCTGGTGATAAAAACACATTAACATTTATTTAGGAGTAGTGGCGCACGCCGGGTATTAGCTAGTATCTTATATTATCTACTATTGAATATCTAATATTCATTTTTTTCTCGTAGGACAGTGTTCCTTTTTTTTTTTTTTTTTTTCTAATTTTGTACATCTTGCTGCTCTCCGCAAGAAATGCATTTCCATCGACACAACAATAATAATAATAATAATAATAATAATAATAATAATAATAATAATAATAATTTAATAATAATAACAATAATAATAATAGTTTCTATTAGAAGTTATGAATCTACGCTGAGAAGCACAACTGTAATTGCATCTAACTGATTCACTAGAATAAAAAAACAGAAACAGCACAAAAGAGATTTTATGGGTGACATTGGAATCTAAATTACAACTCTGGAAGCAAACACCGAGGCTAATATTTTCTTATGCATCCTGTAACGCAGAGCCTCTTGGGTAGGTCGTGTGTTCTCGAAACTTGCTTCAGGGTTAAAGAAAGACTAATTTACACCACTAAGGAGTAAGATATCATTTGCATTCGTTATCCCGCAAGTAGGGCAAATCTTTAATGCGATCCTCCTCTTATTCTCTCTCCCTCCATCTCTTTCAGTCTTCTCCAACAATATTCATGGTGCTTTGATTTCTTTAAAACCATAATTCAATTTATATTTAAGGAATTTTGGGTTCTTACAGCTACAACTAAACATAAAAGAGAAATATAAAAGAACAAAGAACATATAAAATTAGTTTCGATTATTATTTTATGATGTATTATTATACTGTTTCTAAAACAATAGTAACACTGGTCAACATGCTTTTTATTCCATGAGTACTATAGTCGTATTTAATGCAGTTTTTTATCCTGTTTTCAAATATGTATTCGGCATTTCTCCATCACCCACACGTTTTTTTTATTTTAATTTCAATTAATGGATTTAAATAATTATTTTTATAATAAACGTTTTTTCGTCCATTTATTATCTTGGCGCAGTGAGCGATGAGCACGGGGAACACTTTCATCAGGAGATTTCAGCTATGGAAAAGAGATATCACGGCAAATAGAATCCTAATATGCTGGCCGATTATTGTTGGACCATCAAGAGGGATGCTCCAGAGGCAAAATATAGCAGAAAATTGTCATTTCTTACTTTCTAGGTGAGTCCGAATGTTCGAATATTGTGTAGTTACGAATGTAGAAAATATTAAAGTGTCTGAAATTATAAATGCCTCTCACTCGGAAACCTTGCGTGGTGGAGGAAAACCGATATCATTTTTGAATTCAGGAGAAAAAATACTATCAGAATCACATATTTTCCTTTCTGAGATAAAAACAAGTTTCTTTTTTGTAATTGTATTTGCACACACACACACACACACACACACACACACACACACACACCAAAACATGAAAAAATGCCTTAGAGGACTATTTTCAAAAGTAGTACATACGAACTTATGAAAAATTCTCTCACTGCTTAATTCGTTTATCTTGAGTAAGGTTTTTCATAAGTAATGCCACGAGTGATTTCCAAATTATCGACAAATTCACGACTCACGAAGTGAGGAGTGAATTTATCTAGAGAATTTGGAAATCAAGAGTGGCATTTGTTAGGACTATTTAACGAATAAAATTAAGCTGTTTACTCACAAATCATTATTTAACTATAGTTACTTTAAAATATTTATATATTTAATGTAAACGGCGATGTTTGAAAACAAATGAGAAACGATAGGTACGCTTCTACTGCTTCATTTGTTTATCACTGCAACCAGATCATATTATTTATTGCCAAAGGAACGCAATATTGTAAGGAGGAGCTTTCTTTAATATGGTAATCATAACACTGATAAATATTTGGTGAAACACGATTCTGATTGGTTGTAAAACAGAAATCATTGAAACGTGATTGGTCATTGACTCCCATTTGGGGCATGAGTTAAATAGTCAACATAAACTTTTACCTAGTTTGCTTGCGAAAGTAGATCAAGAATAAGGTGCGAGAATAGCATTAACTTTGATTTGGGGGAAGTAGATTATACCGGATGACTGGAAAAAAAAAAAAAGCTCAGGTTATAGATGTACTTTACATTCACATAAGTTACTATTCAAAATTCTGCACATATATTTACCAAGTTATTTAACAACACGTTTTCAACATTTATCGGCTCATCACAATTTAGGAACAAGATCACAAGACTCTTCTTTACCTTTGATACCACAGCACAGGACATGTCTATACTCTGAATCTTACACAATATCTATGGCTAGAGCATGGAACTCACTTCCCAGTCATGTCAGGGACTGTCAATCGCTATCATTATTTAAATCCAAATTAACTGATATCTTAAGTTCGACACAATGAAAACATTAACTGCATAACAACTATATAGAGCATACCATTAATAATCATCTAGGAAGCTACTTACTTTATTTTATATCATTTTAATTTTATTATATTCTATGTTTTTGTTAGTATTAGCTAGTATTAGATCACATCATCATTGTATTTTGTTTAGTCTGTATTTTAATAATATCTTAAAATTGTAATATGTATGTAATTTTTGTATAATTCTACTATTCGCTGGTTGAGTGGAAGAGAAGGCCTTATGGCCTTAACTCTGCCAGCTAAAATAAAGCATTATTATTATTATTATTATTATTATTATTATTATTATTATTATTATGTACGAAGACCTTATGTCCATGCGGTCATGAACTTACGGGTTCAATCGTGCTAGTGAGTTAGTTAATTATGCATTTTCTCACAATTAAAATAGTTTTTAACTATCGGTACTGATAGTATTTACTGTGAATACTTCAACATAGCAATCTGGTAAATATATCTTTGCATGACTATTATTTTCAGCGTTGACGCAGTCTGTGCTACAATTATTTATGCAAATAAACCCAAGAATACTTTATAGTAGGATGTTTCATTAAAATTTCAAACTGAATTCTTCGCACCGGAACGTTGCGTGTGGACTTGCTTAAGTCAGAGTAAAACTAGAACAAGCAGCAGCAGCAGCATAGGCGTGACTGTAAATTACTTACTTTCTTACTTCAACAATAATTAACCACGCACCTTTAATCTGCGGATAACAAACTTACAGTTTATATTTCACAAGTGCTTTTGAAAAATTAATGAACAACGCGTGTATATGATCTCATTCCTTTGTGTCCCTGCTATGCAAACATTTCACTTATGAGTAGATTATTTTAATATATAGAGTGATTCAGTGACTTCATTACAAATCTGGCTATTTACAATTTTTTTAAGAACCAGTGGTTATATCCCAACAAATATATTTTATTTATTTATTTATTTATCCAGGCGGAGTTAAGGCCATGTGGCCTTCTCTTCCACTCAACAGGAAAAAACATAAATGTTACATTAAAATACAAAAATCACAATAACATTAGATACTAAACGATTATTTGGCCAAAGTGAACCACAACTATAATAATAAGAAGATCTAATAACACAATAAAGTTAATGATAATAATTAAAATAAATCTAATAAAATAATGAAAAACAAAGGAAGAACAGCTCGAATCT
The DNA here is from genome assembly GCA_030220185.1 of Diploptera punctata. Lineage (NCBI taxonomy): Eukaryota > Metazoa > Arthropoda > Insecta > Blattodea > Blaberidae > Diploptera > Diploptera punctata. Next base: position 2,597,992 of record JASPKZ010000001.1, read on the forward strand.
ACTATATATATATATATATATATATATATATATATATATATATATATATATATATGCAATGATAAGAAAAATAAATGCCTGGACGCGATTCGAAACCGGAACTCTGAGTCTGTACCTCAGCGTGTTTTCCGTTACACCACCTGGCGAATCCAATTCAAACACTTATTTTTCTTATATATATATATATATATATATATGTGTGTGTGTGTGTGTGAAAAAATACAAAAAATAAAAATGTAAATGCATTAATATACATACATATATATATATATATATATATATATATATATATATATATATATATATATATATATATATCCATAGTAATTCTACCCAGGGCAGATCTTTCACTGCAATCATAGCATTTTCATGCTATGCTTTACACATTTACTAGGGAATTGTATGTGTGGTAGTTTCCCGTTGCTTTCCACACCGGTGAAGAATTGTGATGATAATGATAAGGGTGATGATGATGATGATGGCCGGATGATTTTCGGGGACCGTTGGGCCCTATGCTTCCTGAAATGTGTCTTAAAGGTGAGGAAAAACCCCGAAAAGAACCTCAGCCAGGAGCCTGTCCCGACCGGGAATCGAACCCGGGCCCACTGCGTGACAAGGCAGCACGCTACCTCGAGACCACAGCGGTGGACTGTATATATCAGACATTACGTTGAAACATTAATAAAGCTTAATACTATTTATATTATTAAATAAAAGAAAAATTCACCAATAATTGCTGAAAGAATGTTATTTCAGATTCCTTCTAAAATGTTATAGTTTGGCAATATCTGAAAGAGTGGAAGAGAATTCCATATTCTAGCAAAATAAACTGTAAAAGATGGTGAGTGATAGGTAGTGTGATGAGGAGGGTTATTAAGGACAATGTGCTGATGGGGTCGGGTGCCTAATTTATGTGTAACAGTCTAACGAAGCGATGTTACAAATAATTAGGTAATATAGGCGATTTGATGACCGCTGTAGTCTATGGATAACACAGTTGTTTCTGGTCCTGGTTGCAATCTGGTTAATTTTGTTTTTCATTTCTGGTGGGGTGGCGTGACGACTAAATCACCCAGTGGAAAACCACTCCCGAGAACTGTGGAAAAACCTTGTAGATTAATGGAAAACTGTTCCGAAGAAAATACTTTGTCAAAGAAAAATAAATAAATTTATCAAATTACCCATTGCACGATCATTGAAAGTATTTAGACTGAACTATCAGTTAATAAAAATGACAATAATACTGAATTGACTCGATAACAGCAGTAAAAGCACCAGAATTAAGTATTGACACTCAAAACAGAACAGTTTTCGTTAATAAATATAACTTCTATAAGTGTGTGAGAAGTAGATTACAGCCATGTTACGTAAATTCTCTTATCCTGAGTACGTGATAACATTGTTTCTAGAGAGATTAACAGTGATTTTTTCATGAAATTTGTTCAAACATCAACTTATTACAGCTTTCTCAACCCCTTCTCTATTTCTTATCTCCCTTTTTTTCCCCAGTTAAGAACAAACACAGACTATACAGTATAAATTCTGAGCTCACACATATGGAATGAACGTTATAAGTTTCCTTGTACCAAATACAAAACGTAAAATTTGAGTGTGGTACGCTCAAGATAGAGTATTTAATGGTGCAAAGAGAGACTGGAAAATATTTTGATACAGTCTACTACTTCAAACATTAAAACATTATTATTTTGTTAATCATTAAATTAGCAAAACATTTCTTCTTCATTCTTCCAATATAGGTTTAAATCTGTTCTTTCTTCAATTCTTGTTGCTTCATCTTATGTCGTCATACCACTGCCTTCTGGGATGTACCTGTTGTCTTCTGCCCCTATGCAGATTATCCCTTGCAGTCTTGAGAGCTGTACTGCTGTCCAGCCTGATTATATGCGCATCCCATTCTTGTTTTCTCCTATATACCCATTTATTAATATCTACGACTGCACATGTTTCTCTGATACTTTCACTCCTTTCTCTATCCTATAAAGTTTTCCCTATAATTTTACGAAGCATATTTTCATTTCTGTTGTTTCCAATAATTGTTTTTGTTTTTTTTACGGGATTTTTTTAGGATGGAAAAATCTAAGGAGCAAGTCCTCCGGGAGGGACTTTAAGCCCCAACCTCAGAAGTAGGTTACAAACCACGAGAGAATATCAGAAAGTCCAAAAATGACAATGTGTTGGTGTACCGAAATCACTTTTTCGGTATGTAAAAAACTAAGTAACAACTACGTCTTCGTGTTTTCCTTTCACAGTGATGTTATAGAACAGTGCCAAATTCCCGTCTTCGTTGTCCTCTCTCCTACGTACACCCCCCTTCCTTCTTTATGCGCTGCGTGTGACTGCGCATCTTCCCCTTGTTATCGAAAGCCTTAAATAAGCTGTGTAAGTTAGTATCATGGTCATCATCAACTTTGGGATCGTTGCGGTGAGGCCGACTGTAGCTCGAGGGAGCTTTTGGTTTCTTCAGTCCCACAAGCCAGGGTAGGGCAACAAAGACTGTGAACCCTAGCCCTTGGCTGGACTGGATTGTGTGTGTGTGTGTGTATGTATGTATGTATGTATGTATGTATGTATGTATGTATGTATGTATGTATGTATGTATGTATGTATGTATGTATGTATGTATGTATGTATGTATGTATGTATGTATGTATGTATGTATGTATGTATGTATGTATGTATGTATGTATGTATGTATGTATGTATTTTTTTAAAATTTATTTTATTATTCAACTGCATGCTCCATTACGTGGAGTAATACTACATGCATTGTGGTGTTCTTATTATACAACTATAAAATTAAACAGTGTTTACAATTAGATTATCTTACTTAAAGCTAGATGGTTAACTATACAATACTATTGTTCTATGTTTTACTTAACCTAAAGTGTGTCAAATTTAATTGTATTTGAAAATATTGAAAATTCCTTAGTGTAAGTGTCAATGAGTTCATTGTTCTTAATTGGCCAATTCTGGTTTCTTAAAACTATTGATTTGAGTTTATCTCTTTCCTTATCTAATAATTTACATTCCTGTAATATGTGTTTTATATTTTGCACTTTGTCACAGCAGGGACAGTTTGGGTTTTCTATTATTTTAAATCTATTTAGATTTGTATGTATGTATGTATGTATGTATGTATGTATGTATGTATGTATGTATGTATGTATGTATGTATGTATGTATGTATGTATGTATGTATGTATGTATGTATGTATGTATGTATGTATGTATGTATGTATGTATGTATGTATGTATGTATGTATTTATTTGCCATGAGAGAGGAAAAAAAGAGGCATTCGGTAATTTAGGTATAATTTTCGCTATACTAGCTATTGGTCTTCTAGTATGTATGCATGCATGCATGTATGTATGTATGTATGTATGTATGTATGTATGTATGTATGTATGTATGTATGTATGTATGTATGTATGTATGTATGTATGTATGTATGTATGTATGTATGTATGTATGTATGTATGTATGTATGTATGTATGTATGTATGTATGTATGTATGTAGTATGTATGTATGTATGTATGTATGTATGTATGTATGTTGTATGTATGTATGTATGTATGTATGTATGTATGTATGTATGTATGTATGTATGTATTTATGTATGTATGTATGTATGTATGTATGTATGTATGTATGTATGTATGTATGTATGTATGTATGTATGTATGTATGTATGTATGTATGTATGTATGTATGTATGTATGTATGTATGTATGTATGTATGTATGTATGTATGTATGTATGTATGTATGTATGTATGTATGTATGTATGTATGTATGTATGTATGTATGTATGTATGTATGTATGTATGTATGTATGTATGTATGTATGTATGTATTTATTTGCCATGAGAGAGGAAAAAAAGAGGCATTCGGTAATTTAGGTATAATTTTCGCTATACTAGCTATTGGTCTTCTAGTATGTATGCATGCATGCATGCATGCATGTATGTATGTATGTATGTATGTATGTATGTATGTATGTATGTATGTATGTATGTATGTATGTATGTATGTATGTATGTATGTATGTATGTATGTATGTATGTATGTATGTATGGATATTATTATTATTATTAACATTGACTTTCTTTTGAACTATGGATGACCGAGTTTGTTAATTTATATTATTTCATTCACATCTTTTCTTTCAATGGTCAAGAAGATAAACTTCTGTTATATTATTTGTATTTCAATTATCTCAGTCATGATTCTCATTAAAAGTTACTTTCTTTTAATTAACTTATGTTTACTAATTGTGTAGCTACTCATGTTTTGTATGGACATATATTCTAAAGCTTTCTCAAGCCAAATTAATCCCCTTTTTTTCCTTCTAGCTTCCACGATTATAATACTGTTTAGCATTCAGTATTATATGTTAAGTGATGTACAAAGGGAAATTGGATTAATTTTTGCCTTCTATGGGCCCGGGCAAAGGATTGTTGATATAGTAACTCAAAACCTTGAATCTCAATGTTATAAAAAAGGAAAGATAGCGGCGCAATGGCATTGAATAAAAAAATTTTAAGAGCGTAACAAGTACAGCATATTTTCATGTTTATAATCAGTTTCAAAACTTAAATTATTATGAAAATATAAATCCGAATAAAAATAAGTTTTTATAAAAATTCTATAATACTGTAATTGTAATGGAAATAAACACGTTTTTCGACGTATTGGAATTTACATTGCTAACTCAGAGATGAAAGTTCTCCATATTGGAGTTAACATTGTTGTATTAAATTTGAATAACACTTTCTCCTAAACTAGATAGGAAACAACATACACATATTGGAACTAGAGTTACGACTAAGCTAATTTGATATTGAAATTGACATGGAATGTCAGGACCTTAGCAGCAGCGAACGATTCACTTCCCAGATGTCGTTCCAACTCGGGAGATGTACATAACAAAACCAAGTTGTATGTATACAAACCCACAATGCCAAAAGTATGAATGTAATCCTAAACCATCCCACATACCCATACATACCTTGTATCTCGCCACAACGCAATGCAAATTTGCAGAACAACGATTCAATTTGCGGTCAAAACACAACTCCAACGTTACAAACGTGGGTTTGTGCTGCTCTACATTACACAAAACTGTGTGAGAACAACTGTAACCGGAGTTGCTTGCTCGTCTCTCATTCAAGAACATATTACATAACGCATGTTAGCAAATTCAATCGTTTCAAACATACAATTTAAGTATCATCAATTCAAAATATACATTTATAGATTTTATATTACTCATACCATGGTAATATATCAAATTTATCTAAAAACTGTTGAACTAAAATAAATAATACGAATATTCTTTCATTATACTATATGAGTGTAAAACATGGTTTCTTAATTAAACAGAGGAGGGAAAAAATGCGAGAGTTTGGGAATGAAGTACGAAAATGTTTGGACCACGGACAGTTATGAGATCCATTTCCATTCCTTTAACGTTGGAGAGGACAAGCTCTATACATCGCCAAATTTAATTACACTTTGTAAGATTAAAAACAAGACATTGTTTAAAATAATCATACATGGTTTAGAGGGCTAATGACCTTTCGTTTTGGACATTTTAGCAATTATTTGTAACATGCTTCCTTTAGGATCTAAAGTTTAGGTGAATTAAAAATAACTACTGGTATGTATTGTGTGACCGCGTAGCTGATATAGGTAGTCGCTGGAGTGTCACGTAGGTATTCCTGGTCAGTTTTATTATTTTAATAATAATAATATTATTAATATTTTATTATTTTAATAATAATAATAATAATAATAATAATAATAATAATAATAATAATAATAATAATAATAACAATAACAATAATAATAATAATAATTATTATTATTATTATTATTAAGAAATAAAAGTGCACCCTTTATTGGATAAAGTCACGAATTATAGACAAAAGTGGATTGATCACATGGATGGAATAAGTAAGGAGTTCGTTAGTAAGAAATTACCATGCAAGAGGAAGACGTGAAGTCGGAAGACCTAGAAAACGTTGGGCTGATGCATTATGAAGTCGGAACTGGCAATTGCTTAATCCTTGGAGTGACGATTATTATTATTATTATTATTATTATTATTATTATTATTATTATTATTATTATTATTATTATTGTTACTTCTTTTATACATGTTGCAATATTTACCCGTATATTATTGTTTGAATGTGATAAATAAATAGTTGGACTTCGCATCATTCTACTAGTCTCATTTCGTTTCTATACACACAGATACTTCATTATTTATCCTTTACAAAATACAATATTAACTAATTAACTGTTCCATGTATACTTTTATTGATTCTTTATATTTTAAACTTTCTTTACCAAGCCATTTACTTAACCTAATTATAGGTCATTATTTTTGTTATTATTATTATTATTATTATTATTATTATTATTATTATTATTATTATTACGGGTTACACCAGATGGGATCGGAAAAGGAACACCGATATCTTAAAACAATTGAAGATACGTCAATTTTGGAATATATTAAACAGTACCAACTAAATTGGAAACACCATCTTGAAAGAATGAGTCCAAATCGGATACCCAAAGCTGTTTATAATTATATACCAAGAGGATGAAGATCTCTGGGCTGTCCTATGAAACGCTGGGGGGAAAATTTTCTATAGCATCGTAACAGGCCTTGGCCTAATACTTAGAAGGAAGAAGAAGAAGAAGATTAATATTACTATTATTATTATTACTATTTTTCTTTCTTACTTTTGTCAAATTTATAGTGTGTAGTTTATCCCTCTTACTAATAATTCATATGTAACTTTTATACAAGGTTTATACACATCTCAGTTGAAAATTCTTACTAATAAACACTGTATTAGCTGTTCAGCGTATAAGAGGTGTACATCTTTACATGGGAATCGTTATACATGCCTCCATCCTTGTTTAAGGATTGTATAACTAGACAAAATGTCGGACTTCAAGATCAACTGATTGTTTTCTTATGATATTGATGAAAGTTTCCTTAAATTTAACGCAAAATGCAACACTTTAACGACTGTTTGATGGATGCACAGGACATGAATAATATTAACAAAACTCTGGTTAGGAAAATAAAGGCATCATAAAATGCCCTTTGTTACACTCATTCTCGATTATGCCTAATAATATTTTTAAATTGAACATTGATTCGCAAAAGAACATGTTCTACAATAATTGCTCTATACAAGATTTTACCTGAATGTAGTTTAAATGCGTCATAATATTATGTTAACAAAACTTTCTTGCATCATTAATACATAATACATATACCGATATAAAAATGTATTTAATTATAGAGTACTATTATTGCAGCAATCAACATGCTAGCTTGATAGTCTTATGGCCAGAGCTTCTGACTACAGTCCGTGGGGTCTTAGGTTTGATTCCCGATCAAACTGCAATGATTTTTTTTCGCTTAAAGCGTTATTCTGTTGTCGGTAACATTTCCAACTATTTTGAACGTTTTCTAACGCATCTTAAAACACTGCATATAATTCATAAATAATGGGAAAAACTTTTATTAGTTTCCAAGAATTGTTCAAAATTATTGACGTTAGATGGCAGCACATTTTTTGAGAAACTAATTCTACGACATATTTGACATAGCGTAAAGGAAAATATACATAAATTAAAACACTTATTTTTTCCGTACCTCCTCAATTAGGGAATCTCTATTAATTCTTATCCATATTCAATTCTTACACAATTAATCACTAGTTGATGTTTTATTTCTGTTACAAACTGCGCGTAATATTGTTCTGACGTCATAATGATGACGAATATGTAACGTATTGTGTGTGTGTGTGTGTTGTATTGTTATATAGCTCCGGCACAACTTTTATTAGTAAGGAAATTATACATTATCTACATACGGCTTATACATTGTACAACTAAACAACTGATGAAAGCCTGTATAAGAGATTTTTATTAGTAACACTGTATAGCTATTATGTATCAACCATAATTCCTATTGTATGTATAATTTAACCCTGGTGAAGTGGAAGAGAAGACCTTATGGTCTTAACTCCATCAGGTAAAATAAATAAATAAATAAATAAATAAATAAAAATAATAATTATTAATTCATATAAAATATGAAGAGATCAATACATTGGGAAATTTGATATATGTAAAGAAAGATAACTGTAATTACAATATTAATAATTATTATAAGAAATAATGCGAAAAGGCAACGTGACACTACAGCGTCTATCCACATGAGTTACGTCGTTAAGGGTGTATATCGGTAGTTTCTTTAATGGCACCTGAAGGAAATATGTTACAAGGAATTGCTAATATTCCAAATCGACCCCATCGGCCAATAACCCTCTAAACCACGTATGATTTTTAGGCAGTAAGTTTTGCTCTTTAATCTCACAAAATTTTATTTAATCTTGTGATATACAGAGCGTGTCCTCTCCTTGTTAGTATAACATCTCACCTTATAGTACTTTTTACACGTCACACGCCACCCGGGCATTAAAGTGGTGCGATCTGTAGGGAGAGAGAGATTTTAATTTGTGGATTATTCACATATATTTTTGCCCACAAAAGGAGGAGGAGGATCTTCCCGAACGAGTGCTCAGCTCAATATCAGAACCTCATCCCAGACAACACAACATTAACCCTTAAATTGGCAAAACACAAATTTCTTCTCTTAGTTATTTAAATGTGGTGGACCGCAGTCAAAACGGAATTTTGTATAACTGTTATTAATAGGCATATTGTATAATTATATACATATTTAAGTGGTTTATTTTTGTTTTCTTCTGATTTATTTAAAATATTGAATTAATTGAACCAACTGACGTATTTAAGGGTTAAGACAAAACACACCATTCACTCTAAAACCGGATATTTATCCCCACATAAAAGTAATAAGGGTTTTTTATTTAATATTTAAATAAAAGAAATATGTATTTCTATTAAGATTGGAAATAAGACTGATTTAGAGAATTCAAAATTGTTATAAGTATATAAAAAATTCAAACTGGTCAATATAAACTGTTAATACAGTTAGATGTATTCCAAACTGATTTAATATATGTTAAAATACTTTAAATATTTGAATTAATATTTTCTATAAACAAATAAATGGGATTGGACAAATTGGATGGGAGTCAGCCAGTTGCACTCCTTCCTTTTTTAGTTGGACCAATCAGAACTTCCAGATTATAATAGAAATGAAATGGGATTTTTCCCAGAACAACAAGATGGCTACAATACTTGAAAGAAGTTGGATGTGTAAAATAATGAGTCATCCAAAAATAAGAGAATTATAGTTCATTTCTTGATATTAGTTGACAAAATGGTGTCAAAGTTATGGAAAACAATATTGAAGTATACATTCCATTCATCTTGAGTATAAATAATCGATAAAGTGAAAATTAAGTGTTAATGAGTGAAAAATTGACCGTTGGAAATAGTCATCTATTACATATATGAAGTAATAATCTTGTATAAGTGAAATTTATTAATTTTAAATTATTGATCATTTACAAGATTCATCTAAACAGAAGTGAAAACTTTAATAAAATAACATTTAACTGTTAACCAAAGTGTCGTTATTTGTCTATGTAAGAAACTTTCCCTTATTCCCCTGACTGGAGTCATCAGTGCCGTGGCAAATAACAATGATTTAAATCACATCCAACAACCCACCTTCAACACACATTCATACTAAACATGCTAAATATTATGTTGATTATATCAGTAAAACTAAATATATGGTCACACGTAGAAATTCAGTATATAATTGAAATGGACAGCTAATGACAAATGAGGGAGGTTTTGTGGAAGTGGCTGAATTCAAATACCTAGGAACAATAATCACAAATAGGAATGAGATGCACAAAGAAATTAAACATAGGCTCAATTCTGGAAATGCATGCTATTATGCATTGCAGAGACTTTTGATGTCCCAACTCCTTTCAAAAAACGTTAAGCTGAAAATATATAAAACTATTATTCTACCAGTTATATTATATGGGTGTGAAACATGGACTCTTACTTTAAGGGAGGAAAGGAGATTACGAGTATTTGAGAATAAAGTTCTTAGGAAAATTTTTGGACCAAAGAGAGATGAACAGACAGGTGAATGGAGAAGACTACATAACAATGAAATACATGGTCTTTATAGGAAGCCAGATATAATAAGAACAGTTAAGTCTCGTAGACTACGATGGGCAGGACATGTTGCGCGTATGGGGAATGAAAGACGTGCATGGAAACTTCTTATAGGAAAGCCAGCAGGAAAACGCCCAGTTGGTAGACCAAGAATGAGGTGGGAGAATAACATTAACTATGATTTGAGAGAAGTAGATTATGCAGGGATGATTGGAAAGCGTTAGCTCAGGATAGGGATGTATGGAGAGCTTATGTCCGTGCGGCCATGAACCTACGGGTTCGATAGTGCCAGTGAGTAAGTAAGTAAGTATGTATGATGGCCAGATGATGTTCGAGGACCGTTTGGGCCTTAAAGTTTCCCAACAGTTTTGAGATTAGTATTTAAATATATATTTTTAAATAAATTTTAAAACTAAGAAGATATTCTGTATCGACAAGAGAATGGAGAAGAAATGAAGAAGCAGAGGAACAACTCTTGAGAAAGATTACGCAATTCATCATTATACACGAGCTTCTACCAACACTAATATTCGTCTCGGATCCTTGCTTCGGTTATTTACCCCGGACCTGAGCATCCGCGATTTGTCTTAGTCATTCCAAGCCGTCAGTCTACAAGACCTCCCCTATTTCTCTAGCTAAACGTTCACCAGCTTCAATTCGTCTTCCAATTGATTACTGCACTTCCTACTAACCTCCTCAACACAAGTTGCTTCTCAAATTAAATTCAACCCATTTTAATCTATCACTCACTATCACCAATAAAGAACAATAAGTTATGTATACGTACATAAGGGTTATAACTTTTTGTACTTTTGTTAAATAAAATATTTCCTGTGCAATGACTGGTTGAACTTTTGCTTAAAACCATTGAAAAAAGGCCCTCATTTCACTGAGCTTCAACAAAAGGTCACCCCCAAATTAGTATTCTTCTTCTTCTTCCTTTCCAGGATTAGGTCAATGCGACCTGTTCCGGTCTCAAGTCCATCGTTTCCTTGGCCGTCCCAAAGATCCTTTTCCATGTGGTTTGTAGGCGTTGATCTTTTAGGGTGAATGACGAGTTTCTGGCGCCATAAAACCAGATGCTCGGGGCAGACAGAGCTCTGTAGCCTTGTAAGGCAGTCTGTCTAGGAGAAAGACAACTCCGAAATTAAACTCTGGTCATCCAGGTTGGGGGTTTTGCGGTTGGGCTGGTAACCCACCCAAGTAAAAAACTATCACTCAGAAGTCTCAAGTGCGAATACGAAACCCAAATTAATATTCAATATTGTAATATAAATATATTTGGGGGTGATCTTTTCTTGAAGTTCAGGCCTTTTTTCAATGGTTTTAAGTAAACGTTCATCCATCCATTGCACAGGAAATATTTTACACGTATTCACTGCACAGGAAATATTTTATTTCACAAAAGTCCAAAAAGTTATAACCCTAGAGTAAATACATTCCGCGTGAAGACACGGATGCTTCCTAGTGGGAGTTTCTTAATCAAGCTAGCTTAGTTACGCTTATTTACCTACATATATCAATGAGTGACACATGGTTAGCACATCGCCTCAATGAGACATCTAGTAGTCAACTACGGTATTTATTTTATTGAATCTCCAATAATACGAACCCTATTTCACCATCCGGTATGTTAGGGTTTTAGCTACAATACAATTAATTATTTACATTGATTTAGAGTATGGTTAATTTCTAGCGTTACATATCAATAATAATAACGTAATATGAACAAACGAATAAGTAAATAAATTAATAAACCAAAAAACTAACTCAAAGTCTCTTAAAATATGAGAGATGAAGTCACACAGCTTTCTATAGCAACACTTCTTACACAAAATATTTGACAAAGGCAGTTGAAATCTATTATGGCAATAACCTAATGTTTTAAATTAATTAATTAATTAATTAAAAATTTAACTACGGTATTAATTGGATTTTATGGTAAAATTCCCTTGAGGTATTACAATAGGATATACTCCATTCTATTTCATTGATATAGTTTAATATCTCGCCTTATAGATGCCTTTACGTACCACACGCCATCCGTGCCTTATAGTGACTCGATCTGTCGGGAAAGGGATTTTAGCTGATGGTCACTTAAATGATTTTTTTGACCTTACAAGGACATAGAGGACCTCCCCGAATGAGTGATCAGCCCAATGTCAGGGCCTCCTCCGAGTCAACACAATATTAAGACGAATCACACCATTCACACGCACATTCATACTAAACATTGTGAATATGATGATTATGATGGCCAGATGATGTTCAGGGACCGTTTGGATCTTAAAATTTACTAACACTTGTCTTACAGGTAAGAAAAAACTCCGAAATAAAAAAAAAAAACATCGCCTAGGAAACTTGTCCGGTCCGGGGACCAAACACGGACCCTGCTTAATACGAGGCACCGCTGCATATATATATATATATATATAGTTTCTAGCTACTGACTCCTACATTGTTTTAATTATTTTAATAGTTGAGGAGATTGCATACAAGATTAATATATATATATATATATATATACACTTGTGTCCAACAGTTAAGGATAATTAGTTCATTTGCCGACTTATTATAAAGCATTTGTCAGAATAATACAAAATTTGGTAAGGGTATGTCACAGATAATTAGAAACATGGCACGAAAGAAACAATGGCATGAATACGTCATTCACTTGTCATTTTCACAACAAACGAAAAATGCATTTCAGAATTCGAACATAAAAGTTGAACAACAATGGTTCAAATGATTAGTATGGGGTGTGATTACCCCTGACAGCTACACAAAACTCACATCGACGTGGCATGCTAGTGATGAGGTTGTTCAGGAGTTCGATGCTCAGGAAATTCCACTCCTCATGAAGAGCAATGTGAAGGTCTTGAAGTGTCCTCGGAGGAGGCTGACGAGATGCAATTTGTCTCCCTAAGGCATCCCATGCATGCTCTATAGGATTCATATCCGGAGACCTCGCTGGCCACTCCATACGCTGGATATCTTCCTCCTGAAGAAACTCATCCACCAGTTGTGACCTATGAGGTCGGGCATTGTCATCCATGAATATGAATTCTGGACCCACAGCTCCCCTGAAAAGTCTTACATGAGGTTCCAGGATCTCTTCTCTATACCGCTGAGCATTAACAGTGCCACCTGCGAAGATGTGAAGCTCTGTGCGTGCATTCATCATTATACCTCCCCATACCAGGAGACCACCGCCACCAAATGGATGTCTTTCCATGATGTTCATGGGGTTGTAACGAGTTCCTTGCTCCCTCCAGATAGTCACGCGATGCGAATCACAGTTCAAGCTGAATCTGGACTCGTCTGTAAATAGCACGCTGCTCCACTGATTTAGAGTCCAGTCGCGATGTTCCTGACTCCACCGTAAACGTGCTCTCTTGTTATCAAGGGTGAGTGGGACGCACACTACAGGCCGTCTAGCATACAGACCAGCAGCTCTGAGTCTTCTATAGATAGTTTGTCTGGATACTCTGATACCTGAGGCGGCCGCAAGTTCTGAACTCAGTTGTCTGGCACACATTGTTCGGTTTCTTCTTGCAGTTAACGCAAGATATCGATCCTGCTGAGGATTTGTAACTCTTGGACGACCTCCCACTGGTCTTCGCCTAACGTCTCCGGTCTCTTGGAACCGTCGCCATAACCTAGATATAACATTTTGTGGCACATTAAGTGCTATGGAGACCTCAGTTTGTGTCTGTCCTGTTTCTAGCCGCCCAATAATTCTACCCCGAAGCAGAGGGTCCAGATGTTGTCTTTGTGCCATTTTACTGCAATCTGTTCTTACACTACATCTGATTATATCATAACTCTCTTTAAAAATGAAGATTTATGGAACAGGGCTTAACTGCAACAATGCAATTTTCATTTATAATTGCTATTAATTTTTTCATTGTTGAAGAGAGATTATAATTTAGTATGTAAACTAAACTAAATGTACTGAGAAACGTTTTGATAAATAATTTTTACTCCTTGCTCCTCTTTAAGCATTTTTATTTTCCGTTTTACAAATTATCCTAAACTTTTGGACACCAGTGTATGTGTATATATATATATATATATATATATTAATCTTGTATGCGATTTAATATATATATATATATATATATATATATATATATATATATATGTATATATATATATATTAATCTTGTATGCAATCTCAACTATTAAAATAATTAAAACAATGTAGGCGTCAGTAGCTAGACACTAACAACCTTCTGCTGAGAATGGAACTCGTTCAGAAAGGCCTACATTGTTTTTTAACTGGATGAAGGTCGGTTACATGTTGCACAGAGACCTTTTTATTCAGCCTCGCTGCTCTTTTACAAGTATGAGAATCTTCGGACTCGGGATCCACGGCTTTAACGAGAAGCCATCGAAATATTCAAACATAAAAACAGTTTCAATAGAAAAGAAGAATCATTAAAAGTCAACAAAGTATGGATACCGGTTCTAAAAAGCGCAGAATGCAAACTTCTACAAGAACAGTCTACTAGACCATCAAACAGCAACTTCATTGGAGCAATGGAAGTCCCTAACGCTGACCAATCAGAAGGCAGATATAACCTATGAACGCTGACTAATCAGAAGGCAGATATAACCTATGAACGCTGACCAGTCAGAAGGCAGATATAACCTATGAACATATCGCGGTGAACGGTATAAATAGGACAGACAGTGACAAATTAAATTCAAGCCACTCTACCAAGGTTTTCGGTGGTTTCCCTTGGTGTTAAGACAAATGTCGGAGTGGTCCCCTACAGCCCACCAGTAAATTACAAAAGTCCAATAATTTTTCAAAATTCTAAAATTTTAAAACAGATCAGCTAAATCCGAAAAGAGCCGCTCTTGCCCTTTTGAGGGTTGGCGGCTTCTACGGTGGTGGTGGTCTCCCTGTTGGCATGCTTGGAGTGACAGCTAGAACATCAACTGGATCAACAGCGATGACAGCGTCACCGAGGCTTGTCAATGTCCGACAACTGGATCTTTGTCTCCTGATCTGCGTCTGGTCAGCGCTGGCGATGGATAAAATCACTCACCATCATCAACGAGAGAAAATATATCACAAGAGCTAAAGAGGGATAGAAAACCCTAAAATAGCTGGAAGTTGGTTTCATGAATGCAGATAAGATTCCCTTCCTAACTGTCGAGGACGCTTCCAGAAAACTGGATGTTTCCTTGACGAGATCTGAAGGAGAATACATGTTTGAGAAATGATTCTACTTCCATTACAAAGTCGAGTCGAGATTGCCAGTCTCAAGACAACCCTTGAGGATGCCAGACGCAGTCTCTGGCGAAAAGTCGGGGAACTTCAAGTCTCGAGACCACGGCCTACAGCCCGGAAATCTTCTTCAACATCATCATAGCAACTTCGGCCGTGAAAGCGAAGTCAACACATCCCTCCCATAAGATTTGTTCATTGAATTTTTCTATCCTAAAAAATCCATCTACCCTGATCGGGTTTCGACCCGCGACCCTCGGGAGTAAATGTAAGAAACATAACCACTAGACCACCGGTGGACGACAATAAAGATCAATAGCATACTTTAAATACAAGCTGCAGCTTATATTGGCAAGAAACCTGTAAACGGCCAATATAAATTTACGTTAACAGGCTCTTTACAATAACTTACAAAAAGTACTTGTACAAACATACAACGGCTGTTCCAAATTTAACTTAACATGCAATTAATGTACTCATATAATTTACGGTGAATGAAAGTTTAAAAAAATATGAGTTATTTTTCTCTTCACTACGGTTTATGAATGAATAATTTGCATGGCTCCTGTTTTCGTGACTTTTCTGTAATTACTGGAACTAATTTCTTATTAGCACATTAAACACTACATATGTTATTACAACTTTCGTCGTATGATCGCTTTGGATTTCCTAAAGGTTGAGGAATAAAAATATAATAACTTCATCATGGCAGCTGCCGCCGTCTTCCGGAAACCAAACGCCATTCCTCTCTGTCCATCCATTGATCTTCCTCCATTCCTCTGATATTCATAGCTGCATATAGAGGCATATTAGTAACGAGTACATTAAGTAAAATATATGGACGTATACTAAGTAAAATAGTTGATATAGAATACCAGGATAAAGAAATGGAAGAACAATCTGGTTTTAGAAGTGGTAGGTCATGCACAGATAATATAATAACTTATGAAAAAAATATAATTTGTTTCTTGTCATTATTACGTCATCAGCGTTAAATTTGTGAAAATGTCGATTCCTGTACAGAAGTCAATCTGTGTGTTCCAACTTGCGAGGTCTGGTTCCATTGTTGCAGTACAGCGAGCTTTCCGACGGCAATTTGGAATTGATCCTCCGACAGATAAAATTATCCGTCGATGGTATAAACAGTTAGAAACAATTATATGTATCTGTAAAAGGAAAAGTCCAGGACGTCCACGGACACCAAATGACGCGTCGGTCCGGATGACATGATTCATTCGCATACTCTCCACGGTCTCCCGATCTCACACCTTGTGATTTCTTCTTGTGAGGATATGTGAAGGACCATGTGTACGTATCACCACTTCCGGTCGACCTTCCAGACTTGAGAAGAAGGATTGTTGCTGCTGTTGAATCCATTACTCCAAATATGCTGACCAAGGTTTGAGAGAAATTCGACTATCGGCTAGATGTGTGCCGTGTGACGAAAGGTGCTCACATCGAACACTTATAAAGTATGTTATGAAAACTCAAAGAGTTTATCTTTAATCCCTTGTAATTTTTGTTCATATATATATATATATATATATATATCATGTAAGGGAAATTAAATAACTTTAAAACCCCGTCCATCATTTCGGAACACTCTATATAATTAAATAATCAAGGGCGTATTCATCTCAGTTGTAATATTTATGATAGAAGAATATGAAGATATGACAATTATAGCTTGTCAATCTAATATCATGCTATAAATAATTATTCTTAATATGAAATGAAATGAAGACTCCCCAATAGTGATTATCATGTTTTCAGAATAATTTGCTTTTTTATGTCCATACATTGTTTACAGCTGCAATTTTAGACATGTTTACGAATCACGGTATTCTAAGTAAATGAAAACATATTTTCCGTAGTAGTGAATGTTCCTATTTGCAATGTCTACATTTACAATGATTATGTTATTATTATTATTATTATTATTATTATTATTATTATTATTATACATATTCTAAAAATAATTAAACTGAAAAAAAACGTATTATCCCAGTTTCCTGACGTTTGACTTATGGCGAGGAAAAACCCTGAAAAAAACTCAACTAGGTAACTTGTTCCAACCGGGGATTAAACCCGAGCCCGATGCGTACGAGACAGCAACTCCATCCCGAGAACACAACGTAGTCCTTGTAAAAAAAGTGAAAACAGAAGAATGTGTAGAGGAATATTGTTTAACGAATTAGAATCATAACCACGAAATAGGCCAAATAACGAGTAAACTTGGAAATTCGCATATAAATAATTAATTTAATAAATGAAACCATCGCGGTGACCAATTCGGCTCTCTGATTGGCTCGCGAGATACAACATCAAAAAAACCAAAAATAACTATTATAATATAAAATTAATCAACAGAATTCACTACTAATAAATAAAACAACAATAAAACAATCAATTAAATTATATAAAACAATATATTGAACACTGAAAACATTAAAAAACAGGTCGAGCTTTCGGACCAATCAGCGTTAAGCTGGTTCGCGATATTTTACGCTGCTCACCAACGTCAAAAATATATATAAAAAATCAAAACATTATTTAAACAATAAGCATTAATAAACGAAATCATCTGGAACGGAGCCGGGGACATCGCTGCTGCTGGTCAACAGCCTTCATCAATCACATGCGCATACTATAATCATCTACTTGCCGGGGCAAATGGACACTGTCTTGGAACCCAGGACACCACAAACAGTGGGTCAAAGAAACTGCTCACTACCTGCCATTTTAATGACGGGTCGCAGGACTTTTTCACTTTAGTCTTTCTTTCACCGGCCTCCATTCATTCTAATAAATTAACAATTAAAACAACGCAATTGGAGAACTACAAAAACTCCAACATTATGTAACGGTTATAAGTGAGGAACTTTATAAAATTTGTTTTCGGAATATCGCACGGAATCCAGGAAGGTAAATGAAGAATTGTAAAAAAAAATTGTATACTTTTGTCCTTGTTTATTATATAAAAGTTCATTAGAAATTTTATTATCATTTTTGTATCTGTATTGTGGGTGGAGAGGGATTGAGAAATTCTTCCGTGATCTGGGAACCGAAAAAGTGTTAAATCCGGTTAAACAGCGAATTTATAGTCTTTTTGTGGCAACCAGATCCCCTGGGAATATGGGTTTGGAAACGGCTTGGAGAGTCCCAAAGGACTATTCACATAAAACTGATCACATTTTTCTATCTACTCCGTGCAGAATTACAGGATCATGCATTTTCTAAATAGTGTCCTTGTATCTCTCAGATGGGTAGCCATGGAAACAAAAAACTTAATTAATAGCAATAATCGAAATTATAGTAGAGGAATAATCGAATTCACATTGGAACTACTTGGGCAGTGTTCTGAAATGTATAGAACAAAACCAATATCAATATTCCTTCTAATTTTCGTTTCTGACTGCAAAAAAGTAATTCCATATTGAAAAAAATTAATAGCAAATTGATGACAATGAAATTCCTTAAGAATTTAATGAAATTATAAAATAGATTTATTTAGCCTGGTGGAGTTAAGGCCATGCGGCCTTCTCCACTCACCAGGACAAACATATGTTACATATAAATACAATAAATTACAATAATAGACATACTAAACAATTAATTATCTGTCAAACTGAATAATAATGAAAATAATGTCTAATAATACAATAAAATTAAATACAATTAAAATTAAACTAATGATAGAATGAATTCCGATTGAGGGTCTTTCCACATTTCAGCGGTTGCCCTTTTACCAGCTGGCCCTTCACATCCACATGTGTCAATCACAGAGCTAGATGATCAACAGCCAGTGTAGGGGTGACATGCGGTTAGCATGTCGAGTCCCCCAGCCATTATAGCTGGTTCCTCAACCTGGAGCCGCTACTTATTGTAGCTACACAATTGCCTCACGATGCTGGGTGGGCACCGGGCCCATACTGGCCGAAATACCATGAGAAAATTTCTTCCCCCATGGAGACTCGAACCAGCGCAAGTCCCGTAGCTCTACGCCAAGGCTTCCTACCTTAACTTAATGATAGAATGAGTAAAGAAAGGAATAACAGCTCGAATCTACTATACATAAAAAGAAAAGAAAGAAAAAAATACAAAGAAAATAATATACTATAATTAATTAATCTATCGCTTATTATACAAGGCATTAGGTAAATATATTAACAGATCTTAAAAACTATTTTTATTAAATAATGAACACATTATTAATTTTTAAAAAGTAATATTAGTGAGTTGTTTCTGTTAAAGTGATCCCATTACAGGCCTCAGGAGGCCCTTGGGGTAGTAGGAGATTAAGGCTCCCACTTTTTCTAGACAATCGGCACTTGATGTCAGCCGGGTTGTCAGTCCTGCGTGACGGCCGCCTTTACCCCAGAACAAGCGTCTGGTACTCATTTCCGTTAGAGGCTGAGTCTACCCCAGGGCCATGGTGCCGCCAGAAGGTTTGGGTCAGTTTAAAAATCCTGATCCCACTGGGACTCGAACCTTCGACCTTCCGGCTTGTAGCGCAGTGCCTTAAACACTACGCTACGGCGTGCCCCCGTACATCAACCTGAAGATGTCTAGAAATCGTTATTCTCTAGGGATGTAGCAACAGTTAGAGCTTGACTTTGGAGCATCGGTCCGGAAATTTTGAGATTTTTGACCGTGCACTTGTAAAACATTCCCACACTACTTCTTTGATTTCTTCATTTATTTTATTTATTTATTTATTTATTTTGTTTTCATCTTCGTTTGATCATTTCCTTGCATCCATTCATTTTTTCTTTGTGTTTTAAAATCTCACAAACTTGGCTTATTCCTAATTTAAATTTAGTCATTATTTCGCATACTGAGAGATGGTTTTTCTTTAGCTTCAATCACTTTCACTTTTTCGTCTGATGACAATGATACGTACGATTTAGTCATCTTTATTCCTTAAATTCAGAACTCTACCTGTGAAAGATACGTACACAATCGGTCTCAGATCTTAAACTAATTTAAGATTTTACAGTGCACTGGTTGTTTATAAGACAGATGTCACACGCCAAATATATGTTAAACGAACCTGTATTTCGCATAATGGGTGTGCAATGAGACTGAAAGAACATTTCAGATACAGTTAGAAAATCTACTTCGCCTGGCGGCAGAAATCATCCCTTATTGTTATTTCGCCTAACGGGAATTCAATGAAGTGGAAACTAATTTATTTCTCTCTCAGTATTTCCGCCTATTTAACACTTTTTTCATGAATTATGTAGAAATATCCTTCCGTTTCCGCGTTGTACAGATTCCGTTTTATAGAAAATAAATAACGATATATTACTATTATTTTGCCGGGACCAATAGGTTTGTTCACGTACAGATTTCCGCAGTATTCACGTTCCGGATTAAACAAGTTTTACTGTAAATACATTTCCTTATTCCTTGTAAAATCTAACACTTTTTTTTAGATTTGATTAGAATCCGGTACGACTAAGTTAACCCATATTCTGAAAGACAGCTCTGTAAATCAACAAAAATAAAAATAAATAGATAGCAGGTGCCAGGAAGTGTTTTTTCCTGCCAGCTGCTCTGAGCCCACACTCACATAGATTCCCCATATTTTTAGTTCCTTCCAAAGCTCTGGAAAGTAGTATAGATAGCGGTTTAAAGTCTGTCGGAATGGGTTGTGCACACAAGATAATCATGTCGAGCCGTGCTTCGTTACACAATGGTGCAAACCGTAACAGAGAAGAGGGAGGATAAGGGCCATGGAGTAGCGCTCAAAGTAAAGCAATGAGAGAAGGAGAAATACACCAAGCCACCAAGAATTTACATACTGAATTAATACCTACAACTATCTTAATGAAAAAAAAAAAATAATATACTTATTCAGCAAATAATTTATTTGATATCATTTTAAACAAAAAAATCGAAACACTTATTTCAAATTTTCCTTATATTATTTTGTTAATATAATTTTCTATTACATTAATTCCTAGGGTTTGTTAGAGTGGGTTTTATATATTGAAAATTTCTCCTAAATTTGTCTTCTTCTTCTTCCTTTCATGTGATAGACCTAGTGGTCTGTTACGGTCTCAATCCAACGTTTGATGGGTCTGCCCAAAGATCTCTTGCCTGGTGGCTGGTAATTTAAGATCTGACGTGGTATTATTGTTCTACTCATTCTTTTTACGTGAGATTTCCAGTTGTTTCTGTATTTTTGTACATATTCCATGACTGATTCTGTTTGTAATTCTTTGAGGATCTCAGAATTCATTTTATGGTCTGTTCTTGACTAGCCGGCAGTACGTCTCATAAATTTCATTTCTGCCGCAGTTGGTCTTTGTTCATCTACACTGCGAATTTCCAGGCCTCACTGCCGTAACATAATATGGGTCTGGCCAATGTTTTATAAATTCTAGTTCGTGTATCTTGCTGTACTGTGTTTGGCTTGAAAATATTATTTATAATTCCTGTTACTCTGTTAAATTTTATAATTTTTTTACTAAAATCTTTTTCCTCTTCGTATGTAACTTGGTATCCGAGATAGTTAAATGTGTTGGTTTGTTCTAATATTTTATTATTATCCTAAATTTGTTTTCTTTATATTACCGGTATTACATAATGTATTTAGGGCCTAATTACTTTCTTCTATTTGGCATTAATCTATTATATAATTCTCATTTGTATTAATTATTCATGTGTCAAAGTGCGTTTTATATTTTAAAAGTTTCTCCTATATTTGTTTTGTTTTATATTATCTCCCAATGTCATTAATTACCTTCATCAGTCTGGCAATAATCTATTCTATATTATTTTGTTTATTTAATTTCCCCTTGTATTCATTTTTAACTTTTTATCTGCCAGAATTTAAATTTAATGTCTACAAAGTGGTGCCTAAATAATTTAGGTGCCGTATATTGTTTTTTTCTCTCCCTTTAACTAAAACTTTGTAATGAATATTATCTATATGTATTATTTCTGTAATTGAACTGCACCAGAGCATGAGAACATTCTAATTCCGGTGTCAATAATGTGTACAACATTTACTTGTGAGTAAAATGTATTCTTATTACTAAAAATAATTAGCGAATAGTCCAATGATATGAGTTTTAAATTTTAATTTCCATAAAAGTTACCCGTAGGTACTAACAAAGAAGTAAACATAATCAGAAACTTCACGGCATAGGTATTTTGGCTTTTTCTGATTTTTTATTCAACCGCCTTCTTGGTTTTCCTTTAGATCCCTTGCCTACAAGTCATATTTCCAGGCTCTTTTGGGTTCTCGGCTCTGTTCCACTCTATCTAGATCTTGAATCCATTTTGTTCTGTAAGTTGAACTTTATCTGCGAGGGGTGTAATATGCAATTCTTTATGTATATCTTCATAAGTAATGCCATGAGTGATTTCCAAATTATCGATAAATTGGAAATCAAGAGTGGCATTTCTTAGGACTATTTAAAGAATAAAATTAAGCTGTTTACTCATAAATAATTATTTAGCTATAGTTATTTTAAAATATTTATATATTTAATGTAAACGGCGATGTTTGAAAACAAATGAGAAACGATTGGTACGCTTCATTTGCTTCTTTTGTTCATCACTACAACCAGATCATAATATTATTTATTGCCAAACGATCGCGATGTAAGAATGCACCCTAGTGGAGAAATTTATAACCAACGTTATAGGTATTCATTAATATGATGTCCTAGATGGAAATATGTCAATTATATTTTTCTGCAACGTCATTTCCTGGAAAATAATTTGTTTAAGAAAATGCAAACAGTGGTTTCTTTTTTTTTTGTGGTATGATCAATTGTTACAAATGTTTTTATATTATCTATCACATTCGGTTTCTGCTGACATTCATGCACTATATATACAATATGGTAGCCGTATTTCTTGTGGGGTCAGTCACTGCAAAATAATGCTATTACCTATTCAGAATGTGAAAAAGGAGGTGCTTTCTTTATTATGATAAACTTTAGTTGGTAAATTTTAGGCGAAACACGACTGTGATTGGTTGTAAATAGAAAATCATTGAAATGTGATTGGTCATTGACTCCCATTTGGGACATGAGTTCAATAGTCACTTCTAATGTATTTTAATGAGCGTCCCTTCACTGCTCTAAAAATTTAATTTCCGATGCATGTATTCTGCGTCCATCATTTTTATTCACACCCAACATTCGCTGCCATACAAAAATGATGGCACAGCCATTGCCTTACAAAATCAATTATAAAAATAAGCAAGGAAAAAAAACACAGCATTATAAGTACCAAATAAAATTATGGCTCTCCTAAAAAGTCATAACATATTCGTAACTACAAACAAACTAACGACCTAACTGGCATTATCGAAACTAAGTTCATGTCCGTGAAGACATAACCTTGTCATATAACCCTATCCTCAGCAAATGTTTTCCAATCATCCGCTGTGTATTTGAAGATAAAAGGTGTACTCTCAGACTGGGACTTGAACCCGGGATCCATGGTTCTCTAGACCAAGTGCTCTACCAACTGAGCTACCGGAGCAAGTACCGATCTAAACGTAAATCTTTCTCTATATACGTTGTAATTCCCTCCCACCAAATACTATGAAGCCTTTGCGTCAATCTTTGCAAATTATGGCTTCTTTATTAAGAATGTTTGGACCAAAGGGATGATTGACAAACAAGTGGTTTGAGAGATCTGCATAATAATGAGTTACATGATCTTTATGGAGAACTAGACATAACGAGAACAGTAAAGTCTCTTAGAATGCGACAGGCAGAATATGTGGTACGAATAGAAAGAGGGGTATGGAAATTTCTTGTAGGACAATCAGAGGAAAGTTCCCAGGAGCTAAGACGAAAATTAGATGGGAGAATAATAAAACCATAATTTGAATAGTTTAAATGT
Organism: Diploptera punctata; assembly: GCA_030220185.1. Lineage (NCBI taxonomy): Eukaryota > Metazoa > Arthropoda > Insecta > Blattodea > Blaberidae > Diploptera > Diploptera punctata. The sequence goes on from JASPKZ010000001.1 coordinate 2,622,287, forward strand.
TTCTGGAATGATAGGAAAAAGCATTAGTTCACGATAGGGATGTATTGAGAGCTTATATCCAAGCAGCCATGACTCCCCGGGTTCGATATTGCCAGTGAGAACATACGAATTTTGTATATAATTAAAACCGTAAACTTCGATAATTCTTATATGAGAGAGAGAGAGAGAAAAAAGAGAGAGAAGAGGGAGGGAGGGAAGAGAGAGAGGGGGGGAGAAGAGAGAGGTAGAAAGGTGTAGAGAGTAGATACTATAAGATGAGGTAGCTATGAGATCACTCTCTCTTTTTCTACTCTTTCTCTCTCTCTCTTTCTTTCTTTCTTTCTTTTTCTTTTCCTTTCTCTCTCTCTCTCTCTCTCCACCTTCTCTCTCTCTCTCTCTCTCTCCTCTCTCTTCTCTCTCGTCTCCCTCTCCGCCTATATATATATATGAAACTATAAAGCGAAAAAGATATGTCGCGTCGTTTAGCTTTTTCTCTTCTTTTTTCAGAAGGAAAGTCTATGTCATACTGTCTTCTATTGGGCCTCACAACAAGACTCCATAGAGTATTTTTCCCCTTTCTCGGGAATGCTTCAGTATGGTTGTCACTCTCCAATTTGCATATTTCATTTCACTTCTTAGAGAGCGGGAGACAAATTTGCGTTGTCTTGTTTTCGAGGCTAGAGGAGAAAACATGCGGGTGAAAGAATTAAGAGGGTAGTTTATGTCGGAACACACAGAAACCTAAGTAAAAACCAATAGCTATTTAAAATTCCAGTTATTCTGCAGCACGGAGCTCTTTTCTTTTACTTAATTCTCCTACTTTATTAGATTTCCTATCTTTCCTTCGCTCTGAATTGTATATGAGTAACATAAAACATATGGATTTGTAAGAAAGTATAAACTTTACTTTTATATCTTTAAAAACAGAAAGCATTAAAACTTTCTTTCTACTTTACAGCCCTATACAGGGTGGAAGTGTTATAAGTGCATTAATTCCAACGAAGTGTTAATTTGCAATAAAACTAACATATCCATCTTTCATTTTGTGATTAACCCCAGAGTTAATGCAATTATAATTATGACAATTTTTTTCTGAAAATCGCAACAGGGCATGTAAGATTCGCGTGATTCTTGCGACGAGGCACAAAAAGCTGTTTTGGAATCAACGATTCGAACACCTTTTACCTGCAGTTCTTGACGTTGCAATATCTCTAATTGTTTTATTCCAAAACACCAGAAGTTTTGATTTAATTTGCACCAAAAATACCAATTTTATTGTAAAACTGCGAAGGAACAAACATTCCGGTTCTTCGCCTTTAATTATGTAAGTACATATTAGACTCACCAAAGGAACACTATTATCAGAGGAAAACTTGGAATAACAAGTTTAAATGAAGATTACCAACAAGAATGGAAAAATCATCAGAGGAGAATGGCAAGAAATAGACTTCCAAAATTGGCATTCCAATATACCCCAACTGGACATAGGGACCAAGGAAGACCAAAACATCGGTGGAAAGATTAAGACCATCTTCGCTAGGTTTACCGTACAGGCCACATGGCCTAAAACGAATTTGTTCATGATGATGATTATGATGATGATGATGACATATTAGACTATGGGGTTTTCCTCACCTGTAAGACAAATGTCAGGAAAAGTTTAAGAACCAAACGGTCCCCGAAATCATATGGCCATCGCAATCATCATTATCATTATCCGTATCATCATCATCATCACCATCATCCTTCACAGGTGAGGAAAGCAACGGGAAGCTACCACACCTACAATTCCCTAGTAAAGCTGCAAAGCATGACATGAAAATGATATGATTGCTGTGAAAGACCTCCCTCGGGCAGAATTACTATGGATGGATATTAGACCTGCACGGCAAATATTTATCTAGCTAGGCCGAGTCTGCAAAGAATAAAATATAAAATAAAGCTGGAAATGTTGAGTTCAAACACCGGCTCAGGTGCAACATTTTCTCTTTAGTTATATAATTTAATTTAATTGCTAATAATATATTATATTGAAATTTCAACTACTTTATCTATATCTGCGTTGCATACTAGGATATATTAATTTAATTCGGTAGAATTTGTTTAGAAGGTGGAATTGGGAAGTACCAGAACATCCAGCAAAATTCACGAAACAGGAGCCCTTGTGACTATAACATACTCATAAATATGAAAGAATTTCTACCAAGCATTCGATTTGACTCAAAGTTGATATCCAGAAAGTTCTAGATCGATCAGTGAAATAGATATCCAGAAATGGTGCTGCATATGGAGTGCACCATATTCCAAGGATTTGACAACGTATAGTAGATTTGGCAGGAAACTATAAATGAAGTTCGTACTGTCAAAAGTAACCTAAATATTTTTTTATGATGTTACAGCAGTGTTGTCATCACTTATTGAGTGCCCTGTATGTATGTATGTTACAATATTTGATGTGCTCTTGTTTGACGAAACTTAGTAAATCGGCCGCGGTGGACTAGTGGCTATGCTCCTTGCCTCTGGTCCCGAGGGTCGCAGGGTCAAACCTGACCGGGGTCGATGGATTTTTTTAGGATGGAAAAATCCAAGGAGCAAGTCCTCCGGGAGGGACTTTGAGCCGTGGGTCCCGAGTCTGAAGATTTTCAGGCTCGTAAAAAATCCTTACGCCTGAATGAAAAGGCCTCTAAGCAAAATTTACCGAATTTTCCCGCCCTATTACTACTTTGGTTTCCTAGATGTCAGTATGAGGCGGAACGCTGACCACGGACCACTCAAAATGACATCTATACGAAAAACAAGTGTAAGTAAATTAGTATGGTTCAAATTATTCCCTGAAGGCGGTGAGCGCCTAAATCTATGTTAAGGGAAACATGGGCTTGCAAGATTGCAAGAAGAAGAAGTAAATCGATCTGCTATTCCGGAGTCTACAAAGAACATTCTCAATAAAATTAGAGACATTATAATCATACTTTATTCTTCATGTAGGGAAGCTACTGTTTATTAGACGTGACCAATTAAGTTATATACTTTAATACCTTCAATCAAAAAGGAGGAGGAACGTCTATTCGACAGGGTAATCTACCCGGAAAGAAAATTAACATGTAAGGAAAAGAAAAGACGAGCAGCAGCGCCCAGCACATGCTCATTATACAAGTAGAGATTGTTGTTGCGGATTCGTGCAATTATATCTCACATGTGCTCTGTTCTATACACCGCCACGTTATGCCTCGCGAATAATAATGCACGCGCTGTTACTATCTTCGTTTCATCTCATGCAAACTAACTCTGGCATTACACTGATTTTCTTATATTATCTCACTTACAGCACGAAAGTGCTAAACTAAGTAGCCAGTAACATAACATGATTCCTTTAGAAAAGAAAATCGATAGAGAACGATTTGTAGTGCAGTTTATATAAAAAATAGTTCCAAAATATATTTTAATATTCTTATGAATATATGTATATATAATGGAAATGGACAGCTAATGACAAATGAGGGAAATTTTGAGCAAGTGGCTGAATTCAAATACCTAGGAACAATAATCACAAATAGGAATGAGATGCACAAAGAAATTTAAACATAGGCTCAATTCTGGAAATGCATGCTATTATGCATTGCAGAGACGTTTGATGTCCCAACTCTTTTCAAAAAACGTTAAGCTGAAAATATATAATACTATTATTCTACCAGTTTTATTATATGGGTGCGAAACATGGACTCTTACTTTAAGGGAGGAAAGGAGATTACGAGTATTTGAGAATAAAGTTCTTAGGAAAATTTTTGGACCAAAGAGAGATGAACAGACAGGTGAATGGAGAAGACTTCATAACAATGAACTACATGGTCTGTATAGGAAGCCAGATATAATAAGAACAGTTAAGTCTCGTAGACTGCGATGGGCCAGGACATGTTGTGCGTATGGGGAATGAAAGACGTGCATGGAAGCATCTTGTAGGAAAGCCAGAGGGAAAACTCCATGTTGGTAGACCAAGAATGAGGTGGGAGAACAACATTAACTATGATTGGAGGGAAGTAGATTATACAGGGAATGATTGGAAAGCATTAGCTCAGGATAGGAATGTATGGAGAGCTTATGTCCGCGCGGCCATGAACCTACGGGTTCGATAGTGCCAGTGAGTAAGTAAGTAAGTAGTAGTAGTAGTAGTAGGACTTTATTAGACAAAAAGTAAGATATTTACAATATTATTTACAAATATGGGTCGCACGGGCAGTAAGCCGTACGTGCTGTTGATAGTCCGTTACAATAAAGTAATAATTAGTACTAGTGTAAAGAGAAATAAACAACAAAAAAAAGCAATAACATTACAATTACATAAAGAAAACACAATAAAACTATTACAATTAAAGTAATAACACAATAGCATTATACACTAAAAAACATTAACATTACAATTACATAAAGAAAACACAATAATATTATAATTAAATAATAACACAATAGCATTATACACTAAAAAACAATAACATTAAAATTACATAAAGAAAACACAATAATATTACAATTAAATATAAACACAACAGCATTATACACTAATTAATTTATATATAATTGTTAATAATTAATGGTATTGCATTTTGATAACATATATTTATTCATGAATGAGTGTTGTCCTTATTTTTCGCGTTTTGTCCAGAAATTTACCGAGGTTTATCCAATTTTCTGGATTTACCAATAACTCGTAGCATGCCATCACAGTAAGTAAGTATATATCCCCTCAGGGGTCCTCATCTAGGGGATATGTGGATGGCGACCACAAGGTGCCCAAGCTGAGCAAAACATTTCTTCCACTTACTTGTGTTTTGCACTCTTTTAACTTTACTATCTAACCTCTCTTGGTTAACTCTTGTTTTTTCGACCCCGACGCTATTAGGGCATCCGAGGGCTAGGGAGTCTTTCCTTTCTTCCATTTCTTCTTTCCTTTATTCTCTTAACTTCTCCAGAAAAACCTGACCAGAGGCTATAAGATAGCAGTCCCAGCATTGGTCTTGCCTTCCTTTGGCCAGCAACTAATTGAAGGGACTATTATTATGCTTTCAAGTCTTATACGAGAATTTCCCGGAAGGTCACTGGGCCGTCCGGTGAAACGCTGGAGGGAAAATTCTCTATAGGATCGTAACAGGCCTTGGCCTAATACTTGGAAGGAAGAAGAAGAAGATGATGAATATATATATATATGTATGTGTGTGTGTGTGTGTGTGTGTGTGTGTGTGT
>JASPKZ010000001.1:2630000-2988765 GCA_030220185.1 Diploptera punctata
ATCCGAAGATAGAGATATATAATAATAATAATAATAATAATAATAATAATAATAATAATAATAATAGTTATAATAATAAAAAATAATAATAGAATAATAATAAAAATAATAGTAATATAATAATAAACATAATATAATATAATAATAATAATAATAATAATAATAATAATAATAATAATAATAATAATAATGGAAAACAAATTATAGTTCAGAAGCCCGAAACAAATAGCCAGACTGATAAAATGACAATTGAGGGAAATTTTGAAGAAGTGGTTGAATTCAAATAGCTAGGAACAACAATAACAAATAGGAATGAGATGCACAAAGAAATTAAACATCGGCTCAATTCTGGAAATGCCTGTCGTTATTCATTATAGGGACTTTCGTTGTGTCAACTTCTCCAAAAAATTAAACAGAAAGTACATAAAACATTTATTCTCCCAGTTATATTACATGGATGCGAAACATGGACTCTTACTTTAAGAGAGGAGAAATGATTACGAGTATTTGAGAATAAAGTTCTTAGGAAAAATTTTGGACCGAAGAGAGATGAAGAGACAGTGAATGGAGAAGATTTACTAGCCCAGAGCTACATGCTCTTTATAGGAAGCAAGATATAATAAGAACGCGTAAGTCTCGTAGACTGCGATGGGCAAGACATGTAGCACGAATGGGGGAATGAAATAAGTGTACGAAAGCTTCTTGTAGTAAAACAAGGAAAGTGCCTAGTTGGTTGACCAAGAATGAGGTGGGAGAATGCCATTAACCATGACTTGAGGGAAGTAGATTATACAGGGTCTGATTGGAAGACCCTGGCTCAGGATAGTTGTTCATAATGAACTCAAATATTTCCAGCAGAAGATATTATTATTTTATTATTATTTGTTATTTTGACAACACGATTGTGCAAACAATAATGTACAACACACGTTTGTGAAGTGTTTTACAAAATCTCGGATTTTTTTAATGCCCCAAGTTTGTCTTTTTGTTCTCTCCGGCATTGGCATAATTGTAACCCACTTCTGAGATTGGGGCGCCTGGAAGGTGGGGTTACGTTGTCCCGATGATATGATGGGTGATGATGATCATAGTGGTGTGCCAGGAGAATCCTTCATCCTAAGCTTAATCTAAGATGAAATATGAATGATGATGATTGCGACGGTCATATGATGTTCGGGAACCGTTTGGGCCTTAAAGTTTCCTGTCATTTCTCTTACAGATGAGAAAAAAAAACGATAAAAACCTCACCCAGAAAAGTGTCCCGTCCGAGGATCGAACCGGGGGCTCTGCGTGACAAGGCAGCCCGCTACTTCGAGACCACAGCGGTGGACTGAATAAAATGTTCCTATAATATAGGTGATAATATTATAAAGTTTATTATAGTTCCAGTTGTCCCGCGCCGTAGCGGAGTGGTTAAGGCAGGAAGCCTTGGCGCAGAGCTACGGGACTTGCGCTGGTTCGAGTCTCCATGGGGGAAGAAATTTTCTCATGGTATTTCGACCAGTATGGGACCGGTGCTCAACCAGCATCGTGATGCATTTGGGTAGCTACAATAAGTAGCGGCTCCAGGTTGAGAAAACCAGCTATAACGGCTGGGGGACTCGACATGCTGACCACATGTCACCCCTACACTGGCTGATTATCATCTACCTGTGTTATTGACACATGTGGATGTGAGGCCAGCAGCCTCCTGATAGGCTAAGGGCCTTGTAGGCCTGTCGCGCCAGGAGTATTTTTTTTAATAGTTCCAGTTGGTTTTAAAATCCTTGTAAAGTTTTACTTTTAAGGGGGGGTAGAATTTAAGTTGGAATATATCTCAGAAATTAAAAACCTCGATATCGCTTGGTTTTTAATCATTTCCTCGCTTCTGTAAATCCACTTCCCTACTTCGCATTCTAATATACTATTAAGAAAGCAAGGTAACTAAGTTTTTCACATGTAATATTTGCAGGGTTTGTGTGCACTTCTACTTCTTTATTATTATTATTATTATTATTATTATTAATTATTATTAGATTATTATTATTATTATTCTATTATTATTATTAATTTTATTATTATTATGATTATTATTTTTTATTGGTTGTTGTTGTTGTCGGCCGCGGTGGACTAGGGGTGATGGCGTCGGGCCGCTGGTCCCGAGGGGCGCGGGTTGCAAACCCGGCCGGAGTCGATGGATTTTGTAGGATGAGAAAAATCAAAGGGCCCATCGCCTACCCTCCCGCGGAGGAACTTTAAGCCGTGGGTCCCGAGTCGGAAGATTTTCAGGCTCGTAAACACATCATTAAGCCTGAATGAAACGGCCTCTAACTAAGCAAATTAACGAATGTTCCCGCTCCTAGTACTACCTTCGGTTTCTAGATATCAGTATGAGGCGGAACGCTGACCACGGACCCCTCAAGTGACATCTATACCAAAACAAGTGTAAAATTACATAGTATGGGTTCAAATTCTTTCCCTTGTCCGGGGGAGAGCGCCTAAATCTCTCTTAAGGGAAACATGGGCTTACAAGATACAAGAAGAAGATTATTATTATTATTAATAATATTAAAATGAGAAAAGTCAATGATGAATTATATATTAAACATTTTTCTTCCTGTGGCGTTACGGTTCTTGAAGTACCAGAGTCTGCCGTACAATTATTGCCCATTCTTCTCTATGGTGTAATCTTCTTCACGTTCTCAAACACATCTCCCTCGTATTCTCCTTCCACTACTTAATTCGTATTCACTTACTTCTTCTACCGCCAGATGTCCTTTGCATATGCATGAGGCATGGAGTATTATAATATTTCTTTTTACATGTCCCAAACACCTTAATCCTAATCTTTTAATTTCACTAATCATCTGTAGAGTCTTAAACATATTTATGACATTTGTAGGGAAACAAGCGTAACCAAATTCGTCTGTAAGGTACAATTGGACGTTATGCATCAAGTGGCTATGCTCCATTATTTAAGCTTCGAGAAAATTACGTTTAACGTTTAACCCTTAAATTGATAATGTATCCTATTAAATGTATTAAACAATTAGTTTATTTTATTTAATATGTTTAATAAAACAGAAGAAAACGAACGAGTATACATTACTTATACGTGTAGAATTACACAATATAACCAATAATAATAATAGTTATGTATGATATCGTTTTCAGTGCGGTCCGCAATATTCATATGTGACGCGAGAAATTAGTGCTTTGCCAATTAAAAGGTTAAGTCAATCCTCACCATTAACCCTTTAATTGGCAAAGCACTAATTTCTCACGTCAAATTTTAATTTTTCGGACCGCACCAGAAAACGATATCATAGATAACTATTATTGCTGGGTATTTTGTGTAATTCTACACATTTAAGGGTTAAGTCAATCCTCACATAGTAAACAAATAGAGGCTGCGGAAATGAAGATGTTGAGAGCAATAGCAGGATACCAAAGGACCGATAAAAAGAAAAACGAAGATATAAGAACAGAACTTAATATATTTAATCTGTGTGAAAGAAAATACTATCAAAATGCATACCGTCAGCACATATTACGAATGAATGAACAGCGCATACCAAGAAGAATGTATAATTATAAACCAAAAGGGAGAAGATTGTTGGGAAGACCATTGAAGAGATGGAGGGACCAATTCGACCTATAATGAGATCGGAACAGGCAATTGGGCTTAATCCTTGTTGTTGTTGATGATGATGCCAATCCTCACTGTTTATTGTGGCGCCAAACTAACAATACTGGATATTGCAAGTAATTTTCCTTGTTTGACAGTTAAGCATCTACAATCTAAGAGCGGTAATATTTGGCGCTTAGCTGAATGATGCAAAATTTAGATTAGCATTTATGAAGATCTGGTTTCACAGCCGTTTGTTGCGAAGCATAGAATCTCTGATAAAACTGATGACGTTTACAATTTTCTTTCTTAATAAGGCTATAGGCTATTTAAAGATTTGGTATTAAAAGTGTGTGTACACTTACTTCATGAGTCAGTGCAACAGATGACATCAAACTATCATTTTTTAATGGAGCTTAACCGATTGATGCAAAACATCCAATGTAACTTCATATTCCGTTTAATTAATATTATATTGTAATCAATCACCACTTAAATACAAATACCTGAAATACTATCTATAAAAGGTTCTAGAAAATAACCCTATAAAATGATGATTTTGAAGAAGATTTTCGGGCTGTAGGCCGTGGTCGTGAGGCTTGTAGTTCCCCGACGTTTCGCCAGAGACTGCGTCTGGTATCCTCAAGGGTTGTCTCAAGACATGCCAGACGCAGTCTCTGGCGAAACGTCGGTGAACTACAAGCCTCACGACCACGGCCTTCAGCTCGAAACTCTTCATCAAGATCATAGCAACTCCGGCCGTGAAAGTCTACGTGAATACAATAACCCTATAAAAGATGTTCATATACGGCGGTATACAAACCCTAAATAACAATTCCTATACGTGCCACTGAAGAATAAGTAATTAAAGACTTAAAATCCGTTTGACGTATACTAATCAATCTGACCAAAGTGTCCAATTTACAGCTACGGGAATTGCGCGCTAGTTCGAATCCCCATGGGGCAAAACATTTTATCATGGAATTATGCTCTGTTATGGGACCGCTGCCCAACCAGCATCACGAAGAACTTGGGTAGCTACACTAGGTGGCTGCCCAAAGTTGAGAAAACTAGCTATGAGACTGGGGACCTGACATATTTGACATGTCATTAATTCCTATCATAAAGCCAGGAAAAGAGTATTACCAGGAGGTTACTAAATTTCGTCCAATAAGTCTCCTAAACACAGGAGGAAAAGTACTGGAGAAGTTGTTAATAAACAGAATTTTGCATCATGTCAACTCAAAAGACCTATTGTCAGACAAACAGTTCGGTTTCACTCCTCAAACTAGCACGGTGGACGCAGCGATGACACTAAAAGAATACATCGAGGAAAATCTAAAAGAAAATATGTATTTGGTGCTAGTAAGCTTGGATATCCAAGGAGCTTTTAGCTCGGCCTGGTGGCCGGGGATCATGAAAGCTCTGCGGGAATTCCAGTGCCCAAGGAACTTGTATAATCTTGCAAACAATTATTTTAACCAAAGAACAGCTACATTAGCAGTAAACAATGCTAAAGTAGACAAAAATGTAACGAGAGGCTGCCCACAAGGATCTTGTTGCGGTCCGGGGGGTTCTGGAACATCCAGTACAACTCCATACTTCGATTAGATTACACCGAACATACTAAAGTAATAGCATTTGCAGACGACCTGATAGTAATAACAAAGGGAAAATCAGTTCTCGAAGCTGAGAATTATGCAAATATTGAAATGAGAAAGATTACATCCTGGGCCCACAACAATAAATCCAAATTCAATGAATGCAAATCAAAAACTATTCTAATAACAAGAAGAAAACGAAGGGAAAACAAACAAATACATATATTTCTAAATAATAAGCAGTTAGAACAGGTCGACCAGATTAAATATCTTGGCATAATAATCGACAAGAGATTTACGTTCAACCAGCATATCGAATATGTAGCAGAGAGATGCAAAAAAACTTATTAATGCTCTCTCGAAGACAGCAAAAATAAGCTGGGGTTTAAGTGACAAAGCCCTGTGCACAATTTATAACGGTGCAATTCTGCCACTGTTATCGTACGCGCGCACCAGTATGGATAAGTGCACTGGACAAGAAATATAATATCCGAAAGTTTAAACAGGTACAGAGATTGATCAGCATACGAATGGCAAAGGCATATCGCACTGCGTCTTACGAAGCTCTCTGCATTCTGACGGGATTAACACCTATACATCTAAAAATACAAGAAATTTCGGCTATTCACCAAATAAGAGGAAGTTCCAAATACGAAACTCTTAACGTTGATCAGACAGTTAGTTACAAAAACTGGACACATCCGGCAAAATTCATAAAAATCCAGGATACAAGAGAAAACAAAGAATACACTTATGAAATATACACAGATGGAAGCAGAAGCAATGAAGGAGTTGGATCGGGAATAGTTATATTCAAAAAACATGTATTAACAAACCAGCTGAAATGTAAGTTGTACGAAGAATGTTCAAATAACCAGGCTGAGCAACTTGCCATCATGAAAGCACTAGACACCTTAAAAGGACTCAACACCAGCGAAATACCGATTGACGAACGTAATGTGGCAATCTACACTGACAGCAAGATCACGTTAGACTCCCTAAGGAACAGAAATAATCGCAACAATTTAATTGAAGAAATTAGGAATATAAGCTGAAATCTCTAGAAGGCGACAATTGGACAGTGGAATTCAGCTGGGTCAAGGCACACGCTGGAATCTACGGCAACGAGATAGCGGATCGCCTAGCGAAGCAAGCAGCGTGCGACGGCGGCCTACAAACGAGTTACGACAGGATTCCAGTAAGTGCTGTGAAGAAAACACCTGACAACCATTAGTGAAGAAAAATGGGAAAGGGAATGGCAATCAACCACCAATGGGAATTTGACGAAATCGTTCTTCCCGAAAGTCAGCGACAGACTACAGACAAGAATCCAGATATCTCCCAATCTCACAACGCTGGTGACCGGACACGGGAATATAAACGCCTACTTCCATCGCTTCAAGATAAAGGACAGTGCAATGTGTGGCATGCGGTGCTGGTGAGCAGACAGTGGACCATGTCATATATAACTGTATAGAATTTAAAAACGAAAGACAAACTCTTATAAATTTTGTAAATAGAGGTAGTTAAAGGTGGCCCATAAATAAGAGTAAATTACCTTTTAAGTATACTAAACAATTCACCAAATTCGCAAATAGCATAGACTTAAAAAAATTACAATAGAACATTACTTGGACAGTATACTTTAAGGAACTGTAAATCATAAAGTGATAGAACTAGATAATAAGTGTTAGGATAAGAACATTATTTTAAGGAAGTGTAAATATTGATCATGACTTGTTAGGATTAGACAGTGCTATAAGTGTAAATAGGAACCTAATAGCCTAATTTTTTAGAACTTGTAAGGACAGTAAAATATTTTTCAATAGTAGATTACTCATAAAATGTTAGAATTAGTCCGTAACTTAAGTGTAAATAGGAGCTATATCTTCTGAGATTAGTAATGGATAGAATATTAACTTAGCGTGTAAATATAGATTATAGCTTGATAGGATTAGTCAATTTAAATGTAAACAGGAACCACATTTTGTTAGGAATAGTAATGAAGAATGCACTAATTTAATCCCTAACTTACAATGTATCTTATAAGAAACATTGATTTAATTTATTTGTTACAGTTTATTAAACAGTAAAAATAAAACAAATTATCATACATTACCTAAGATTGTGTCAAATTACGTTAAAAATACAATAATAACTTACTTTTACATGATTTTATTTTCTTTGCGGTCCGAAAGACTTGAATGACGGGCACTAGAAAGTATTGTTTCGCCAATTTAAGGGTTAAGTAAGTGCTAATAGGAACAATATCAAGCAACTGTAAATATTAATCATAACTTGTTAGTGCCAAGAGGAACCATAACTTGCTTAAGTATAATTAACAGAGAGCATTGTTTGAAATGCAAATAACCCACAACGAAATAGAACAATTTAGCGTCACAATAACTCAAAATTATATTTTAAGGAATCGAAAATAGAAAAATAATTTCACAGATTAGAACTAGTAAATAACACTATAAATGCATAGTCAGGAACATCAACACACATAAAATGATAGAGATATTTTAATATTTAGTACTGCAGAAAACTGTAGTGGAGCATGCTGTCATATGAAGATTCTTAAAAAAAAATGCCATCCCTATATATATATATATATATATATATATATATATATATATATATTTAAACAGATATAAATAACAAACTAAATAAGTTTAATTATATAACAGGAACACTAAAAATAACTTTGAAAAATAAAAGCAGGAAAGACTCTATAACGAAATTATACAAGACAATGACAGTGCCTATTATGACTTATGGATCCGAAACATGGACACTGACAACACAACAATCTGCTGGAATACAAGTTGCTGAAATGAGATTTCTCAGACCAATAGCAGGATATCAAATATCAGACAAAAAACATAACACAGAAATAAGACAACAACTAAAAGTAGAGGAATTAAACACAACAGTAGAGAAATACAGAACAAAAAAGAACACTTGGCAAGGATGACTGAGAATAGAATACCAAAAGCAGCATACAACTATTCACCACGAGGAAGAAGAAGTTTGGGAAGACCAAGAAAAAGATGCAAAGAGCAGCAATTTGGAGCTGGAACAGGCTAGAAAAGAAGCCTAAACCGTGAAGAAGAAGAAGTCATCCCTATACTGAGTAGATGATCGTCCACCTATTAATTGGCACATGTGGATGTGAGGGCAGCAGCCATATGGTAGGCCAAGTGCCTACTAAGCCTGTCGTGCCATGGAATGAATATACTAACATAAAACCATTGTTAATTATTAACTAGTTTGCAACTTTATGCATGTTAAGCAAAGTTTACATTTCCTTGTAAACACAACTTAACGTAAAGAGGAATATTCTAACGTGGAAATGATTTGTCAAAGTCAGTTTTCCATTACAGTGCACATGTAGTTCCAGTATGTAAACAAATGAATGACAGGAGTAAAACACCTGCTAGAATACACAAGGCAGTTTACATCGCGACGGTGAATAAACACTTCTCATGCATTGTTCTTATTTGCAAGATGATGTAACATCACATACCAACTTCAGTTAGTAATATTTCGCACACATTAAGATTTAAATATGAAGACGTCGCTACATTCTCAAATTGGTTAATTGATGTTTTACATGGGTGAGCCAAAAAAATATTAAGAATTTTTTAATTGATGTGCTGCATCAACATTTCATAAATATTTAATGTAAAAATAAATATTTTCTGAAACTTTTTAATATTTATATTGACTATTTAACTTATGCCCCAAATGGGAGTCAATGACCAATCACATTTCAATGACTTTTTATTTACAACCAATCACAATCGTGTTTCGCCTAGAATTTACCAACTAAAGTTTATCATAATAAATAAAGCACCTCCTTTTTAACATTCTGAATAAGTCATAGCATTATTTTGCAGTGACTGATTCTCTAAAAAAATACGACTATCAGATTGTATATATAGTGCATGAATGTCAACATGTAGCGCATGCAGAAGTTAATATAAAAATTCTTCAAATTTAATATAAAAACATTTGTAGCAATTTATTATATCACCAAAAAAAAAAAAAAGAGACCACTGTTTGCACTTTCTTAAATGTATTTTTTTCCCCAGGTAATAACATTCCAGAAAAATATAGCTAATTGTCATAGGACATCAGAAATTAATTAATATACAGTTTGATGTGTTTCATTTTTTCTCCACTAGAGAGCATTCTTACAATATTGCGTTCCTTTGGCAATAAATAATATGATCAGGTTGCAGTGATTAAACAAAAGAAGCAGATGAAGCGTACCAATTGTTTCTCATTTGTTTTCTAAAATCGCCGTTTACATTAAATATATAAATACTTTAAAATAACTATAGTTAAATAATGATTTGTGAGTAAACAGCTTACTTTTGTTCGTTAAATAGTCCTACCAAATGCCACTCTTGATTTCCAAATTGTCTAGATAAATTCACTTAGTGAGTCGTAAATTTATCGATAATTTGGAAATCACTCGTGGCATTACTTATGATGATGTCATATATAATTGGCAGATAAATTTGGACTCACATTTCAAAATAAGAAATAAGATCTTAGATACCTTACTTTTTGCAGACGACCAAGAAGATGGTCTACTGATATCACTCTTTCAATTAAATAACATTATAGAGAATTCTAATTTGAAAATATCAATAAGTAAAACGAATATCTTGGCTTTTAAGGGATCAGATGCAGGGAGAGGTAAAATTCTGGAGGGGAAACCCATTGAACAAGTGAACCATTTTCAATACCTCGGTTATGAAATCTCCTATTTTAAAAATGAAGATCTGTTTAACAAACTTAACAAATTTAATTATATAAGTGGTACAATTAAAATAATATTTAAAAACACAAGAATGGAAACACAATTTTATAAAGCAGTGGCAGTCACCTTACTATTGTATGTGAATTTTGGGTTTTAACTAAAACAGAAGAGAAGATCATAGAAGCAGCTGAAATGAGATTTCTGAGAAGTGTGGTTGGCTGCAAACTTCTAGATAAAAGAAGTGAAGATATTAGAAATTAACTAAATATTTTTAAACTTTTAGATAAAAATAAAATAATCTAGAAAAAAACTGTGAGGAACAAGTTCAAAGAATGAAAGATGATCGGATTCCAAAAATTATACTTAATTACAAACCAAGAGACAGGAACATTGGTAGACCGAAAAAGAGACGGACTCAATTTTTTGAATGAGAATCTATAGGACCGGAACAAGCCACATGGGCTTAATCCGTGATTGTTGATGATGATGACAACAGATAGAGTAATTTTTAAACGTTCTATTAGAGACGGAAAGGGCGTAGTGGACTATTTTAGCAGTAACAATTCAACCTGCATCTCGAATATTAATACGATGAATAGAGCCCGGATTTATATGCGTAATGCATGTTTTGTTTTACTCATTAAAAAGTATGCGGAAATGATTTACATGTTAAGCGGTCCCTTCAGAGAGAATTTGAGTAGTATTTGATAATGCATAGAAATGCATATTACGGAGGAAAACCTTATTTTAGATTTTTTTGCATAAATGCATATTTTGCTCCTAAATATGGTGATAAATTATAATTTTGTCGTCGGATAATCACCAGTAATTAATTATTAATTAATATTTTTCAAATTAATGAAGTCTCTGCAATCCATTGGATATAAGCTTAATGTGTATATTTACATCTGTGTAAGAGGGGAATACCCATGGACTAGAGAAAAAATATTATGATATTGCTAAAATCATATTTGATGAAGCATTAAATAAAAATTCTGACTACAATAGAATTTGTCAAATTAGCAAAATGCTCTCTGGTGATAGTGAAAAAAAGCTGGAACCGAAGAGGAATTCACTGAAGAAGAACTGGGGTGTTTTCCATATGCACCTGTGATATCATGTGATGTATAGAAGAGATTTTCATTGTATAAACCCTTCTTCACTGACATGAAGGAGTTTCACACGAGAAAACCTCATAAAAACTTTCGTTATCTACTGTAACAGCCAGAAATAAGCTACGATTACCCACAAAGTAAATAATTTATTTGATTTTATTACAATCTGTTTTTGCATATTTTCTATATTTTTCATGTATATTTGGATGCATATTTAGTACTTTATTTTGCATACAAATCCGGGCTCAATATCAATTATATATATATATATCCATCCATAGTAATTCTGCCCGAAGGCAGGTCCTTCAATACAATCATAGCATTTTCATGCTATGCTTGCAGTTTTACTAGGGAATTGTAGGTGTGGTAGCTTCCCGTTGCTTTCCACAATATATATATATATATATATATATATATGGGAATATAATACATTAATACATATATAAGAAAAATAAATGTTTGAATTGGATTCGCCTGGTGATGTAAAGGATATCACACTGAGGTACAGACTCAGAGATCCGGGTTCGAACCCCGTCCAGGCATTTATTTTTCTTATCATACCATATATATATATATATATATATGCCATCAGATGGTCTTTTTGGCATTTCTGATATTCTCTCCTGGAAATACCGGAATTGTAACCTCTTCTTAAAGAAGGTGAAGTTACGTTGCCCCAATGATATGATAAATGATGAATGATAATGATGCGCCAGGAGAGTCCTTAAACCTAAACTTCACCTAAATCCAATCCATGGGCGACCACAGGATACAATACCTTTTAAGAAATGGTTCCTATGGTCTGACTGGGAATCGAACCCGGGACCCCATTAACTGTAGTCACAAATCTAACCATTAGCCCATGAGGCAGATATTTTAATTAATATTAAAGAGCAAAGAAAATGTTGTAAAATGTATTTTGAAACATAATATATTTTAATGTAAATTGTATATCTAAAATATAAAAATTAATGTTTGTATGTTTGTTGGTTTGTTTGTTCGTATACTATGCGCGGCCATACCGTTGATCCGATTTTGACGGGGTTTTTTGCTAAATGTTCAGGAGATTCCCGGGATGAACATAGGCTATAAGACAGTTGTTATATTCAAATCCGTCGCCCCTAAAAATCACTCTTTGTAGTGAAAAACATGAAATCAGGTCCCTATTTTGACGCTTAATGGCTTACTCTGCCTAATTCATAACATATACACCAAATTAATGTTTACAGAATTGAATATCTCACAAAACTCTACAAAAAAGTCCCCGACAGCATATGTTTATCTTGTACGGATAACTCACAATAACCATTTTTGTCTTTCATTGATTCCAAGAAGATCGGGATAAGTAGATTCCCGGACAAGCATGTGCTGCCATACCGTTCATCCGATTGTGATGGGGCTTTTTGAAAAATGTTCAGGAGATTCCGGGGATGAACATAGGCTATAAGAGAGTTGTAATACTCAACCAATTCACTCCTAAAAATCACCCTTTGTTGTGAAAAACGTAATTAAGAGAGTTGTAATACTCAACCACTTCACTCCTAAAAATCACCCTTTGTTGTGAAAAACGTAATTAAGAGAGTTGTAATACTCAACCACTTCACTCCTAAAAATCACCCTTTGTTGTGAAAAACGTAATATAAAGTCCCTATTTTGACGCTTAAATGGCTTTCGCTGCTTAAAACTATAACAAACACACCCAATTATTGTACACGGAATTGAATATCTCAAAAACTCTACAAAAAAGTTCGCGACAGCATATGTTTATCTTTTACGGATAACACACAATAACCATTTTTGTCTTTCATTGATGCCAAGAAGAACGGGATAAGCTGATTCCCGGGCAAGCCATAGCAGCTCAAGGCTGGTGGTACAAACAAATTAACACTTATTTAAGAGTAGCAGCGCACGCCGGATATTAGCTAGTTAAAAATAAATGAGTAATTTTGTTAAATGTATCTTAAAATTGAGTTTCGCTGTAAATTGTACCTTACATGTATAAATTATTATAAACTCTATCTTGAAGGGTAATAACTAATAGTTCTATTCTATTGTAAATCGTATCTTGAGTAAAATTAATTGTAAATTGTATCTCAAAGAGTAATAAACTGTATTGTATTGTACATTTTCAAATGTAATGAATTGTATTGTTAATAGTATCTTGTTAAAGTTAATAAATTGTAATTTATTAAATTAATATTAAAAAGTTATATGGCATCCATTTATGTTATATATGTCGTGAAAAAAACAAAATTGCATTTATTATAAATCATACCTAACAAATGTATAAATTGCATTATAGGCCTATTTGTTTCCTGTTTACCAGCAGAAATATAGTTTTCTGTTTAAAAGGGAGACTATTCAGTGCCAGGAGTCCACATGTACTCATTTTACTTCGTTAGTTGAACAAAATGGTCAAGTCAGGTGAAAAAAAATGAGTAAATTAGTGTACACCTTTTGGGAGATTAAATTTTATTCATTACTAGCTAATACCCGGCGTGCGTTGCTATGCCCAAATAAATTAAAATTAATGTGCTTTTATGTTTAGTTTATGTAAAAGGAAACATTTATATGGTAATTATTTTTAGATATCCCGTGATGTTTACCCGGCGTTGTCCGGGAATCTACTCATCCCTATATTCTTGGCATAAATGAGCTGAAAGACAAAAATTAATGTACTTCTTATGATTAGTTGAATAAGTAAAATAAAAATAATTATAAATGTGTATCGTAATTATTTTAAGACTCCCCGTGCTGATTACCCGATGTTCCCCGGAAATCTCGATCTCCTTAGCATAAATGAGCTAAAAGAGAAATTTCGTTATTGTGATTTATCCGTAAAAGAATACCCGCCATGTGCAGCTATGCCTGCACAGGAATTTACGTACTTGTCTCGACCTTCTTGGCATCAATGAAAGACAAAAATGGTTATTGTTGAGTTATCCGTAAGAGATAAACATAAGCTGTCGGGGACTTTTTTGTAGAGCTTTTTGAGATATTCAATTCTGTGTACATTAATTTTGTGTATTTGTTATGGTTTAGGCAGCGTAAGCAATTTAAACGTCAAAAGAGCTGCTTTTTTCACGTTTTCCACTACAAAGGACGATTTTTTAGGATGTAGGAGTCGAGTATCACAACTCTCTTACAGCCTATGTTCATCCCGGGAATCTCCTGAACATTTTGCAAAAATCTCCATCACAATCGGATCAACGGTATGGACGAGCGTTAGTACAAACAAACAAACATTCATTTTTATATATTAGATTTAGACTGTATGAAGAATAGAATGGAAATAGAATTAATTAGCTTATTGGTTGTTTTAGCCGCTATACAGATTAATTTATTGTTTATTGGATAATCTGGCGCATCGTAAGGAAAGTTGAATTTTCGGTAGTTTATTACTTTCTTTGTATTTTTTTTTCTTTTCTTTTTATGTATAGTAGATTCGAGCTGTTATTCCTTTTTTTTATTCATTGTATCATTAATTTAATTTTAATTGTATTTAGTTTCATTCTATTATTAGACATTAATTTCATTATTATTCAATATGACAGATAATTCATTGATCAATGACTATTATTGTAACTTTTTTTTTTGTATTCATATGTAACATATGTTTGTCCTGTTTAATATGACTATTATTGTAATTTTTTTTTGTATTCATGTGTAACATATGTTTGTCTTGTTTTATATGACTATTATTGTATTTTTTTTGTATTCATATGTAACATATGCTTGTTCTGGTGAGTGGAAGAGAAGGCCACATGGCCTTAACTCCACCAGGCTAAATAAATCTATTCTAAATTCTAATGTACAGAATTCCCAAAAGGGATAGGCGGCGTATTTATAAAACAGAATATGGCTAACACAAAATGATCATGTAATTGACTTTATATGTAAAAGCTATACAATATCCACTTTAAAATAGAATGTCGAGTCATAGAACTGAACACCCTGTAAAAAATATATGTTCTCTTGTTTTACATGTCTGGATTGAATGAGTTTTCCTTTAGCAAATAGAGCATGCAATCAGCAATGAAAGACGGAATCTTCTCAAGGTCTACTGATCTTTCAAACAAAACTGACCTTTACTGATGTGGGAAATAAGGCCACTGCGGTAGAATCAAATTACAAGAAAATCTCAAATTTAACCCAACTCTTGCTTTAGTCACGCTTCCCGACACGTCCGTTTGCAACTTTTGCAAGTTCAACGCGTCTTAATCAGCGCATACTTTCACAGAATAATCAATGCCAAAGAGAATCTGCAGAAAGATATTTCACACCAAATCTCCATGTTCCCTTCAAAAGAAGGCTTATAAAAACGAGTTAATTAAGAAGACAAATTCACTCTTAACATATTTTAAGATCGTGTGATTTGTTATATTTAATTTAATGGCGTTCATTAACAACTCTGACCATTATCATAAGTAATGCCAGGAGTGATTTCCAAATTATCAATAAATTCACGACTCACGAAGTGAGTCGTGAATTTATCTAGAGAATTTGGAAATCAAGAGTGGCATTTGTTAGGACTATTTAACGAATAAAATTAAGCTGTTTACTCACAAATCATTATTTAACTATAGTTATTTTAAAATATTTATATATTTAATGTAAACGACGATATTTGAAAACAAATGAGAAACGATAGGTACGCTTCTACTGCTTCTTTTGTTTATCACTGCAACCAGATCATACTATTTATTGCCAAAGGAACGCAATATTGTAAGGAGGAGCTTTCTTTAATATGGTAATTATATAACACTGATAAATAAAATGGGGATATGATTGCAGATTCTAGGAGTATATTAAATAGATGGAAATGTTACTTTAATCAGCTATTAAATGTACATACAGAACAGGACATTGAGGAGGATAAGTTACAGACTGCAGAAATGCTAGTCGCAGAGCCAAGTGCATTAGAGGTTGAAATGGCGATTGAAAAATTGAAGATGTATAAAGCATCAGGTTCGCATGAGATCCCAGCAGAACTGATAAAATCAGGGGGAGAAAATTGATGGACAAGATACGCTGGTTGCTTAGTATGATTTGGGAAAAAGAAGCTCTTCCAGATGAATGGAAGGAATCAATAATCGTACCAATTTATAAGAAAGGAGATAAAACTGATTGCAACAACTACAGGGGCATCCCATTACTTTCAACTTCGTACAAAATTCTAACAAATATATTAGTCAGCAGACTTACTCCCTATATTGATGACATTCTAGGAGATCATCAATGTGCATTTAGAAGAAACAGGTCTACAACAGATCAGATTTTTAGTATAAGACAGATTTTAGAAAAGAAATGGGAATATAATGGTACTGTACATCAACTATATGTAGACTTCAAAAAAGCATATGATTCAATTAAGAGGGAGAAGTTATATAGTATCCTGCTGGAGTTCGGAATTCCTAAAAAGTTAGTTAGACTTATACGAATGTGTCTAAATGGCACAAAGAGTAGGGTGCGTGTAGTCAAACAGTTTTCGGATAATTTTGAAATCCAGAATGGTTTGAAGCAAGGAGATGCACTATCTCCTCTACTATTTAATTTTGTACTAGAGCATGCCATTAAATCTTTAGAGAATGAGGAAGGCTTACAACTGAATGGTATTAATAAACTGTTAGTTTACGCTGATGATGTAGTACTACTGGCCGATAGCGAGGAGATACTGAAGGCCAACACGCACACTCTATTGAGTAACACTAAGAAATTAGGACTGGAAGTAAATATCAGTAAAACTAAATATATGGTCACACGTAGAAATTCAGTATATAATGGAGATGGACAGCTAATGACAAATGAGGGAAATTTTGAGGAAGTGCCTGAATTCAAATACCTAGGAACAATGATCACAAATAGGAATGAGATGCACAAAGAAATTAAACATAGGCTCAATTCTGGAAATGCGTGCTATTATGCATTGCAGAGACTCTTGATGTCCCAACTCCTTTCAAAAAACGTTAAGCTGAAAATATTATATGGGTGCGAAACATGGACTCTAACTTTAAGGGAGGAAAGGAGATTACGAGTATTTGAGAATAAAGTTCTTAGGAAAATTTTTGGACCAAAGAGAGATGAACAGACAGGTGAATGGAGAAGACTACATAACAATGAACTACATGGTCTTTATAGGAAGCCATATATAATAAGAACAATTAAGTCTCATAGACTGCGATGGGCAGGACATGTTGCACGTATGGGGAATGAAAGACGTGCATGGAAACTTCTTGTAGGAAAGCCAGAGGGAAAACGCCCAGTTGGTAGACCAAGAATGAGGTGGGAGAACAACATTAACTATGATTTGAGGGAAGTAGAATATACAGGGAATGATTGGAAAGTATTGGCTCAGGATAGGGATGTATGGAGAGCTTATGTCCGCGCGGCCATGAACCTACGGGTTCGATAGTGTCAGTGAGTAAGTAAGTAAGTAAGTAACACTGATAAATATTTGGTGAAACACGACTCTGATTGGTTGTAAAACAGATATCATTGAAACGTGATTGGTCGTTGACTCCCATTTGGGGCATGAGTTAAATAGTCATAAGTAATGCCACGAGTGATTTCCAAATTATCGATAAATTCACGACTCACGAAGTGAGGAGTGAATTTATCTAGAGAATTTGGAAATCAAGAGTGGCATTTGTTAGGACTATTTAACGAATAAAATAAAGCTGTTTACTCACAAATCATTATTTAACTACAGTTATTTAAAAATATTTTTATATTTAAAGTAAACGGTGATGTTTGAAAACTAATGAGAAACGATAGGTAGCCTACGCTTCTACTGCTTCTTTTGTTTATCACTGCAACCCAGATCATACTATTTATTGCCAAAGGAACGCAATATTGTAAGAATGCTCTCTAGTGGAGAAAAAATGAAACACATCAATCTGTATATTAATTCATTTTTGATGTCGTATACATTTAAGAAAGTGCAAACAGTGGTTTCTTTTTTTGGTGGTATAATCAATTGCTACAAATGTTGACATGTAAGCACTATTATATACAATCTGGTAGCCGTATTTGTTATAGGCTCAGTCACTGCAAAAATAACGGTCAGACCTGTTCAGAATATTAAAAAGGAGGAGCTTTGCTTAATATATGATAATCCTAACGTTGATAATTATTTCGTGAAACACGTCTCTGATTGGTTGTAATACAGAAATCATTGAAACGTGATTGGTCATTGACTCCCATTTGGGGCATGAGTTAAATAGTCCCTTTAATCTAATTTCTCGTGCCAGTTATTTAAATGTGGCGGACCGCACTGAGAACAAAATCAGGTATGACTGTTATTATTAGGTTTATTGAGTAATTAAACATACATTTAAGTTATTACTACTCGTTTGTTTTCTTCTACTTCATTAATTATACCGAATATATCGAACCGACTAAAGTATCCTACAGGATACATTACCAATTAATTCTAATCTGAGCATGATAGGGCCGAAAAATTTTGTTCAGAGGGTTCTCATTCAGGCTTGAGGATATTTTATGTACCGTAAAGCCTATTCGACAAGACCTGGGGTTTTATTACCCTTCCAAAGGAAGCAAAGTTCAATAATTTTACATGGTGTGGTGAATTTTCCGTAAAGTTTCATCGGGGAAAAATGTGAAGAATCTTATAAATAGCCTATTTGTAACATCAAATATTTACTCATTTAACCTGAAATTTTATGCAAGCATTTTATTATTGAAATTTATAAACACCAAGAAAGTAATCATAAATGTTCAGATGAAAATATGGCAACCGGAAAAGAAACTGATAGAAATAGAGAATGAAAGACTATGAGAAATACTATAAAGCTATCAGTATCATAAAGCGTAGGCTATTAAAAGAAGAAGGGCAATATATATGAAATGGCTTGATAAAATTTTGCTGATAGAGTAAAGAATATAAGGCTAGCAAAATGAATTGGTTACACGAGCCAAATAAAGCATACTTAAAACAACTGTATATAATCGGACGCAAAATCCACTAGGTTTTCAAAGAGTAAAAAGGAAGAATATTTGAGAGATAAGATTAATGATCCCATGGAATGAACGAAAAAAAAAGACATCAGAGAATTATATCAGAGAATTGGGATAGAAAGAAAGGTTTTCAGGCTAGAGAAATTATAATCTGGAATGAAAATCGGGATACGATTGGAGATCGAAAAATTAAAGATTTGTAAAGTTTGAGGTTCAGAGGATATATAAGCAGAACTGATAAAATCAGGGGGAGAAAAAGTAAAGGATAATATAATTAATAGGGTCCTTATTACGATTTGGAAAAAAAAAATGCTCTTCCAAATGAATGGAAAGAATATATTGTCTTACCAATCTATAAGAAAGGAGATAAAACTGATTGCAACATCTATAGGGACATCTCATTATTTTCAACTTCGTCCAAAATGTATTAGTATCCAGACTTACTTCCTACTTCTACTACGTAATATGCGATGATCAATATGGATTATAAGAAATATATCTACACTGGATCAGATTTCTACTAAAAGACAGACTTTAGAAAATAAATGACAATATAACGGCAGTGTACGTCAACTATATGCACATTTCAGAAAGGAATATGATTGAATTGAGAGGGAGAATTTGTTTAGTATCCTGATGGAATTCGGAATTCCTAAAAAGTTGGACTGATTCGAATGATTCTGAATGGCAGAAATAGTAGAACGTCGGTACTCAAACATTTTTCAGATATTCTGGAATTTCACAATGAGTTAAAACAAGGTGATGCACTATCTCCACCACTATTCAATTTTGTATTAGAGCATGCCATCAAGACTTTTGAGGATAAATAAAGCCTAAAACTCAATATAATTATAAGCTGTTGGTATATGCTAATTAGGTAGTATTATTAGGCATAGCAAGGATATACTAAGGGACAATACGCACATTTTATTAAGCAACACTAATAAATTGGGACTGGAAGTAAACGTTAATAAAACTAAATATATGGTAACCCATAGAAATTCATTATACAAGTAAATGGTCAGTTAATGACAAATGAACATTTTGAAGTGGCTGAATTTAAATATTTGGGGACACTAATTACAAACTGGAATGAGATGTATAAGGAAATTGAATTTAGGTTCAATTCTGAAAATGTGTGTTATTATGCATTAGAGGAACTCTTGTCAGAACTTCTCAACTTCTCTAAAAAAATCTTCTTCTTCATCATCACGGTTTAGGCTTATTTACTAGCCTGTTCCGGCTGCAAATTGCTGCTGTTTCCATCTTTTCTTTGGTCTTCCCAAACTTCTTCTTCCTCGTGGTGAATAGCTGTATGTTGCTTTTGGCATTCTATTCTCAGTCATTCTTGCCAAGTGTTCTTTCCAGTTTGTTCTGTATTTCAATGTTGTGTTTAATTCTTCTACTTTTAGTTGTCTTATTTCTGTGTTATGTTTTATGTCTGTTCTTTGATATCCTGCTATTGGTCTGAGGAATTTCATTTCAGCAGCTTGTATTCTGGCAGATTGTTGTGTTGTCACTGTCCATGTTTCGGATCCATAAAACATTAAACAGGAAATATATAAAATTGTTATTCTCCCAGTTATATGGATGCGAAACATGGACACTTACTTTAAGCCAGGAGAAAAGATTACAAGTATTTGAGAATAAAGTTCTTAGGAACATGTTTGGACCAAAGAGAGATGAACAGACAGTTAATTGAGAAGACATAACATCGATCTTCGCGATCTTTATTGGAAACCAGATGTAATAAGAACAATAAAGTGTCGTAGTCAGCTATGGACAGGACAATTGGCACGAATGGGGAATGAAAGAGGGACAAGCAAACTTCTTGTAGGAAAACCACAGGGAAAGTGCCCAGCAGGTAGGCCTAGAATGATGTGGGAGAATAACATTAATCTTGATTTAAGGATGGCAAATTATACAGGGTCTCGCGCCGTCGCCGAGAAGTTAAGTCAAGAAGCCTTGGGGCGCAGAGCTATGGGACTTGCGCTGGTTCGAGTTCCTATGGAGGAAGAAATTTTTCTCATGGAATTTCGGCCAGTATGGGACCGGTGCCTACCCAGCATCGTGAGCATCAAAGCAAAGGCCGGATTTTTTCTTCGCGTATTAATATGTAGATAACTAAATTAATAATCAACAATCAAAACTAACTCAAAGTGTCTTAAAATACAATAGATAAAGTCACACAGCTCCCTATAGCAGCATTTCGTATATAAAGTATCTGTCAAAGGCAGATGAAATCTATTTTGGCAATTTAATAATAAATTCATGTCTTTGGGAATTAAATGCGGGACTTTCCAATAATTATTATAATTATTACGAATAACAGTAGCAATCATATTATCAGCGTTTTTCTTTTTTCTGTTATTTACAGGAAAAGTCCCACTCATTCCAGTGTGCGACGGTCTGAAGGAAAAGATGCGATCTACTAAGATTACAGAGGCTTTAAGATGTATTAACTATGCTATGTTTCTGTAATAAAATTTCTATTTATAGCAGAGACGATGCAAGAATGCTTATAAAGTTTAATGTTCGGAAGTAGAATGTCTAATGCAGGATTATAATAGCTGATCCCATGAGGAAATTATGAGCACAGCGTACATAAAAAAATCTAAATTCTACTTGATGGAACGTTGGTATGACAATATATTTATGATGCTTTCAACCACAAGTAGAGAAAGTAACGAAACTAATGGTAATATAAATAAGATATGATGATATTATGGAATGTTTTATAAGGAAACTATACATAGATTCGTTGAAACGTTTTTTTGACATACTTCTCGTATGTACAGTATGTAGACCTATAGATTACGCTAGAAAACTACCATATCCCTCGATGTCGTGCATGTTGAAGGCTTTACCTATTGATTCTTTTCACACCCTCCTATAGCGTCTTCTTCTCTCCCCGAACGATCTAGATCTGGTGTAGACGAAAAACGTGAGAAGAATATACAGTGTTTAAGTGCAAAATCTAAGCGATTTTACAAACCGCAAACATTATATTACATTACACAGCGTAATCCTAAACGATTGCTCTCATTTTACAAAACTTTGCTTCTCTAATTCGTATTACTTTATTTCACAACGTATTACACATTGTCAATAAAAAATCCAAATCATCATCATCATCATCATCACTCCAGGGATTAGGCAATTGCCCGTTCCGACTTCATAATGCATCAGCCCAACGTCTTCTAGGTCTTCCAACTTCACGTCTTCCTCTTGCTTGATAATTTCTTGCTAACAATGGATATCTCTCCTTACTCATTCCATCCATGTGATCAATCCATTTCTGTCTGTAATTCGTGACTTTATCCAATAAAGGCTGTACTTTCAATTCTTCTCTTATATCCTCATTTCTTATTCTATCAAGTCTTGTACATCCTTTTACTTGTCTTAGGAACCTCATCTCCGCCGTCTGTATTCTATCCTTCTGTCTTTTCACTGGAGCCCAAGTTCCACATCCATACAATATTGTGGGAACCGCCATAATATTATACATTTTTATCTTGGTTTCTTTTCTAATTTTATTTTTGAATGTTCTCTGTATTGTTCCACACACCGTCTGAAATTTATTTATTTTGGAGTCAATATCTCTTTCCACATTGTAGCCAACATCACAGCCCAAATATTTGAAACACGACACCTGTTCTATACTTTTATTTTCTAAAATAATTTTGGATCTCACTGGATCTCTTCCTCTAAAAGCCATGGTCTTCGTTTTCCTTACAGAAATCTTTAGATCGTATAATTTACATATTTCATTTAATGCATGCATTGATTTCTGTAAGTCGTCTTCATTTTTCTGCATTATGATTACATCGTCAGCAAATAGAAAATTATTAATGCACACTTTATTATCCATTCTTATTCCTGGATTCACTAAAACTTTCCATTTATTTAAAATATCGTCTATATATATATATATATTAAACAAAGTGGGTGATGAACTACAGCCTTGTCGTAATCCAGTTCCAAATCATCAAAATATAATTTAAAAAGAGTTAAAGAGTTTCAATAGCGACGCTGTCATTATCATAAATAAGTCACCAGTGATTTCCAATTTATCAAGAGGATTTGGAAATCAAGAGTGGCATTTGTCAGGGATATTTAACGAATACATTTAAGCTGTTTACTCAAAATCATTATTTAAATATCCATCCATCCATAGTAATTCTGCCCGAGGGCAGGTCCTTCACTGGAATCATAGCATTTTCATGCTACGCTTGTAGCTTTACTAGGGATTTGTAGGTGTGGTAGATTTCCGTTGTTTTCCACACCGGTGAAGGATGATGATAATGGCCATATGATTTTTCGGGGACCGTTTGGACCTTAAAGCTTTCCTGACATTTGTCTTACAGGTGAGGAAAAATACCGATAAAAACCTCACCAAGAAAAACTGCCCCGACCGGGGATCGAACCCGGGCCCGTTGCGTGACAAGGCAGCACGCTACCTCGATACCACAACGGTGGACTATTTAAATATAGTTATTTTAAAATATTTATATATTTGATGTAAACGACGATGTTTGAAAACAAATGAAAAATGTTTGGTTATGCTTCTTTTGTTCATCCACTGCAACTAGATCATATTACGTATTTATTTGCAAATAGGATCGCAATATTGTATGAGCGCACCCTAGTGGAGAAAAAATTAAACACATCAAACTGTATATTGTAACGAATATTATAGGTTATTAAGTACACCGCTGTGGTCCCGAGGTAGCGTGCTGCCTTGTGCTGAATCAATGTAGGTATTCTCCAAAAATCAGCGCAATACAATCATTACAAGTGGGATTTACCTGAAATCCGAAATTCAAAATTGGCTAGCAAACATGATTGGTTCGTCGCAAATTTAGGCGTAACAGTGAACACTGTGTATTACCTACTTGAAAATTGATATTCACGTTTTCAGGTACGAGGAGTATTTAGCCACTATAACAATTAGGTGTAGTAGTTCACTTAAAATGAAAAAAATCGCTGTATCACTCGCCATTTTCGATGTTTCACAACGAAACTCAGCATATCGTATTAAAATAAACCGAGGTAGGTATGATTAAAAAAACCAGCGAAATCCGAGCAATGGAAGTAAGGGTTTACCTGAAATCCGAAAATAAAAATTGTGTTTAATAACCGCCATATATAGTTCGTCGCAGTGTAAACAATATAATTTAATAAACCCTTAATATTTCATTTATTTAGGCGTAGCAGCGCATTAGGTAGTAATACAAAAAATCTTAAATTGTTAAATGATTCGTTTTATTATATGCATCTCTTTATCACATCCAAATTAAACCTAGGAACAATAATTACAAATGGGAATGAGATGCACAAAGAAATTAAACATAGGCTCAATTATGGAAATGCGTGCTATTATGCATTACAGAGACCCTTGTTGTCCCAACTCTTTTAAAAAAATTAAACTGAAAAAACAAAATAAAACTGTTATTCTTCCCGTTATATGAATGCGAAACATGGACTCTTACTTTAAGGGAAGAGAAAAGATTACGAGTATTTCAAATAAAGTTCTCGGGAAACTTCTTGGACCAAAGAGTGATGAACAGATAGGCGAATGGAGAAGACTACATAACAGTGAGCTACATGATCCTTATAGAAAACTAGATATAATAAGAACAGTTAAGTCTCGTAGACTGCGATGGGCATGACATGTGGCACGGATGGGGAATGAAAGAGGGGCATGGAAGATGCTTGTAGGAAGACCAGAGGGAAAACGACCAGTTGGTAGACCAAGAATGAAATGAATAACATTAACCATGATTTGAGGGAAGTAGATTGTATAGGGAGTGATTGGAAAACAAGTACAGGATAGGGATGTATGGAGAGCTTATGTCCGTTCGGCCATGAAACCTACGGGTTCGATAGTACCACTGAGTTAGTTACTTACGTATTATTAATAATCAGCGAAATCCAACCATTAGAAGTACGAGTTTTCCTGAAATCTAAAATTGAAAATCGAGTCTAGCATTTTGTTCGTGTCCACCGCTGTGGTCTCGGGGTAGCGTGCTGCCTTGTCACGCAGCGGGCC
The DNA here is from genome assembly GCA_030220185.1 of Diploptera punctata. Lineage (NCBI taxonomy): Eukaryota > Metazoa > Arthropoda > Insecta > Blattodea > Blaberidae > Diploptera > Diploptera punctata. Next base: position 2,655,127 of record JASPKZ010000001.1, read on the forward strand.
CGGGTTCGATCCCCGGTCGGGACAGTTTTTCTGGGCGAGGTTTTTATCGGGGTTTTTCCTCAACTGTAAGACAAATGTCAGGAAAACTTTAAGGCCCAAACGGTCCACGAAATCATATGGCCATCGCAATCATCATCATTCATATTCATCTTAGGTTAAGCTTAGGATTAGGGACTCTCCTGGCGCACCATTATCATCATCATCATCCATCATATCATCGGGGCAACGTAACCCCGCCATCCAGGCGCCCCAAACTCATAAGTGGGTTACAAGTACGCCATGCCAGGTGAGAAACCAGGAATGTCGAAAAGACATTTGAAAAAGAAAGAAAGAAAGTATTTTGTTTATCGCGGTGTATACAATATAATGTAATAATCCATTAATATATAATGTATTTAGACGTAGCAGCGCACACCGGTTATTAACTAGTAACAAAAATATTTCCCAATTGCTAAATTATTAATTTTATTATGTGAATAGTTTTATTCTTCTTATTCTTCTTCACGGTTTAGGCTTATTTACTAGCCTGTTCCGGCTCCAAATTGCTGCTCTTCCTCGTAGTTGTATGCTGCTTTTGGTAAAAGACTCTATAATGAAATTATACAAGACAATGTCAGTTATTATTACTTATGGATCCGAAACATGGACAGTGGCAACACAACAATCTGCCAGGATACAAGCTGCCGAAATGAAATTCCTCAGACCAATAGCAGGATATCAAAGAACAGATAAAAAACATAAAACACAAATAAGACAACAACTAAAAGTAGAGGAATTAAACTCAACAATAGAGAAATACAGAACAAACTGGAAAGAACACTTGGCAAGGATGACTGAGAATAGAATAGTTTTATTATATCCATACTAGCGTACCCGGCAGACGTTGTCCTGCCCGAACGTTCAATTCTTATGTCATGGGTAGACGATAAAAATATGTTACTTTTTTACCATAAAATTCAGAAATTAGGACATAATTAGATATTATTAAATAAGTTCGCAAGAAACCCTCTTACAGCCTTCTGTTGTGGCTCAAGAAGTGTGAATGGTGACGTCACATAGTCATGAACATTAGAATTGTACCCTCCTTAACAGATAAGTTAAGAACCGTCATATAACAATTATATTAGAGTAAAAAAAAAAAGATAAACTGATGAGAGTGAGTCAAAATAGTTCTTTTTTTTTCCTCCAGCTAGATTTCATTTCTGACCCATACTGGCCGACATTCCATAAGAAAAGTATTTTCCCCGTAAAGACTCGAACCAGCGTAAGTCCCGTAGTTCTGCGCCAAGCCTTCTTGCCTTAACCACTCGGCTACGGCGCGAGACTCTTGGTATCGATGAAAGACAAAAATTGTTATTGTGAGTTATCCGTAAGAGATAAGGGACTCTTGGTATCAATGAAAGATAAAAATTGTTTTTGTGAGTTATCCGTAAGAGATAAACATATGCTGTCGCGGACTTTTTTGTAGAGCTTTTTGAGATATTCAATTCTGTGCACATTAATGTTGTGTATTTCTTATGGTTTAGCCAGCGTAAGCCATTTAAGCGTCCAAAGAGCTATATTTTTTTCCCACGTTTTCCACTACAGAGGGCGATTTTTAAGGGTGTAGGAGTTGAGTATCACAACTCTCTTATAGCCTATGTTCATCCCGAGAATCTCCTGAACATTTTGCAAAAAACCCCATCACAATCGGATCAACGGGATGTCCGCGCATAAAGTACGAACAAACAAACATTAATGTTTATATATAAGATTAAATACTGGTTTCATAAAGTGAACTCTAGTTTATGGCAACCAAAGTACGTTCAGAACATGATTCAAAGCATGGGTATGTTATCGAGTAAGAAAGTTTTTAAATGTTAAGACATTCCAAAGCAAACAATAGGAATTGGCCATTAGAGACGTGAATATTTCATTAAAGTGAACGAGATTGTCAATCTGGAGACGGATGCTGGAGAGATCGAACGCATGTGGAGGCGTTTTGTTCAGCCTGTACAACTGTTGTAAGCGTCCCCACGTGGGGGTGGAACGAGTATTGATTTCTTTTTTGCTTACCATGATGGTCTAAAACTTACAACAAATCTTGAAGATTTAATTCCCAAACTACGAGCGATATACATTCATTATACAGAATAATTAAAACAATTTAGACAACCATATCAAAACTAGATTACTCATTTATAATACAATTCTTTTATCAGCATTAATCTAATTAATGTATATCAATGGCAACCGACCAGAAAGAAGGAAAGAAAGTTAGCATGGAAGAAAAGCATGTGTATAGTAATGCAAACAAGAGGACTATACATTGAAAATGCCTAAGATCTTCGGATTTGGAGGTTTGGCACGGGATGACGGCAGCAGCTGTAAAAACCCGAAGATAAATAGGTCCATCCATCCATAGTAATTCTGCCCCAGGGCAGGTGATTCAGTGCAGTCATAGCATTTTCATGCTATTCTTTGCAGCATTGCTAGGGAATTATAGGTGTGGTAGCTTCCCGTTGCTTTCCACACCGGTGAAGGATGATGATAATGATAAGGGTGATGACGATGATGGCCGGATGATTTTCGGGGGACCGTTGGGCCCAAATCTTTCCTGACATTTGTCTTACAGGCGAGGAAAAACCCCGAGAAACCCTCACCGAGGAGCCTGTCCCGACCGGGAATAGAACCCGAGCCCGCTGCGTGACAAGGCAGCACGCTACCTCGAGACCACAGTGGTGGACGACAGATAGATAATTATGCAAGAAACAACATAGCTAAAATTGGAATGAGTTCCTATGTCTCATGTAAGATAAATTTTGAACAAACCTATTTATCTTAAATTCCGTTGATATGGAAACTGTGTTGAATGTACTCAAAAGTTCATTATAAATCCGTTCTAAAATGAGACAGGAATATACTCATAAAAGTATATTCATATCTTGAAAACGGGAGGAAAAACAGCTTAAAATGTTATTAATGTGAGATTTAATGATTCCGCCCGTATATGGAGTTATTTAACAGCACTTGTAAATACGACTGGATGCCGCATGGCAGTCTGCATCATGTAGTCCACGTGAATCTGGTCATTCTCGATTCCAACAGACACTAAAGTGTTTTTGAGATAAGCCTGGAAATGTTTGTACACCTTTACCGCACATTTTAACGCGGACACAAAAACTAGCCGTGTTTTTAATGCGCGTTCATACAATCTGGTTCTAAAAGATTAAAATCCTAATTCAAAGCTGCGATATTACAGATATTTTGTATCTCGTGGATTCTGAGAAGGAAACAGTCATTTCGAGTTCTGGGAAGTTCACAGGGATAAATTCAATATTCTAAGTTTTCGTTAAAAAAAGATAGTCGGTCCTGCTTAGGGCTCAGGTGAAAACATGCCTTCTTCCTGACTAGCGGGCCCGGGTTAGATACCCAAAGGCAGAGAAACCCAAACTTATTTCTATCGCGAGCCAAATGGAAGAAAAATCAACGCCCTATTACAACTATTGTGGCTTATTATTTTTAATAATAATAATAACAACAATAATAATAATAATATGTATTATTATTATTATTATTATTATTATTATTATTAAGAGATAACCATTCAGGCAATAACACAGTGTAAATTAAAAATATAATCGCACAAACAAAACAAGCAATAAATGCTTTAAACTCTGTTTGATAGAGCAAAAATATTACAAAAAAATAGAAAATTACAAATATGTCGAACCATAATTCAGAGTATTTTAAGATATGGTGCTGAAGTCTGGCAAATTCCTACCAGGAAAATGAAAATAATTTTAAGTACAGAAATGGCTGTTTTAAGGCGATCAGCTGGAAAATCTAGAATGGATGGATAAAATACGAAATAAAGAAATAAGGGAAATTATGGGTGTACAAGAGGAGCAGGACATCATAGACATTATAGAAAAGAAAAGATTACAGTGGTATGGCCATGTCAAAAGAATGCCAGAGCAAAGATTGCCTAAAATAGTTATGGAATGGATCCCAATCGAAAGGAGGGAGAGAGGAAGACCGAAGAAAACTTGGATAAAAGGGATACAAGCAGCTATGAATATCAGAGGATTGGAGGAAGTTCAATGGATGGACAGAGATGAGTGGCGTTTGGTTTCCGGAAGACGGCGGCAGCTGCCATGATACCGGATGATGATGATCATGATTAAGAGATAAATCAAAATATGTGGTTTCAGAGGACGGACATCGAAAAATAAAAGCATGAGACGAATATGTATATTTGGGGACAAATATAATTGCAGATATAAAAGAGAAATCGATAACAACCTGATTCTGAATGAGAACATACCCAATGTTCATACAATCTTCTTCTTCTTCCTTCCAAGTATTAGGCCAAGGCCTGTTACGATCCTATAGAAAATTTTCCCTCCAGCGTTTGAGGGAAATTCTCGTATAAGACTTGAAAGCATAATAATAGTCCCTTCGATTGGTTGCTGGCCAAAGGAAGGCAAGACCAGTGATGGGGCTGCCATCTTATAGCCTCTGGTCAGGCTTTTCTGGAGAAGAAAAGAAAATAAAGGAAAGAAGAAATGGAAGAAAGGAAAGACTCCCTAGCCCTCGGATGCCCTAATAGCGTCGGCGTCAAAAAAACAAGAGTTAACCAAGAGAGGTTAGATAGTAAAGTTAAAAGAGTGCAAAACACAAGTAAGTGGAAGAAATGTTTTGCACAGCTCGGGCACCTTGTGGTCGCCATCCACATATCCCCTAGATGAGGACCCCTGCATCTATACAAAATATTCACAACCAAGTCAGTGCTTCAACAAGGGTCAACAAATACGGACCTAATTCATTCTGCTGATGATGGGACTAGTCCCGAAAGGCCTATAGAGTTTTAAAACAACTTAAGTTGAGACGGAGCTACAAGGTGAGTATTTTATAGTTTTTATTCATATATTATATTACTGCTAATTAATACCTCAACGCAAACATACCATGAATTTTACTAGAACTCAAATTAATGAGAGCATAAATAGGGTAAATCTGCAATATCAAAATTAAATGGCGTTTTATGGAAAGATAATTTAAATTCTAAAACAAACCAAACATTTTAATGCAATAATAAGTACAGTGGCATACGGTGCAGAAACATGGGAGTTAAAATCTGGAATAATAAGTAAATAATCTCCTGCAGAAATGGAATTTTGGAGACGTTTAGTTAGTATTTCTAGAATATATAAAATAAGAAACAGTGTAATTAAACGAATGACCAAAATTAAAATTGTATAAAACAATGGCTGTCCGTGTCCTTTTGTATGGGAGTGAATCTTGGATTACCACTACCAAACAAGAAAGTAAAATCCAAGCAGCCGAGATGAAATTTTTAAGAAGAGTAAAAGGCTGCACTAGAATGGACCAGATAAGAAACGAGGATATCCGTGAAGAACTGCAGATCTATTCCATAAAAGAAAAGATATTTAACAACAAGATACAGTGGAAAGGACATGTAGAAAGAATGGAAGAAAGAAGATTACCAAATAAAATCTTCCATTATTTTCCAAGAGGAAGAAGAGATGTCGGACGTCCTCGGAAGAGATGGTCTTAGATCTATTAGTGAAGACGGAACAGGGAACTCTTGCCTAAACCAGGAAGTGAAGAAGAAGACCATTGTTTAAACTTTAATTGTAGATTTCATAAAAAATAAATGAAAAGGTCATGTAAAAAACAATAATGGAAGTCAGATCCCAAGAAGAATACTAGAATGGGTGCCACTTGGCAGATGAAGAAGAGGACGGCCAAAAATAACGAGGATTGATAGTGTTTGAGCAGCATGAGGGAAAAATGATTGCACGATGGATATTGGAATAACAGGGGATACGGAGGAGAATGACAGTTGATTAATTGGATGCAGGAAGATGATGTGAAATATTATGAAATCTGCATAAATAAATACTAATAATTATAAGCGTGTATTGTTTTCTATATATCTTGTTATGATATTATAAGATACTTCGCAGTTTCATTACTGATAGACTAATATTAATGGCCTACCCAGCATTATATGTATATTTAATACACAAGTGATCTTCTTGGTGATAAAATATTAAAATATATATGCAGTCAATATGCCCATTTCACCAATTAATGTTTTAAAATGGTCAACAAGTTTCTACAGCCAAGCTGTCATTCTCAAGACCAGATATTGACTTTTAGTTCATTAAGATGTGCTGTTAATATTTTCCACAGTTTATAAGATTGAATTTCCAATCTGCTCCTCTTAGAATAAAGGTATTTAATTTCCGAATCTAGCCACTTTTGTTTAGTAAATTTGGTTATTCTCTCTCTGTTTCTACAATTTTTTGACACATTTACTTGAATGAATTTTGGAAAAACTGATTCTTTTTTACAATTCTTCAAAAAGGCAATGTCCAAACCAATGAAACTTATTTTCGTACTTATTTTATGGTATAAATTGTGATCAGGTTTCCTAGTCATCATATTGAAATCAGTCTAATAAATCACAATATCGGTAACGATATCACTTACAAGCACAATGTGGTTGTAAGCTGAACATAAAGAAAACCAAGAGTAGAATACCAAAGTGTGGTTGAGTTTTTGAAGTTGAAGAAATTTGTAGTCTTTCAAAAGTCGAATTGTATAGTAGCAGAATTAAAAAACAGGCAAGGTGATATATTTGCTGAAGATTTATGAAATCCGCTATGTAGGTTTTTTTCCTAGTCATCATATTGAAATCAGTCTAATAAATCACAATATCGGTAACGATATCACTTACAAGCACAATGTGGTTGTAAGCTGAACATAAAGAAACCAAAACCAAGAGTAGAAATACCAAAGTGTGGTTGAGTTTTTGAAGTTGAAGAAGAAATTTGTAGTCTTTCAAAAGTCGAATTGTATAGTAGCAGAATTAAAAAACAGGCAAGGTGATATATTTGCTGAAGATTTATGAAATCCGCTATGTAGGTTTTTTTCCTAGTCATCATATTGAAATCAGTCTAATAAATCACAATATCGGTAACGATATCACTTACAAGCACAATGTGGTTGTAAGCTGAACATAAAGAAAACCAAGAGTAGAATACCAAAGTGTGGTTGAGTTTTTGAAGTTGAAGAAATTTGTAGTCGTTCAAAAGTCGAATATCTGGTCTTGAGAATGACAGCTTGGCTGTAGAAACTTGTTGACCATTTTAAAACATTAATTGGTGAAATGGGCATATTGACTGCATATATATTTTATTATATGTATAGAATGCCTACAGAGGCCGGATAGAAAGTCATGCAGGGCCGTATCTAGCCCGCGAGCCGTAGTTTTGGGCATCTCTAACCAAAGGGGTTAAAAATGTTAATTGTTAAATTAATTAATTTAATTGTAACATTTTCAATCTCGGGGCCAGGAGAGGTGGTGGTGTACAATTTTAATTGCTAGATTGTGGACCTTCATCAGTAAAGAATAGGTTACCGCTATTATGTTTAACATTGGTTTTTTTAATTGCAGTATCAACCACAATTAAGTTTTATTTAAATAAATTATGACACATTAACCTATATCCATCCTTACAATAAACATAATGATTCGTCTGTTTATCATACGTAATGCCACGAGTGATTTCCAAATCATCGATAAATTCGCGACTCACGAAGAGAGGAGTGAATTTATCTAGATAATTTGGAAATCAAGAGTGGCATTTGTTAGGACTATTTAACGAATAAAATTAAGCTCTTTACTAAAAAAATAATTATTTGAATATAGTTACCGGTGTTTTAAAATATTTATATAGTTAATGTAAACGGCGATGTTTGAAAACAAATTATAAATGTGAGGTTATGTATATCCACTGCAACTCGATCATATTATGTATTGCCAAATAGGATCGCAATATTGTAAGAACGCACTCTAGTGGATAAATAATTAAACACATCAAACTATTATAATCAACATTACAGGTTAATCATTTATATTTTGAATAAATAACTCACTAAAAACACTGAATCTATTCATTATTTGCTATATTCAATGTATTTGTTGGAGAAAAATAATGGTCTAACCTGTTCAGAATATTAAAAAAGGAGGAACTTTCTTTATTGCAAAAAGCAGGAGCTGATAAAGATAAATCGATAAAGTGCGAGGTGAAACACGATTGTCATTGGTGTAAAACAGAATTCGTTGAAACGTGATTGGTCATTGACTACCATTTGCGACATGAGTTAAATAGTCATAACTCATAAGTAATGCAAGAGTTATTTCCAAATTACGATAAAATTCACGACTCACGAAGTGAGGAGTGAATGTATCTAGAGAATTTGTAAATCATGAGTGGCATTTCTTAGGTATATTTAACGAATACAATTAAGCTGTTTACTCACAAATCATTATTTAAATATAGTTATTTTAAAATATTTATTTATTTAATGTAAACGGCGATGTTTGAAAACAAATGAGAAACTATTGTTATGCTTGTTGACCACTGCAACCAGATCATATTATTTATTGCCAAAGGATCGCAATATTGTAAGAGTGCACTCTAGTGGAGAAAAAATGAGACACACAATTACAGGTTATTAATTAATTTCTGATGTTCTATGATGTAAATATGTCAATTATATTTTTCTCCAACGTTATTTCCTGGGAAATAATTCGTTCAAGAACGTGCAAACAGTCGTTTCTTCTTTTTGTGGTATAATCAATTGCTACAAATGTTTTATATTATCTCCCGCAAGCGCTATCAGCTGACATGTACTATATATATAATCTGGTAGCCATATTTCTTGTGGGGTAGGTCACTGCAAAATAATGTTATGACCTATTCAGAATGTTAAAAAGGAAGAACTTTCTTTAATATGATATACATATTTGATAAATTCGAGGTGAAACACGACTGTGATTGGTTGTAATTAAAAAGTCATTGAAATGTGATTGGTCATTGAATCCCATTTGGGGCACGAGTTTAAATAGTCATAAGTAATTGAACCAAAGATTACCAAATCATCGATAAATTCATGAGTCACGAAGCGACTCGTGAATTTATCTAGATGATTTGATAATCAAGAGTGGCATTTTTAGTACTATTTAACGAATAAAATTAAGCTGTTTACTAAAAAATCATTATTTAAATATAGTTACCGGTATTTTAAAATATTTATATATTTAACTTAAACGGTGATTTTTTAAAACAAATCAGAAATGTGAAGTTATGTTCATTCACTGCAATTTGATTATATTATATATGCCAAATAGGATCGCAATATTGTAAGAATGCACCCTAGTGAGAGATAATGAAACACATCAAACTGTATATTATAATCAACAATATAGGTTATTCATTTATTTTTTAGTAAACAACTCAGTAAAATCAAGGAATCTGTTCATTATTTGCTATGTATTTTTTGCAGAAAAATAATGCTCTGACCAGTTCAGAATATTAAAATGGAGGAGCTTTCTTTATCACGAAAGTAGAGCTGATAAAGAGAAATCGATAAAGAGCTATGTGAAACACGACTGTGAAGTAAAATAAAATCAATTGAAACGTAACTGGTCATTGACTCCCAATTGGGGCATGAGTTAAATAGTCAAAACAAGTCATCTTCATATATTTATGCTGATATTACCAGGCGACCATTAAAATAATTACTTTCATTATAGCAGTGGACATTAACCTGGAATATTCAAATATCTGAATTTTTATTCACTAAGGCGAATGAGATTAAATAATTGTCAACGGATTGGTTATGAATGGTGAATGAATATTATGAGCTAATTAAATTAAAATAAATTTACAGACGCTCCCCATTATTTAATCAATTGGCGCATCCATTACAATAAAAATGCTAGAAAAATCCGTTTTTAATCATGCTACGCATGAATACAACTAATTAAAACAACATATGATCTAAAACAATTTTATTAATACAATTCGAACCACAGCAGCAAAACAAGCAACAGCTATGAACGTAGGCCTATTAAATTTAAGAAACGAACTGTTTTCAAAATATTTTGCTAAACATTCTATTTAACACTGGCAATCCCGCGTCTTAGCCGAGTGGTTAATGCAAGAAGCCTTGGTGCAGAGCTACGGGACTTGCGTTGGTTCAGTCCCCATGGGAAAAGAGATTTTTCTCATACAGAATTTTGGCCAGTATGGGACCGGCGCCCATCTAGTCTAGCATCGTGAGGTTTTTGGGTAGCTGCAATAAGCAGCGGCTCCAGGTTGAGAAAACCAGCTCTACCGGTTGGGGGACTCGATATGCTGATTAAATGTAATCCCTACAGGGGCTGGATGATCGTCTACCGTGATTAACACATATGAATGTGAGGCCAGCAGCCGGATGGTATGTTAAGGGACCATGGAGAACAAATAAATTGATGTATTCTAATCAATTGAGTTGGTGTTTACTTGATGAAAATCCATATTTATTAATTAAATAAAAATAAAACGTAGTTTTATTTGATTTTCATATTATTATATAATTCAGTGACAGCTGTTTCGGTACACTGTATTGATGTATTCTAGTGTAGACCCTAAGATTTTTCGCAGTTAAAAAAAATTGAGTATCGATGGAATAACGACTCGTCCGTAATTCATTAAGTTTTAAAAATAATTAGGATTATATTATAAGGCCTATTGAGCATCTATTATGGAAGTTTTATGAGCAAAATTCAAATAAAGTTTGGTAGAGTCTGTACGAATAGTTAGCGATCAAGAGGGACATTTTGAAGAAGTAGCTGAATTAAAATACACAACTCTAACTAACTACCTGACTCACTGGCACTATCGAACCCGTAGGTTCATGGCCGCGGGGGCATAAGCCCTCCATACATCCCTATCCTGAGCTAATGTTTTCCAATCATTCCCTGTATAAACTACTTAATGTTATTCTCCCACTTCATTCTTGGTCTACCAACTGGGCGTTTTCCCTCTGGTTTTTCTACAAGAAGCTTCCATGCACGACTTTCACTCCTCATTCGTGTCACATGTCCTGCCCATCGCAGTCTATGCGACTTAATTGTTCTTATTATATCTGGCTTCCAATAAAGACCATGCACTTCACTGTTATGTAGACTTCTCCATTCACCTGTCTGTTCATCTCTCCTTGGTCCAAAAATTTTCCTAACAATTTTATTCTCAAATACTCGTAATCTCCTTTCCTCCCTTAAAGTAAAAGTCCACGTTTCGCATCCATGATACACAGTAAAGTAAAGTGATCCCACTACAGGCCTCAGGAGGCCCTTGAGGTAGTAGGAGGTTAAGGCTCCCACTTTTTCTAAACAATCGGCACTTGATGTCAACCGGATTGTGAGCCCTGCGTGACGGCCGCCTTTATCCCAGAACAAGCGTTTCCGTTAGAGGCTGAGTCGACCCAAGGGCCATAGTGCCGCCAGAAGGTTTGGGTCAGTTTAATAATCCTGACCCCACCGGGACAGAGGAACAATAATTTACAAATAGGAATGAGATGCACAAACATATTAAACATAGGCTCAATTCTGGAAATGCGTGTATTACGTATTACATGGACTTTTGCAGTCCCAGTTTCTCTCAAAAAACGTTAATCTTAAAATATATCATCATCATCATCATCATCCATGCAAGTATTAGGCCATGTGGCCTGTTACGGTCTCAATGAGGAATTTTCCATCCAGCGCATTTTTGTACGTCCCAGCGATCCTTTGCCTTGGGGGCAGTAGCGAAGTATGGCTTATGGAATTATATGAGACGGCATTCGTTGAAGATGGGCTTTCCAGTTGTTCTTGTAGTTTTGTATATGGTGAAGAATGGTTCTATATCCAACTCTTCCATAATTTCCTCATTTCTTTTATGGTCCCACTTTGTATAGCCTGCTGTTCGGCGCATAAATCGCATCTCATTTGCTGTTATTCGGTTTTCATCTCTTCTTCGTATTGACCATGCTTCACTTCCATATCTTCATACTGATCTTGCGAGAACCTTATAAAGCTGTAATCTTGTGTTCTTCTGTACTAAAGATGGTTGCATTTTACTGTTAATAATTCCCGTTGTTTTTGTAAAATTTGTGATTTTATTTGATATATCAGCTTCATCCTGAAATGTTAAATTATAACCCAAATAATTAAATTTGTTTACTCGTTCTAAAATTTCATGATCCAAAACTTTTGCTAGGTATAGGGTATTTCCCACAAAAGGCCATCACTTTAGTTTCCATACTGTACCTTTTTTTATATTAAAATTGTGTATAGAATACTGTAAATCTGTTTCTGTTGGAGCTATTAATACCAAATCACCTGCAAAAAGCAAAGAGTCTATTTTATGGTTTCTATTAATTTGGATAGAACCGTGTCTCATCTGTCGCCAATCTTGGAGTATTCTATCCATGTATATGATAAAGAGCAAGGGCGAGAGGCCACATCCTTGTCTTACGCCCCTATTAATTTCGGTCCATTCTGTTTGTGTTATTGACTCGAACTGAAATCAAATTTGTTTATTGATATTGTAAAAATTTAAATCTTAAAATATATAAAACTGTTATTCTTCCAGTTATAAGAATGCGAAACATGGACTATTGCTTTAAGGGAGAAAAAGATCACAAGCATTTGAGAATAAATTTCTTAGAGAAAACATTGGACCTAATAAACATAAAATGTCATAGAAATGTTGTACATAATGAGAACGTCTATTTAAGCAACACCTCTGCTAGTATGAAATCAATCTAATTTAAGATGTTAATACAATAAACTAGCATGCTGGAGTATAGTGAAGCGAAGACTCGACGAAGGAAGATATAAAATAACAGGTAAAATATGTCAGTACCTTCTCAGTTTATATTAGATTACTGTGCGAAATACAAGAACGCTGCGCCTGTAATACCGTGTTAACTAAACCAAACAAGATGTTCTAGACTGCTAAAACATGAAAGAGTAAACATAGCTGTAATGACATCTCTGTCATAAGCTCAAATATAATTTTACTAAAAGCAGTAATATTACCATCATATAATATATAATTTACCTTTTGTTATTACTCTTTCTACTTTGAAATTGCCACCTTGTGAGTTTTATAAATTCATAATTCATAAAATATATATATAATTCTGCAATACGTACACAGGTAATTCCCTTAATTGAATCAAGTCTTACTAACTAGGATTCAGTTTCGATGGAATTGAAGTTAGTACATTCAGAGATTTATTTACTTAATACTGAGATAGTAAATATCAATAAAACTAAATGTACGATCACACGTAGAAATATATTATATAATGGAAATGGACAGCTAATGACAAATAAGGAAATTTTGAAGAAGTGGCTGATTTCAAATACCAAGGAACAATAATTACAATTAGGAATGAGATGCACAAAGAAATTAAACACGGGCTCAATTCTGGAAATGCGTGCTGTTATACATTATAGGGACACTTGTCGTCCTAAATCCTTTCAAAAAAAGTAAACTGAAAATATATAAAATTGTTATTTTACCAGTTATATTATATGGATGCGAAACATGGACTTTTAATTTAAGGGAGGAAAGGAGATTATGAGTATTTAAGAATAAAGTTCTTAGGAAAATATTTGGACCAAATGGAGGAACATACAGGTGAATGGAGAATACTACACAACAGTGAACTACATGGTCTTTATAGGAAGCCAGATATAATAAGAACAGTTAAGTCTTGTAGTCTGCAATGGGCAGGACATATGGCACGAATGGAGAATGAAAGAGATGCATGGAAGTTACTTGTAGGAAAACCAGAGAAAAACACCTAGTTGGTAGAGCAAGAACGAGGTGGGAGAAAAACATTGACTATGATTTGAGGGAAGTAGATTATACGAGGAATAATTGGAAAACATTAACTCAGGATAGGGATGTATGGAGAGCTTATGTGTGAGCGACCATGAACCTTTGGGTTCGATAGTGCCAGTGAGTTAGGTGTCAATATTGATTTCTGTAAGTGACATACCAAAATAGAGGATATAATCGGTACGGAGATTAGACAACCCACGACTCCTTTAATGATTCTGATAATTCGAAACTGTGTCCATAACATGCAAAAAAATAAAATAAAAAATAAAAAAATTGAACGTACCACTATTTTTTCAACTATCTGACCTTCCGTCGAATGATATGTGATATCTTAGAGACCCTGTATAATAACCAAAATTTAGTTCTATATAAAGTTCACTTTATATGCGTATATATGAAAAGTAACATGTATATAATAACGAAAATTTACATCATATATAAAATCAGATGGTAATCTAACAACATAAAGTCAATTTTATCAGAGCAGAGAGCTTCAGAAAGATATGTAATATTCGCTGGATACATCGTGATGCTGTAAGAGCGTGATAAAATTTAATAGGACGTGAATAATTTGAGATAGGCAGAAGCTATCTTAATGAAATATGGGAATAAACTTGTCTATCACATTACTATCAAATATTTTTATTTCCATTATTTATGAGTTTAAAGAACTGCAAATATTCGTTTGACAGATAAAATAAAAGAGTATAGGAGAAAATGGTATGAACATGTTTGCAGAATGGATACCATTACATTGCCTACGAAAAGCCTGAACTATCAACCAAGAGGAGGAAAAAGTGATCGGAGACGCCCACGAAAGAGATGGACACAGCAGCTATAATGCTTGGAGCCGAAACGAACCAAAAAGATTTAATCCTTAAATTGGCAATAATTTCTCGTGCCAGTTATTTAAATGTTTCGGACCACAAAGAACACAAAATAATATAGAACTCTAAGTTATTATTGTAGGCTACATTATTACGTAATTTGACACAAACTTAAGTAATTTATTATCTTTTGTTTTTTATTGTTTTGTAAACAAAATAAATACATAAGTAAATGAAATCAATGTATCTTTTTCTTTTTCTTTTTGCAAATGCCCCAGGTTGCCTTTCGACATTCCTGGTGTTCTCTCCTGGCATGGCGTACTTGTAACCCACTTCTGCGGTTGGGGCGCCTGGAAGGCGGGGTTACGTTGCCCCGATGATATGATGGGTGATGATGATGATAATGGTGCGCTAGGAGAGTCCCTAATCCTAAGCTTAACCTAAGATGAATATGAATGATGATAATTGCGATGGCCATATGATTTCGGGGGCCGTTTGGGCCTTAAACTTTTCCTGACATTTGTCTTACAGGTGAGGAAAAAAACCCCGATAAAAACCTCACCCAGAAAGACTGTCCCGACCGGGGATCGAACCCGGGTCCGCTGCGTGACAAGGCAGCACGCTACCCCGAGACCACAGCGGTGGACAAATCAATGTATCTTAAAATATACATTGTGAAGTTAAGGGTTAATCCTTGCAAGAAGAAGAAGATTTATGAGTTAATGCACGTGCCATCATTGGCACAATTACCGTACCGTTTTATATCTTACAAGATTTGCTCAAATTGACGGCCACCAACCTCAATGTAAGCAAGACATCGGTGTACAAGATTCTGCCGCACCCTGATAAATATCCCTGGTGTGATTCGAATCAAATCTCAGACATCTACAATCATGGCAACTAATTCCATATCCGTTTCTACTGGAGATTCAAACACAACTGACTTCAAATATCCCCACAAGAAAAAAAATCAATTGCTGCATCATGATTTACTAGTCATCAGGTTCTTCCTTGCATGGACTAAAGGATGTAGTGCATGTAAATAAACAATACAGTAAGTGTAAACTTGTATTACTCATTCAAAGTATCTCTACAGGCGGAAGAATCAGGAAGCTCTGTTTGTTGGTACACGTGACGTCATATAAGGCAGTGTACACTGTCAGCGTCCCACGTCCCATTCCCCTTTGCACTCGTAGATAGCAGTGTCACGTGGTCTATTCCTGCATAAACACGACTGCAGTGTCCTCCGTCAACAACTGCGCTTACTCCTTAAACGGGTAATATGCATGTTAGTTGTATTTTGGAAAATAGTAATGATAAACAATATGATGGACTATATAACTCATGCCCCAAAGGGAGTCAATGACCAATCACGTTTCAATGAATTTTGTTTTAAAATCAAACACAGTTTTTTGTCACCTCGATAATTATCGAATTTTGATTACCAAAATAAAGAAAGCTCCTGCTTTTAATATTCTGAACACGTCAGAGCATTATTTTGCAGTGACTCACTGTCTAACAAATACGTTGAATATAGCAAATAATGAACAGATTCCTTCGACCTACACACTTGATAATTGTGTGTTCAATAATTGTGTTTTAAATACTGATTTTACTGAGTTGTTTCCGAAAAAAAAAAAGAATTAATAACCTATAATGTTGGTTATAATATACAATTTGATGTGTTTCATTTTTTTCTCCAATATTTCCTACAATATTGTGATCCTATTTGGCAATAAATAGTATGATCAAGTTGCAGTGATGAACAAATTAAACATAACCAAACATTTCTCATTTGTTTTCAAACATCGCCGTTTACATTAAATATATAAATATTTTAAAATAACTATATTTTAATAATGATTTGTAAGTAAACAGCTAATTTTATTTGTTAAATAATCCTATCAAATGTCATTCTTGATTTCCAAATCCTCTATATAAATTATAAATTATTCGTGGTATTACTTATGACAAGTTTACCTCCATATTTTCTCCTTAGACTGGCTTCATTGATTCTAGGTTCTCTACCTCAAATTGTTCAGAGAAGCATCCCTTATCTCCCGTTTAATTCTTGTACGCTATTAGAGAATCACTCTGTATAAAAAATCAGATGGTAATCCAACGACATAAAATTAATTTTATTAGAGCAGCTAGTTTCAGAACGATATGATAACCGTATTTGTAAGATTCACTCTATACATGAGAACCGAGATTTTGTAAGTTACATGCACAGTGGTAATCAAAATTTTTGTATTCTTCATCAAGCAAATTTGTCCTCGATTAAACTTTTACGAACATATAAAAAAATCTGTGTAAGGAAAAGAAACAACCAAACGTATCTACTAACTTATTTAAAAGAAAAGTTTGCGTGATTTCGCCATTATGATAAACTAGAAGCAAAATCCTTGAGGCTGAATACACAGACAGAATTTTATAATAAGTTTTAAGTTCACCGTACCTCCTATTCCAGGTGAAGGAGAAAGCGCCTCAAAGTAGCCGACATACTGTAAAAAAGAAGAGACAAAAATATAGAAGATTATATTTTAAAACATTTTAAATATATTCTGTACAAACACAATAAGTTGTATCTTGGATACACTGATTGCAAACCCATGGTATGAAAATCAAACTGTGTTACTGTATTCTTAAGTTGGCATATCCCTAGAGCAATTATTTAAGGTGTGGATTTGGTACCGACCTTACGAAGGTCTTGACCCGATATCTTCATGTGCTTGTAGGAAGGTGGTGGCGAAATTGTGTGTTATGCTGTGTAGAGTGCTCCTCTAAACAGTTGTCTTCTTCAGGTGAGCTTGTCGGTCTTGAAAAACGGCTTTTTCTTGTAGTGTCTGGATCTTGCAGTCTAAGTTCTAGATGAGACTTGAGTATTCACAAAGGATAGTGTGGTTTGAAGGACTTGAGGATTTTGAAGGATGGTGGTGAGGAGAATAAGGAGGGATTGGAGTATATTCTCCGGCGGGTTCTGAGAAGGTAAAGGAGGGAAGTTTTCTTCGGTCTTTTGAGGTGTTCTTGGAGTGGTTTTTGAAGTGGTTTCAGGCTTTCTCGTGGTAGATGGTTTGCTTGTTCCTTGCGTTTGTCTCATTTTCAGATACTTCTGGAATGATGGACATTTTCGATGACTTGCTGCATGATCTGCGTTGCAGTTGGTACACTTGACTTCCGTCTGGGTAAGTTGGCATAAAATACTTCTTTCGAGTCAGTTATTTAAGTGTGGCGGACCGCCGTGAAAACGAAATCGCCCACAACTGTTATTATTAGATACATTGTGTAATTCGACACAACTTTAAATAATTTCTACTCGTTTGTTATATTTTTTATTAAAAGTAGTAAATAAATTAATTTATGTATCTTATAGGATACATTGCCAATTTAAGGTTTAAAAGATAATCATACATTTTTAATTTCATAGTAGCTACACTGCTCAAAACAATTAGAGGAACACTATGAAATATGCAAATATTTTTTCATTGGATAAAGGTACAAACATGAAATTAATAAAGTACATTATTTGTGGTTATTTATTTATTGCTCATGTCAGTAAAAACAAATGAATAACGCTGACAATTAACTTTTCAAATAATTCCGCTATGTAAGCAATTGAATCTTGTGCTTATTTTTCAAAGTTAAACACTCGTTATATAGAGTTAGTATCGTGTATGGCCTCCACGACATTCGATGACAGTTTGGCACCTTCGTGGCATGCTCCCAATAAGATTCTGGATTTCCTCTTGCGGGATATTCTCCCATTCCTCCTTCAGAGCATCTCCAAGTTGCTGCAGAGTTTGTGGAGCTTGATGTCAGTTCCTGACCTTCCTGTCTAGAAGATCCCACAAGTGTTCAATAGGGTTGAGGTCTGGGCTGACCGCTGGCCATTCCATTACCTCAATTTCATTCCTCCTCAGGAAATCCCTGGTGACAGCCGCAGAATGTGCCCTGGCGTTATCCTGCATAAACAGAAATCCAGGGCCTACTCCAATGGCAGCAGGTACTACATGCTCTTCCAGAACGTGCTCGATATACCGGACAGCATTCAGTCGCTGGGGAACAGGTACAAGGTCCGTACGATTGTTGTACATAACTCCGGCCAACACCATTATGGAACCGCTTCCGAATCTATCAATTTCCTGTACAGCCTCTGTAGAAAATCTTTCTCCTGGCCGTCCCCGCACCCTCAATCGACCATCACAACGTGTAAGACGATACCTGGATTCGTCCGAGAAGAGCACAGACTCCCACTGATTCAGGTTCCAATCACCATGGTTTTCAGCATACTACGTCTTGCTGCCTTATGCCCATTTGTTAAGCATGTTTTTTTTAACGGGCCTTTTTGGACGAATATTCTCTTTCCTTAATCTGTTCCTTATGGTTTGGTCTGAAACCCGGATTCCGGAAGCCATATGAAGGTCATTCTGCAGGTCTTTTGCAGTTTTTGTACGCTGTCGAACAACAGAAAGAACAACGTATCTGTCATCCTGGGGGCTTGTTTTAAATTTACGGCCCTGGCCACGTCTTATACAATACTGACCTGTCTCTCTGTGCCTATTGCGTAACCTGGACACCACGGAAGGAGAAACCCCAAGCTCTCTAACCACTTGTCGCAGAGATTGACCTTGTAAAAGATGTAGAGCATGATACACTTCAAACTCATCTAAATGCCTCATTTTGTCAGAGACTTCAATAAACAAGGCAATAATCAACATTCGTCACTATAGAAACATCAGGAAGCTTACCAATTAGAAGTGGCCAGTGCCTTCCAAAATAAAAAAATTGTCAATATTTGTTATTTGAGGTAATTTTTCTCTGTATTTAGGCCATGGATCTTTAAAATTTGTATCCAATGATAAAATTAATAATTCAATTTATATATTCTCCAACTTTCAGCATCACAGCTTTAAAAAACAATTACTTATTCAATTTATTACAAGTGTTCCTCTAATATTGTTTTGAGCAGTGTATTTATTTTGTATTACATATACGACCAAATATTTGCATAATTAAAAAAGACCAACAATTTCAAAACAAGAACATTAGTTAAACTCTGTGAAAGTAACTTTGTTTTAGACAATTACATATAAAGAAAAAACTTCTTACAGATGGTTTTTTCTATTATTTCGTAAGGCAGTTTTAATCGCAGTATGTTTTTTTTCTCTTATGTGAATAAATTACTGCACAAATGTACTAGAAAAGAGTCCTAATTAAGATAACATATTCTGCGAAGAACAAGAGTATGGAATTAAGCGTGCGCTTGGAATGAACCCCTATTTAATATAGATGTACAATATAATGGTAAACTCCTTCCATGGTATCTTTACTCGCCGTGGTGTAGTGGCTTGCATGCTTAAATTATCTAGAGAGCTATGCCGGAGGTAACATTGGTGCCGAAAGGTTTGCCCACACCAGACAGGTCGAAGGTGATAAATGAAACGAAAAATGTGCTTTGGTCGAAAGAGTAACGATTTTTCACCGTAAAAATAAACGTCAAGAAACGCGGACATGCGTTTTACTGGAGTAAAATTTTATTGAGGTAAAATAGTCCCCCATTCGATTCCCCGGCGAGGACTACTTCTGGGAATTCATGGTAAAGGCTCAAACAATGGGGCATGTTCCCAGGAATATGGAATGTTTGGACATTATATAATGTTGGACTCTATAAATATTAAAGCAGGAATTAGATAAATCACCCTCGTATATAGTCGCTTTACAGAAAGTTAGATGACCAGGAGAAAGTAGTCAGGAATCAGGAAGCTTTGCATATACTGTGGGGGTGCAGTGAGACCTGAATATGGAAAGCGGTTTTTTAGTCCGAAGGAGGATCCTTTCTCCTATCCAATGTTAAAGTTTGTCACCAATAGATATAATACATTACATATATATTCTTAAGGATAAATTACACGATTTTGTAACCGTAAATGTACATGATTCTACAGAAGATAAGAATGAGATGGGAGAATAACATTAACCATAATTCGAGAAAGTAGATTATACAGGGATGATAGGAAAACATTAGCTCAGAATAGCGATAACATTGGTCAACATGATTTTTATCTCATGAGTACCAATAGTTGTACTTGATGCAGTTTTTTATCGTGTTTTAAAATATGTGTTCGGAATTTCTGCATCAGCCACAGTTTTTTATCTCATTTAAATTAATGGGTTTAAATAATTATTTCTTTAATAAACTTTTTTTCGTCCATTTGTCCATTGTAAAATAAAACCTAATGAGCTAACTCAGGAGATTTCAGCTATGGAAAAGAGATATAAAGGCAAATGGAATCCTAATATGCTGGCCGATTGTTGTTGGACCATCAAGAGGGATGCTCCACAGGCGAAATATAGCAGAAAGTCGTCATGTTTTACCTTTCTAGGTGAGTCCGAATGTTCGAATATTGTGTAGTTACGAATGGAGAAAATATTAAAGTGTTAGAAATTATAAATTCCTGTCTCTCGGAAACCTTGCGTGATGAAGAAAAAACCTATATGATATTTGAATTCAGGAGAAAATATACTATCAGAATTACATATTTTTCTTTCTGAGACAAAAAAAAAATTTTGTTGCTCAATGTAGGCCTAATTGGAGAGCCTATGTCCGCGTGTCCATGAACCTACGGATTCGATAGCGCCAGAAAGTTAGTTATATAATGGTACATTTGGACTGAACTACGTCCCGACTAACACAAGATATTGTAAAATATCCTGTTAAAAACTTCTATATCTATTACTGAATATTCAATAAGAACGTTTCAACAGCTTTGAAATCACTCACAATATTGAATAACTTATGTAGTATAAGATGATTTTAGCACAAAATATTTTATTTATAATTGTACATATTATTTTGTAGAATTTATAAAAATGGATACAGAATAAAATCTTTCAATACCTATAAATAAAGAATGTTAAAGTTATCATTGAATAAAACTAACTACAATAAAGAATTAAATTATATAACATTTCTGGCAGTAAAAATCGATACCAAAAGAAATTATCAACAAACTGGCCAGAAAACAACAAAAAAAAAACAAATGTAACGAAACTGGAAAAAGAAGATAATATAATGCAACTAATTGGATTATACTCACTTATACAGGAAATGAAACGGTTAAATCAACTAATTCAATAAAAAACACAACATGAAAATCGCCTTTAAAACTAAACTAAACATAGCATCAAATCAAACAGAATATAAGAATCTAATAAATATTAAAATAAAGGTGTTTATAAACTCACATGTAATAACTGCTACAATTTTACAATCGGAAGTACAAGGAATTTTAACATAAGATACAATTAACATTTTCAACATTTTATTAATCACTTTAAAAAAAATTAAGTTTTGCCAAACATATACTGGGAACGGGTCATCGGTTTAACAAAATCGATAATATCATATCAATCTTACACAAAGAGAATAACAACAACAAAATTAGCATCTTAGAAGACACGGAAATTTTAAGAGAAACAAAGAATACAGATAAGCTAAACGAAAACACACCCACAGATCTGAACCCGTTATACAACTTATACACCAACGTCAGTACCAAATCACATGCTGAAGATGGAACATGCTTTGAAAGGCCTAAAAAGTACCACATGACATGCCGAAGATGAAACATGTTCTGAAAGGCCTATATGATTTTAACTAATTGAGTTTTTTAAACAGAAATCCATTTTAGTTGATGATGACAGATATATCAGGTACTTATATTAATATTTTAAAATTTTACTGAATAAAATCTTATTATGTTTACAAATTATTCACACATTGGGCAGCCACAAGGGTTACGTAAATTCTGGGTATCTTACTTACTTACTTACTCACTGGCACTATCGAACCCGAAGGTTCATGGCCGCACGGACATAAGCTCTCCATACATCTCTATCCTGAGCTAATGCTTTCCAATCATTCCCTGTATAATCTACTTCCCTCAAATCATAGTTAATGTTGTTCTCCCACCTCATTCTTGGCCTACCAACTGGGCGTTTTCCCTCTGGCTTTCCTACAAGAAGCTTCCATGCACGTCTTTCATTCCCCATACGTGCAACATGTCCTGCCCATCAAATTCTGGGTATCTTCCTATCTTAATTCACATTGCTGAGGGAGGGAATAGGGCGTTACTAAATCAGTTGCGATAAGTTAACACCGCCGTTGGGATCTTCCCAGAACGCATTTAAAGGGAAGAGTACGGAAAATGTGACCAACTGCCAAAAGGGGTAAGTAGATATTCCATTATCTTCCGTTTCTTTCAGTTCCATGGAGACAATCAAGCTACATTTCTGAACCTCCAAGTGAAACTGATAGAAAGCAAGTTATCACAATTACTGACGCCTTCAAGATAAAAGAGGATGTAACTGAAGAAATAAATTACAAAATTTAGACACATCTTTTGTACTATTTTCCTGAGTTAGAAGCCCATCACATTTAAAAGAATATCAATGGGAATAAATCAAAGGGAACCAATACATATAACAAGAGGAGTCAGACATGGTTGTCCACTATCAACCACTCTTTTTAACATTTATTTCGACGACATGATAAGATCATGGAAGCAAATGACGACTGGGGGAATTAACTTAGGAAATATAGTAATAAAAACAGTAGCTTTTGCAGATGACCAGATTTTAATAGCAAAAACAGAGGACGAACTACAAAGAATGCTATATAAACTAAATGAAATATCAAAAAAATACAACATGGAAATATCATCAGAAAAAATGAAAAACAATGGCCTTCAAGGGCGCTCATCCAGTTCGGCAAAGATAATATTAGAAAATAAACCAATAGAACAAGTAGTAAGATATAACTTCCTAGGTTGCGAAATATCATACACAGTGGAAACAGATATAAATAACAAAGTAAATAAGTTTAATTATATAACAGGAACACTAAAAAGAACTTTGAAAAATAAAGTCAGTAAAGACTCTATAATGAAATTATACAAGACAATGGCAGTGCCTATTATTACTTATGGATCCGAAACATGGACAGTGACAACACAACAATCTGCCAGAATACAAGCTGCTGAAATAAGATTCCTCAGACCAATAGCAGGATATCAAAGAACAGACAAAAAACACAACACAGAAATAAGACATCAACTAAAAGTAGAGGAATTAAACACAACAGAGAAACGCAGAACAAACTGGAAAGAACACTTGGCAAGGATGACTGAGTATAAAATACCCAAAGCAGCATACAACTATTCACCACGAGGAAGAAAAAGTTTGGGAAGACCAAGGAAAATATGGAAAAAGCAGCAATTTGGAGCCGGAACAGGCTAGTAAATAAGCCTAAACCGTGAAGAAGAAAGAAGAAGAAGAAGAAGAAGATCAATGGGAATGATAAAATTCATGATCTTCATGGGAAACCGGATATAATTAAGTCTCGTAGACTGTGATGGGCTGGACATGTACCACGAATGAGGAATGAAAGACGGGCATGGAATCTCCTTGTAGAAAATAAAACAAAGGGAAAACGCCCAGTAGTTAAGGCAAGAATGAGGTAGGAGAATAGCATTAACCATGATTTGAGGGAAGTAGATTGCACAGGGAATGATTGGGAAAACATTAGCTCAGGATGGGAATGCGTGGAGAGCTTATGTACGCGCGGACATGAACCTACGGGTTCGACAGTGTCAGTGAGTTAGTTAGGTTTTAATGAAACGTAAAACTGATAATTTTTTTGTAGTTAGGGAAAGAAGATAGTTGAGCATTAAGGAAAGACAAAACTTGTGAACTGTTCTCGATAACCAATTTTTTAGTACTCATCCTCAGGAACCTAATTTTCTTGATCTTTTCCAAAGTCTTTTAGGAGTTTCTAAACTTAAAAAAAAGTCCACTCTTAAAACAATTCCGTTGTTTAGAATCTCGGCGCCATCAGTGCCATTTAAATTGAAACTCCATCTTGTAAAAACCCTGTGCGACCTTCCTGTCACCCATAAAGCACACCCACGTCTCGTGCCAAACGATGAAATAACACCAAGACCACGAGTTACTGAAATAAAAGTATGAAAGCAATATCCCGCTCTTTGCACGATTCATTTGAGCAGAAAATTACTTCCTGGTGAAGAGAAGCAACTTCTTTTGTATACATTACTTGTTTCTCCATCAAAATGTTCAAAATTCCTTGCGACGTCAACATAATCTTATACGTATTTTCAATTTTTTTATCTGACAATTTCGAAATTAAAATGTTTCATAAATTGGTTTTTAAAACTTATTATTATCATTATTATTATTATAACTATTATTATGAAACCATCCCTTGTAAAAAAAAAAAACCCAGATTACGTTTATATAACACGTTGGCTAGACCAGTGTTGACCTATGGTAGTGAAGCATGGACACTAAAAAGACAACATGAAAGCAGAATAACGGCTTGTGAAATGAGATTCATGCGCAGAACAGCGGGTTAAACCAGATGGGATCGGAAAAGGAACACCGATATCTTAAAAGAATTGAAGACTACGCCAATTTTGGAATATATTAAACAGTACCAACTAAATTGGAAACACCATCTTGAAAGAATGAGTTCAAATCGAATCTCCAAAGCTGTTTATAATTATATACCGAGAGGACGAAGATCACTGGGCCGTCCCATGAAACGCTGGAGGGAAAATTTTCTATAAGATCGTAACAGGCCTTGGCCTAATACTTGGAAGGAAGAATAAGAAGAAGACTATTATTGTTGTTATTAATAACTGATGGAAGAAGAATCATTGGTATGTTGAACTCAGTGCTTTGAATAGAAATATAATACACAGAAGGAAGAAAACTATAATAAAAGTTCGGTTACAAAGCACTTTATTATATGGATCCGAAACCTGGAAACTAAGTAGAAAACAAGCCAACAAGCTGATTGCAGTAGAAATGGATTTTTGGAGGCGATCGACAAGAATTTCAAGAAGACACAGCAGAATAATGGAAATTATCCAAGTTGAAAATACATATTAGAAAAAATAGAAGAAAAAACGTTTGAAATGGTATGGACACCTCATAAGAATGCAAGAAGAGAGAATATCAAAGAAGATCCTTAATTGGAAAGCTAATGGAAGAAGTGGAAGAGGCAGACCTAGAGAACGTTGGATAGATAGACTGAGGAGAAGTAGAAGCTAGAGATTTGAGGGAAGACGATGCTTTAGACAGAAACCTCTGGCGACAAATCACTTTCGGTTGAAGAAGAAACACTGTATTGTGGAATGTTCCTAAAAATATTTTTATTATGATTTATTATTGTTATTACTATTATTGTTAATATTATCTGATTATTATTATTGTTGCCATAATTTTTTTTTCAATGTCACCAGTTTTGTAATTTGACATTTCTCGTATTCTCTCCTGGCATTGGCGTATTGTAACCCACTTCCGAGGTTTTGGCGCCTAGAAGGCGGGATTACGCTGTGAAGTAGCGTGCTGCCTTGTCACGCAGAGGATCCGGGTTTGATCCCCTTTCGGGACAAGTTTACTGAGAGAGTTTTTTTGTCAGGATTTATCCTTATCTGTAGGACAAACGTCAGGGGACATTAAGGCCCACACGGTCCCCGAACATCATCTGGTCATCATCATCATAATCACCTCGTTAGATAAACTTTAGGATTAAGGTTTCTCCGGGCGCATATTACATAACAAAATAGACAAATAACAAGGCTAACCCCGTAAGGTAAGGTAAAGTGATCCCACTACAGGCCTCAGGAGGCCCTTGGGGTAGTAGGAGGTTAAGGCTCCCACTTTTCTGAACAATCGACACTTGATGTCAGCCAGGTTGTCAGCTCTGCATGACGGCAGCCTTTACACCCAGAAAAAAAATGGCTGGTGCTCATTTCCGTTAGAGGCTGAGTCGACCCCATGGACATAGTGCCGTCAGAAGGTTTGTGTCAGTTTAAAAATACTCACCCAACCGGGACTCGAACCCTCGACCTTCCGGCTTGTAGCGCGGTGCCATAACCCCATAGAAAAATATAATAAAAATAAACCTCATTACTATCATCACCCATCATGACAAATTTCATATATATTTTCAGTTTACGCATCGTGGTAAGGTAATGGTGATATTTCTTGCAGTCAATATTGGGAGTTCCATTTTCCGAGAAATCGGAGATTGAAAGAGAAGGCAGGACAATAGAGATATCCTTATACAGAATGCGGTAGAAACAATGTCCCTTTTCAAATATGTTATTTTGGCATGAAGAAATACAACTATACATTATTAGTGTGCATCGTTCGAAAGAACACATCCTACTATTAATTACACATGTCATTTTTTATAAATTATGTCCTTTAGATGTCCACCATTGTTGGCGATACAATATTCTGCACGAACACGGACATTCTCCATAACCTCATGAAGAGTGTCAGGAGTTATGACAACGATTTCGGCGTGAATGTTGTTTTCAAGTCTTGAAGAGTTGTTGGCTTGTTAGCATACACTTTGGGTTTAAGGAAACCCCACAGAAAAAATTCAGAAACCGATAAATCGGGAAAACGGGGCGGCCCAGTTGACATTGCCAAAACAGATCTTATTCTTGAAATGTAGTCCGGGGTGCGAACCGTACGTGACCACCCAGGTGGCTTGTTGTTTGCTGCAGATGCTGTTGCTCTGAGCTCCTGGACCTATCTCGTAATCGACTTCCGAGACGGAACTTGATCATTAAGACCAATGTTCAAATGTTGCCAGAACAAATGCTGTATCCGTACAACACTGTCACCACATTTGAAAAACGTTTCTATTGCAAACGTACGGTGTTCGTTTGACCAATGTTCCATACTGAATGGCAATGCTTTGAACTGCACTATGCATTGGTACCAATATCAGCTCTCTAGGGACCGTGTCTAATAATGTCGGGCAATTAAAAATGAGTAATTGATTCTGCCGTACCCGGTATAAAAAATTGTGTTTGTGTTTCATGTGAAAAGAGTGAAAAAGCTGTTCGATACAAAGATGTGTTGCTACGCATTGTAAAAAAAAAATCTGAGAGGAACAGACGGCAGAGGATAAACAATATTCTTCTTCGTCATGGTTTAGGCTTATTTACTAGCCTGTTCCGGCTCCAAATTGCTGCTCTTTCCATCTTTTCTTTGGTCTTCTCAAACTTCTTCTTCCTCGTGGAGAATAGCTGTATGCTGCTTTTGGTATTCTATTCTCAGTCATCCTTGCCAAGTGTTCTTTCCAGTTTGTTCTGTATTTCACTATTGTTGTGTTTAATTCCTCTACTTTTAGTTCTTGTCTTATTTCTGTGTTGTGTGTTTTTTGTCTGTTCTTTGATATCTTGCTATTGATCTGGGGAATTTCATTTCAGCAGCTTGTATTCTAGCAGATTGTTGTGTTGTCAGTGTCAATGTTTCAGATTCATAAGTAATAACAGGCACTGCCATTGTCTTGTATAATTTTATTATAGAGTCTTTCTTGGCTTTATTTTTCAAAGTTCTTTTTAATGTTCCAGAACAATATAAAATATAACTATAAAATGATGTGGAACAACTGACATAAGTTTGAAATGCTAATGCTTACCGTTGCAGACAATACTGTCATTTACATCTCTTCCAGCGATAGCCTTCAAGCCACATAACAGTTCAATCACATTTGAGAATTTATAAGGGCAAAAATCTCTAACTCACTGGCATATCGAACCCATAGCCATATATGCCTCGCGGATATAAGCTCTCCATACATCCATATCCCGAGCTAATGTTTTTCAATCATCACATGTATAATCTACTTCCCTCAAATCATGGTTATGTTCCCATCTCATTCTTGGTCTACCACTAGTCTTTTCCTCTAATTTTCCTACAGGAAGTTTCCATGCACCTCTTTCAATCCCCATTCATACCCATCGTAGTCTACGAGACTTGAGTGTTCTTATTATATCTGGTTTCCTATAAATAATCATCATTAATGCAGTCTTCTCCAATTGCCTGTCTTTTCATCTCTCTTTTGTCCAAACATTTTCATAAGAACTTTATTCTAAAATAGTAGTGATCTTTTCCTCTCTTAAAGTAAGAGTCCATGCTTGGCATCCATATAATATAACTGTGAGAATAACAGTTTTATATAAATTTCAGTTTAATGTTTCTTGAGAGAAGTTGGGACGACAGGGCTCACTGTATTACATAATATTTGTAACACGCATTTCCAGAATTAAGCAATGTTTAATTTCTTTGTGCATCTCATTTCTGTTTGTATTTATTGTTCCTAAGCATTTGAATTCAGCCACTTCTTCAAAACTTACTTCCCTTTTTCATTATTTGTCCATATCCATTTAATAATGCACTTCAATGTGTAACTATAAATTAAATTTTATTGATCCTAATTTCTAAATGTTACTCATAGAGTATCCCTCCATGGTATCTTTACCTTGTCGTGGTGGAGTGGCTTGCGTGTTTAAATGATCCTGAGAGCTATGCCGGCGGTAGCATTGCTGCCGATAGGGTTACCCATGCCGGACTGGTCGAAGGTGATAAGCCAGACGAAAAAAGTACCTTGGGCGAAAGAGTGACGATCTTTCACCGTAAAAATACAACCGTCAAGAAATGCGGACATGGGTTCATCTGGGGTAAAATTTTCCGGAGGTCAAATAGTCCCCCATTCGGTTCTCCGGGCGGGGACTACTTCAGGGAACCCATGCCAAAGGCTCAAACACAGGGACATGTTCCTAGGAACATGGAATGTTAGGACTTTATACAATAGCGGGGCACTAGAGATATTAACGCGGGAATTGGATAAATCGCCCTTGGATATAGTCGCTTTACAGGAAGTTAGGTGGCCAGGAGAAGGTAGTCAGGAATCAGGAAGCTTTGCATTATACTATGGGGGTGCAGAAAGACCTGCATTTGGAATGGGTTTTTTAGTCAGAAGGAGGATCCTATCCGCTATCCGAGATATTAAATTTGTTAGTGATAGGATATCATACATAATTCTAAAGGGTAAACGACATGATTTTATAATTGTAAATGTACATGCCCCCACAGAAGATAAAGATGACAAGATCAAGGATGAGTTCTATGAAGAATTAGAATGCTTATTTGATAGCCTTTCACGATATCATATGAAAATTGTCTTAGGAGATTTTAATGCAAAAGTGGGGCAGGAAGATATATTCAAACCAACAATAGGCAAATTCAGTCTTCATGAAGATAGTAACGACAACGGGGTTAGATTAGTCACATTTGCCACATCAAAGAATCTCATTCTTAAGAGCACAACATTTCAGCATAAGGATATTCATAAATACACCTGGACGTCCCCAGATGGAGAAACTCGGAACCAGATAGATCATGTATTAGTGGATAAACGCTGGCACAGTAGCATCATTGATGTTAGATCAGTTAGAGGGACAGACTGCAATTCGGATCATCATCTGGTCAGAGTGAAAATCAGACAACGTCTATCGCTTATGAGAGGAACGAACGCTAAAGATGATTCTGTAAAATATGAATTAAAAAACTTGAAAAATGATGAAATGCGGCAAGAATACCAAATCAAAATAGCTAATAGATTTGAAGTACTGGAATCTTCAGATGACAATGTGGCAAACGAAGAAGAAACTGATATAAATAAAGAATGGGAGGCTATAAGAGATACTATTAAATTGTCAGCATCAGAAAGCATTGGTTGTTTAAAAAAGAGGCAAAACAAGAAATGATTTGATGAGGAATGTGCCGACATTGTAAAGAAAAGAAAGCTAGCAAAAATGAAATGGTTACACGAGCCAAATGAGGTAAATTTAGAGCAATTGGGTAGTGTTAGATGTGAAACCACCAAGTTACTAAAGAGTAAAAAGAGGGAATATTTGAGAGAGAAGATTAATGATCTTGAAATGAATGCAAAAAATAGGAACATTAGAGAATTATATCAGGGAATTAGTATAGAGAAGAAGAGGTTTCAGGCTAGAACAAACATAATTCGGAATGAAAATGGGGATATGATTGCAGATTCTAGGAGTATATTAAATAGATGGAAAGGTTACTTTAATCAGCTATTAAATGTACATACAGAACAGGACATTGAGGAGGATAAGTTACAGACAGCAGAAATGCTAGTCGCAGAGCCAAGTGCATTAGAGGTTGAAATGGCGATTGAAAAATTGAAGATGTATAAAGCATCAGGTTCAGATGAGATCCCAGCAGAACTGATAAAATCAGGGGGAGAAAAATTGATGGACAAGATACGCTGGTTGCTTAGTATGATTTGGGAAAAAGAAGCTCTTCCAGATGAATGGAAGGAATCAATTATCGTACCAATTTATAAGAAAGGAGATAAAACTGATTGCAACAACTACAGGGGCATCTCATTACTTTCAACTTCGTACAAAATTCTAACAAATATATTAGTAAGCAGACTTACTCCCTATATTGATGACATTCTAGGAGATCATCAATGTGCATTTAGAAGAAACAGGTCTACACAGATCAGATTTTCAGTATAAGACAGATTTTAGAGAAGAAATGGGAATATAATGGTACTGTACATCAACTATATGTAGACTTCAAAAAAGCATATGATTCAATTAAGAGGGAGAAGTTATATAGTATCCTGCTGGAGTTCGGAATTCCTAAAAAGTTGGTTAGACTTATACGAATGTGTCTAAATGGCTCAAAGAGTAGGGTGCGTGTAGGCAAACAGTTTTCAGACACTTTTGAAATCCAGAATGGGTTGAAGCAAGGAGATGCACTATCTCCTCTACTATTTAATTTTGTACTAGAGCATGCCATTAAATCTTTAGAGAATGAGGAAGGCTTACAACTCAATGGTATTAATAAGCTGTTAGTTTATGCTGATGATGTAGTATTGTTGGCCGATAGCGAGGAGATACTAAAGGACAACACGCACACACTATTGAGTAACACTAAGAAATTAGGACTGGAAGTAAATATCACTAAAACTAAATATATGGTCACACGTAGAAATTCAGTATATAATGGAAATGGACAGCTAATGACAAATGAGGGAAATTTTGAGGAAGTGGCTGAATTCAAATACCTAGGAACAATAATCACAAATAGGAATGAGATGCACAAAGAAATTAAACATAGGCTCAATTCTGGAAATGCATGCTATTATGCATTGCAGAGACTTTTGATGTCCCAACTCCTTTCAAAAAACGTTAAGCTGAAAATATATAAAACTATTATTCTACCAGTTATATTATATGGGTGCGAAACATGGACTCTTACTTTAAGGGAGGAAAGGAGATTACGAGTATTTGAGAATAAAGTTCTTAGGAAAATTTTTGGACCAAAGAGAGATGAACAGACAGGTGAATGGAGAAGACTACATAACAATGAACTACATGGTCTTTATAGGAAGCCAGATATAATAAGAACAGTTAAGTCTCGTAGACTGCGATGGGCAGGACATGTTGCACGTATGGGGAATGAAAGACGTGCATGGAAGCTTCTTGTAGGAAAGCCAGAGGGAAAACGCCCAGTTGGTAGGCCAAGAATGAGGTGGGAGAACAACATTAACTATGATTTGAGGGAAGTAGATTATACAGGGAATGATTGGAAAGCATTAGCTCAGGATAGGGATGTATGGAGAGCTTATGTCCGCCCGGCCATGTACCTTCGGGTTCGATAGTGCCAGTGAGTAAGTAAGTAAGTAAGTAAGTACTCATAGAGTGTGCATTAGAGTTCTTAATATCTTCTCGATATCGACTAATAATACTACTCCATCAACATAAAGTAACATCTCATTAATACTATTGAGTTGTAGGCCTACTTCATCCTCTAAAGAGTTGATGGCTTACTCTAATACAAAACTGAACAGTACAGGAGATAGTACACCTCCTTGCTCTAGCCCATTGTGAATTTCAAAAGTATCTTAAAACTATCTGCCTCCACGTATCCTACTCTTTATCCCATTTAGACACATCTAACTAATTAGGAATTGCAGCAAAATACTATATAACTTCTCCCTCTTCTCTTTCTTGAAGTCTACATATAGTTGACAAACAGTGCATTATATTTCCATTTCTTCTCTAATATCTGTCTTTATACTAAACATTCCATTTATTGTAAAGCTAATTTCTTGTTAATCCACACTGATCACCCATTTAATTGTCAATGTAGCCAGTAAGTCTGAATACAATACATTTGTAACAATTTTCTACGAAGTTGAAAGTAATGAGATGATCCCATAGTAGTTGCAATAATTTTTATCTCCTTGCTTATAGATTGACACGATAATCGATTCTTTCCATTCATTCGAAAGAGCCTCTTTTTCCCAAATCATACTACGCTACCAACATATCTTTTCGAAACAAATATCTCTTATATAATATAAATGTTAAAAGAAAATAGTATAACTAACTAACTAACTCACTGGCACTATAGAACTCGTAGGTTCATGGCCGCGCGGACATAAGCTCTCCATATATCTCTATCCTGAGCCAATGTTTTTCAATCATCAGCTGTATAATCTACTTCCCTCAAATCATAGTTAACGTTATTCTCCCACCTTATTATTGGTCTACCAACTGGGCATTTTCCCTCTGGTTTTCCTTCAAGAAGCTTCCATGCACGTCTTTCATTCCACATTCGTGCCACATGTCCTGCGTGATTTATCTAATTCACGTGTTAATACCTCTAGCGCCTCGCTATTGTATAAAGTCCTAACATTCCATGTTCCTAAACTTGTCCCTATGTTTGAGCCTTTGGCATGGGTTCCCTGAAGTAGTCCCCGCTCGGAGAACCGAATGGGGGACTATTTGACCTCCGGAAAATTTTACCCCAGTTGAACCCATGTCCGCATTTCTTGACGGTTGTATTTTTACGGTCAAAGATCGTCACTCTTTCGACCAAGGTACTTTTTTCATTTGGCTTATCACCTTCGACCTGTCCGGCATGGGTAACCCTATCGGCAGCAATGCTACCGCCGGCATAGCTCTCGGGATCATTTAAGCACGCAAGCCACACCACGTAAAGGTAAAGATACCATGGAGGGAAAGAAAATATTATATATTGTTTAATGTAAATTACAATGAAAACATTTCAGGTTTATTTCTAGAATTTCATAAAGTGTCCATTAGGCCTAAATCTTAGTGAGCTACTAAGAATATTATAGCGACGTATATTCTACTCTGTAAGCAATATGCATTATGGCTCTTCACAGACTAAAAGCTATAATCTAAATTTCTCTTTTTACATAATATTAACGAAGTTATCCTTGTATCAATACCATTCTGAAACAGTGCAGAAACTCAGGCCAACACATACTTCATTTTGGTAGCTGGAATTCCATTTCCTTCCTGAGCAGTACGTTATACCAGTCAATTTATTTTGTGTGACATTTTCTGAACACGTTTTGGGGATCCTTGGATAGGTTCCGGTCGCTCGTAGTCCAATGTCCGGGGACCTAGTCTGTATGAGAAGGAATTTCCGATTCGATTTCGTGGTCCTCTCGCTACTACCAAGCCAAAGGATGCTGTATCAATATCCGGTTAATGATTTATAACATACTGTTTGCGCCATTTAATTATCCGCTATGACCCATAACATCCCTCTAAGTAATGTATTTTCGGAATCATTACTGAAATATCCAGCGCTCAATCCAAGTTTAATTGGAACCGGCAGAGGATTTCTCTTTTTACTATGAAGTGAAGGGAATTAGAGATAAAAAAACTGCTTTATGCAGTATAGAATGTTCGAATTTTATTAATTGGATTCAAAGAATTGCAGCTGAATAGACAAATGAGGTAATTTACATGATTCCTAATTGAATATTAAGCTAGAAAATTATTCTATCTGACAAAATTGTTTTTCATTTCATATTAAGAAAAGTTTAACGGCATCTTCGGCACACTTTCGCGTTTTCACCCCCCCCCCATCTCTCTCTCTCTCTCTCTCTCTCTCTCTATATATATATATATATATATATATCAAGGAAACACATAACATGTAAGATTGCATACGAACTTAATATTTTAAACTCATAACATATTAACTTTTACGGTCTCACTTATCAAAAAGTGAAATTCCCTTCCGCCCTATGTCAGAGACTGTCAAACTATAACATCCTTCAAAAACAAACCAAAGAATTATTTAATAACAAACTAACTTATACACCTCACTGATAGTATTCTTTTAACAATTAATAAATTTAGTTATTTATGAAAATAATATTAAGATTAACAAATATTTCCTTTTGTTTTGTTTTAAATATTGTATAATCGTAAAATTAGTTTTCTATATCCCATTATTTCTCTTTGTTTTTTATATACATTAGACAGGGACAATTTAATACGTCTTGCTTGTATACATTTTATTATTAATTTTAGACTTAATTTTAACTAACATTAACTGGTTAAATTATAGATCATAATATAATAGATATTATCTTTTTGATCAAATTTTAATTTAGTATTTAATATCAGAGTTAATTGATATTGTTATATTCTGATGTAATATATGTTTGTTCCGAGAGTGGAAGAGAAGGCCACATGGCTTTAACTCCACCAGGCTAAATAGATCTAAATCTAAATATAAAATCTATATATAGTTTCAAGTGTATTGCGATTGAGTGATTTGACTAAGCCGGTAACGATTGAGATTTGTACTCGGAAGGGTCCGGTTTCAAATCCCGGTGCCGCAAACCTGACTGTGGTTGTTGTTCTAGTTTTACTCGGTCGTCAAAGGAAATGCTAGGATGCAATTTCATCAATAGGACCGATTTCAACATAATTATCATCATTTCACAATATCGTTAAAATTATAGGAACAGGGCTACACAATATATATGCATACCACCTGGATAGAACAAAAAGGTTACAACGACGTCATATTTTAAAGGGTATATAATCGAGTAAGATGGCTGTCTATACCCTACACGTGGGGCAATAGAGTTCCCTTGTGGGAGTCATGTCAGGGACTGTCAATCACTATCATTATTTAAATAAAAATTAACTGATATCATAAGTTTGACACAATGAAAACATTAACTGCATAACAAGTATATTCAGCATTCTGAAAATAATCATCTAGGAAGCTACTTACTTTACTTTATATTTTTTTAATTTTATTATATTCCATGTTTTTTGTTAGTATTAGCTAGTATTAGATTACATCACCGTTGTCTTTTGTTTAGACTGTATTTTAATCCATCCATTGTAATTCTGCATTTTCATGCTATGCTTTGCAGCTTTACTAGGGAATTGCAGGTGTGGTAGCTTCCCGTTGTTTTCCACACCGGTGAAGGTTGATGATTATAATGATAAGGATGATGATGGTGATGATGATGATGGCCATATGACCGTTTGGGCCTTGAAGTTTTTCTGACATTTGTCTTACAGATGAGGAATAACTCCGATAAAAACCTCACCCAGAAAAAATGTCCCGACCGAGGATCGAACCCGGGCCCGCTGTGTGACAAGGCAGCACGCTACCTCGAGACCACAGCGGTGGATGTATTTTAACAATATCTTAAAATTGTAAAAAGTATGTAATTTTTGTATAATTTTACTATTCGCTGGTTGAGTGCAACAGAAGGCCTTATGGCCTCAACTCTGCCAGCTAAAATAAATAATAATAATAATAATAATAATAATAATAATAATAATAATAATAATTATTATTATTATTATTATTATTATTATTATTATTTATTATTATTATTACATTAATGCAAGCAACCATTGAAGCATTGTAGGTGCCCAAGATCGTAGGCTTTGGAGATTATTATTAATAAGTTACTTAACTACCTTAATTTGGTTAGGATTATTTCCCTAAAGATTGCAACGAGTGAC
This sequence comes from Diploptera punctata, assembly GCA_030220185.1. Taxonomy (NCBI): domain Eukaryota; kingdom Metazoa; phylum Arthropoda; class Insecta; order Blattodea; family Blaberidae; genus Diploptera; species Diploptera punctata. Next base: position 2,691,445 of record JASPKZ010000001.1, read on the forward strand.
ATCGCCTCAAAGAGAAATCTATTAGGCAACTAATATATTACTTGGATGGGAAATTATGCTCAGAGAAAGGTTCTTTCACGAGCCCGAAAATCTTTAGACACAGAACCCACGGCTTAGAGTCCCTCTCGGAGAACTTTATCCTTGAATTTTTCTTATAAAAATAGTTTGGACCCGTCCGAGTTTGAGGCGCTAACCTTGGAACCACAGAAAATCATGGCTATCAACTAATACGCCAACACAGTAAACGACCGGAAATAAGAAATTGATCCTCCTCTAATGATAATTTTAAAAAAGTACCGTTAAAGAACATTTTATGGAATGATTACGCTTACAGCAGAAAAAAAGACTACTTAACAATGAATTACTTGGTCTTTATAGGAAGCCAGATGTAATAAGAACAGTTAAGTCTCGTAGACTGAGATGGGCAGGACATGTCGCACGTATGGGGAATGAAATATGGGCATGGAAGCTTCTTGTAGGAAAACCAGAGGGAAAACGCCCAGTTGGTAGACCAAGAATTAAATGGGAGAATAACATTAACTATGATTTGAGGGAAGTAGATTATACAGGGAATGATTGGAAAGCATTAGCTCAGGATAGGGATGTATGGAGAGCTTATGTCCGTGCGGCCATGAACCTACGGGTTCGATAGTGCCAGTGAGTAAGTAAGTAAGTACAGCAGAAAAAATATTCTTAGATCAAGGCCGCATGCGGTCCTCCAAATTGTTTCAAATGTTTCATTAAAACATTTTTCTTTCAATGAACTTTACGACCTGTCATTCCTTTCATGGTGCATCATTTCTGTTTTTTATTTCATAGCATAATATATGAAAATTTAAATATTGTAATAGACATTGTACATTTGAAATTAATTCTTAATTTTTTCGCTTCTGCACTATGATAAACACGTTCATCCATCGAACAAACCGTAGTAACAAGATAAAGTTTATTTATGGCTAACATGCCATATGAGCAAGAACACGATTAACGAAATTACTTCTCCCTCCTCTATTGCTATTCGGTGTAATTGTGTTTTCGAATAGTCACAAAAATATGTAGTCTACGATCTTTGTATTTTTTGTCAATAGTAGTACGGTAACCAAAGTTAGAAAATAAGCCAACAAGCTGTTTGTTAGCAGTAGAAATGGATTTTTGGAGGCGATCGACAAGAATTTCAAGAAGGGATAAGGTCAGAAACAGCACAATAAAGGAAATTATGCAAGTTAAAAAAACATTACGAAAAATAGAAGAAAAACGTTTGAAATGGTATGGACACCTCATAAGAATGGAAGAGGAGAGAAATGGATTTTTTTGGAGGCGATCGACATGAATGTCAAGAAGGGATAAGGTCAGAAACAGCACAATAAGGAAAATTATGCAAGTTGAAAAAAAAAAACATATTAGGAAAAACAGGAAGAAAAACGTTTGAAATGGTATGGGCACTTCATAAGAATGGAAGAAGAGAGAATGCCAAAGAAGATCCTTAATTGGAATGCTAATGGAATAATTAGAAGTGGCAGGCCTAGAGAACGATGGATGGATGGAGTGAGGAGAAGTATGGAAGCTAGAGATTGAGGGAAGAAGATGCTTTAGACGGGAACCACTGACGACAAATCACTTTGGGTTGAAGGAGAAACACTGTATTGTGGATTATTCCTAAAAAAAATAACTAAATCTTTTTTATTACAATTTCGGTAGAAAAATCTGCGGTCCTCAACCTGATTATGAAACATACTTCTGGTCCTTGGCTCGTTATAATTGGACACCATTGCCCTGGATCTTGGTTTCATCAAAGAATAGACTACGATACCATTATTGACCTATAATACAAACTAATCCCTTCCTGATTAAGAGATTAGCCCTCATCAGACGATACATTAAAAAGTACCGAAAAAGAAAAGTTTTGAAGTTACTATTTAACTCATGGCACAAATGGGAGTCAATGACCAATCACATTTCAATAATTTTTTTATTTACAAGCAATCACAGTCGTTTTCACCTGGATTTTATCAATTTAATTTTATCACTTTAAAATCAAGCTCCTCCTTTCTAACATTGTCATAGCATTATTTTACAGTTATCACATGTGGCTACCTGATTGAATATATAGTACACGAATGTTAGCAGATAGTGATTGCGGGATATAATAAAAAACATTTGTAGCAATTGATTATACCACAAAAAAGAAAGAAACCACTGTTTGCACTTTCTTAAACGTATTGTTTCCCAGGAATTTACGTTCCAGAAAAATATAATTGACACATTTACATCATAGGACATCAGAAATGAATTAATAACCTATAATGTTGGTTATAAAAAATGAAGACATCTTAGAAGAATTACACATGGAATCTTTAGAAAACAAAATTTCTGATTATAAGTCAAGATGGATGCAACATGTTCATCGAATGGAATATCACAGAATACGCAAACAAATGTTAAGATATCAACCTGCAGGAAGAAGAAGACCAGGACGTCCACTCAAAAGACTTCTGGATGGTGTTTCTCTTGAGGCCGAAACAGGTCAACAAATGGCCTAAATTCGTGAATGTACTATGATGATGATGATGTTGGTTATAAATTTCTCCACGAGGGTACATTCTTACAATACTGCGATCCTTTGGCAATAAATAATATGATCTGGTTGCAGTAATGAACAAATGAAGCATAACAATCGTTTCTCATGTTTTCAAACATAGCCATTTACATTAAATATATATATTTTTTTTTTACAAATGCCCCAGCTTGTCTTTCGACATTCGTGGTGTTCCCTCCTGGCATGGCGTACTTGTAACCCACTGCTGAGATTGGGGCGCCTGGAAGGCGGGGTTACGTTGCCCCTATGATATGACGGGTGATGACGAAGATAGTGGTGCGCCAGGAGAGTCCCTAATCCTAAGCTTAATCTAAGATGAATATGAATGATGATGAATGCGATGGCCATATGATTTAGGGGACCGTTTGGGCCTTAAAGTTTTCCTGACATTTGTCTTACAGGCGAGGAAAAATCCCGATAAAAACCTCACCCAGAAAAACTGTCCCAACCGGAGATCGAACCCGGGCCTGTTGCGTGACAAAGCAGCACGCTATATCGAGACCACAGCGGTGGACTAATATATAACTATTTGAAATAACTATATTTAAATAATGATTTATAAGTAAACAGCTTAATTTTATTCGTTAAATAGTCTTAAAAACAAATGCCACTCTTGATTTTCAAATTCTCTAGATAAATTCACTCCTCACTTCGTGAGTCGTGGATTTATCGATACTTTGAAAATCACTCGTGGCATTACTTATGATTTTGTTAACAACAGAGTTTGTCCGGTAAGTCGTGGCTTCAGTCTGGAGTATTATCTGAAATCTAAATTACAAAACATTATCTATGAACAAAAATTATGGCTGTGTGTTTTGATTAAATTTTAAAAGCCCCAGGTTCTCGTCTTAATTCCTATTTGGAAGCAGACACGTGGTATTTCTCAGCACAGTTCATCGCTATCTTCTCATGCAGGAATTCTCCGGGAAATTAACTTTTCCTTCACAGTATTAATTAGATCATCGACCACAATGTATATCTCCTTTTCTTCCAGGCTGCTGCTTCTAATTTTCATAATAAATTATTTTAAAACTAATTAACACGAATGCAATGAAAATATACTTCATTTCTGGATATGAAAATAATTTATTATTTAATTCACGTAATGTTAAGATTGCAGAAGAAGCTATTTTACATTTTCTGTCAACAATGTGCAATATCACCTAGAAAAGCAGAATATAAAAAGCAATTACACGGAATGTTATTTAAAAATACTGTTACGCTACTTTGCACTTAGAGCTATGTCGTTATATGAAAAGGGTCAGGAAAGTAGAAGAGAAAAAATTCAAGAATTCTAGCGTTTTTCGTGTGTATGTTCAGCACTTTAATAGCGATGTTACATAATATGGAACATAACAGAGTCAAAGATACCTAGGAAAATAAACATATAAACTATCATTACTAACTAACTCAGCGGTACTACTGAACTCGTAGGTTCATGGCCGCTAGAACATGAGCTCTCCATATAACCCTATCATGATCTAATGTTTTCCAATTATTTATTTTATAATCTGCTTTTCGCTGATGATGCAGTACTATTGGCCAATGGCGAGAAGATACTAAAGGACAACACGCACATACTATTGAGCAACACTAAGAAATTAGGACTGGAAGTAAATATCAATAAAACTAAATATATGGTCACACGTAGAAATACATTATATAATGGAAAAGGACAGCTAGTGACAAATGAGGAAAATTGTGAGGAAGTGGCTGAATTCAAATACCTAGGAACAATAATCACAAATAGGAATGAGATGCACAAAGAAATTAAACATAGGCTCAATTCTGGACATGCTTGCTATTATGCATTGCACAGATTTTTGATGTCCCAACTCCTTTAAAAAAATCAAACTGAAAATATATAAAATTATTATTCTACCAGTTATATTATATGGATGCGAAACATGGACTCTTACTTTAAGGGAGGATAAGAGATTACAAGTATTTGAGAATAAAGTACTTAGGAAAATTTTTGGACCAAAGAGAGATGAACAGACAGGTGAATGGAGAAGACTACATAACAATGAACAATGTCTATAGGAAGCCAGTTATAATAAGAATAGTTAGATGGCGATGATCAAGACATCTTGTGCGTATGAGGTATGAATGCCTTGTCACGCAGCGGGCCCGGGTTCGATCCCCGGTCGGGGCAGTTTTTCTGGGTGAGGTTTTTCTCGGGGTAAGACAAATGTCAGGGAAAATTTAAGGCCCAAACGGTCCCCGAAATCATATGGCCATCATCATCATCATCATCCTTTTCATCATCATCATCCTTCTCCGGTGTGGAAAGCAACGGGAAGCTACCACACCTACAATTCCCTAGTAATACTGCAAAGCATAGCATGCAAATGCTATGATTGCAGTGAAAGACCTGCCCTCGGGAATAATAACTATATATATATATATATATATGAATGTACGTCTGTCTGCCCAATTTAGACTTCTAAATCGTTCAACCGCTACGTGAAAATCTGTATACACAGGTTTTCAGATGCAGCTAGTGTTAGCCGTTATCTATTATTCTAAAATCATTAGGCGTAAGAATTCACTAAAAATAAAATTTAAAAAATCGTTCTAGCAATCGCAATTTTCAATGTTTCACAACAAAACTCGGAATATCCTATTAAAATAAACCGAGATACGTATTATCGAAAAATCAGCCAAATCCGACCATTAGAAGTGGGGGTTTACCTGAAATTTGAAATTAAAAATTTACTCTAGCAACTACCATGTTTGGTTCGTCGCAGTAGGCTGTATACCATATAATTGATTAATTACTATTTAATTTAATTAGGCGTAGCAGCGCACACCGGTTATTAGCCAGTTGACCAATAAAACAGTATTTATCTAAAAAAAAGAAGCAAAAATTACATACACCACTACCTATGTCATATACCCCTTCATAGAGTCGTGTTTAATATTCATACATAGATCATCGGTTGATTAATGTCTTTGACATCGTCCGATTCCTAATAGCCAGTTTTGTCGGTCCATCCAATCTCCTGGTCGTAGATGTTTCTCCTTCATATATAAACATATTCCCTGACTCCAGGAGGTTTTAGATCTTCCTCTGCTTCGTCTTCCCTCAGGTTTCCATTCCAAAACAGATTTTGGTAGTGGATACTCTTCCATTCGCTAGATATGTCCGTACCATCTTAATTGCTGAGTTTTAATATAATCTAAAATAGTGTCTTCAATCTTCAATTTCTCCCTTATAACTGAGTTCCTAATTTTTTCTCTTCTTGAAATTCTTGCGGCCCTTCGTATAAAATTCATCTCCGTTGCCAAAAGGTACTTATTTGTTTTTGTTGTTAATGGCCAAAGTTCTGCTCCATAAGTAACGACGCTTTTAACAATTGTATGATATACATTCATTTTATTTTTATTACTTATATTTTTATCCCACAATATTCCATTGAGGCAAGCAATTGCAAATTTTCCTTTATTATTTCTATTTCTTATTTCTTCTTCATAACTCCCATTTTCATTTATTTTAATTCCTAAATATGTGATCACACTACAAAATTTTATTGATTCTCCAGTCTCCAAAATTAAATTTTGTTTTGGTTCACCAATTGATAAATATATATATATATATATATTTTTTTTTTTTTTTTCATATTCAACTATTATAATATTCATAATGAGCGATAACGAGCAATCTCAAGTAAATAAAAAAATGTAGTGTCACTCTCGTGAAAAAAAAATCGTGTATTCATCCTCTAGAAGTTGAATAAACGTTGCAAAACTGTATACAAGTAGATAAGAACTACTACTATTCAAGCATCCATTGCAGTTAGTAGACATTTTGGAAACCTGAACCGAGAAACAAGTTTCACCATAAAGCATTCTGACAACATAATGCCAATTTACTACCCTCAGAGAATAAGAACAGCCAACTATATAATATGTGTCTCTCTGACACACTCAAAACGAAACCCTTTTACATGTGTGTGTGTGGGGGGGGGGTGAAGTGCGACGCTATCATTTACATCAAGATCCAGGAGACTCCCTTGTATTCTGTCGCCTGATAAAAAACCTTCTTAATGTATTATATATATGGTTATTCAGAAAGAAGGAACAAACTTCAAACATTTATTTCTTGCAAACTACAAAAAAAATAGAAACATAATTCTAACGTTTCTGGTAAGACAGAAGTTGGAAGTTCCGATCACGGCCGCATTTCTCTAAAGACGTCCGATGTTACACTATTCCAGGACGTTGGATTGGAAGTGGAGGAGCAGCAAATCAACTTCATTACCGGTGGCCTCCCAGGTCACCAGACCTAACCCCGTGTGATTTTTATCTGTGGGGTTACATAAAAGACCGTGTTTTATCCCCACTATGCCTGACACTCTTGAAAATATGGGACATCGAATTGCTGAAGCTGTGAATTCGGTAATCAGGCGCCAGCTGATTCGTGTACGGTAAGAAATGAGTCATCGTTTTTATATTTGTCGTGCAACACACGGTGCTCATATTGAATGCATAAAATAGTGGAATTTGAACTTGTGCCTTTCCAGGAACGTTGGAATTGTGTTTCGAATTTTTGTAGTTCGAAAGAAATAAATGTTTGAAATATGTTCCATCTTTCTGAATAGCCCTATATATATATATATATATATATATATATATATATATATATATATATATATATATATCCATCCATAGTAATTCCTCCCGAGGGCAGGTCCTTCACTGCAATTATAGCATTTTCATGCTATGCTTGCAGCTTTAATAGGGAATAGTAGGTGTGGTAGCTTCTCGTTGCTTTCCACACCGGTGAAGGATGATGATGATAGTGATAAGGATGATGATGATGATGATGACCATATGATTTCGGGGGCCGTTTGGGCCTTAAAGTTTTCCTGACATTTGTCTTACAGGTGAGGAAAACCTCCGATAAAAACCTCACCCAGAAAAACTGCCCCGACCGGGGACTGAACCCGGGCCCGCTGCATAACAAGGCAGCACGCTACTTCGAGACCACAGCGGTGGACATATATATACATACATATAGCTACCACACCTACACAATTCCCTAGTAAAGCTGCAAGCATAGCATGAAAATGTTATGATTGCAGTGAAGGACCTGCCTTCGGGCAGAATTACTATGGATGGATATACATATATACATTAGGCATACTATTGAATCTTTAAAGCCTTTACAGTTCACAACCAATAAGACTTAAGAAAACAACGCTGAGAATCAAAATGTATTAAACAATCATAGTTATCTATGTATCATGGGAATTCTTAACTCTATTATTACACCACAGTAATTGGTAATTATTGATTTTAATAACAACAATGTTAAATTAAGTCTTAAGGAACAGACATATAACCAGAAAAAAAGTTACAAACATATAGTTAAATAACACTGAGCAACAAAAAATAACCTTTTGCGTTTTTGTCTCAGAAAGAAAAATATGTGATTCGGACAGTATTTTTTCTCCTCAATTCAAATATGAAATCGGTTTTCTTCCATCATGCAAGGTTTCCGAGAGACAAGCATTTATAATGTCAAACACTAATATTTTCTACATTCGTAACTACACAATATTCGAACATTCGGACTCACCTAGAAAGAAGAAATGACGGTTTTCTGCTATATTTCGCCTGTGGAGCATCCCTCTTGTTGGTCCAACAATAATCGACCAGCATATTAGGATTCCATTTGCCTTGATATCCCTTATCCATAGCTGAAATTTCCTGACGAAAGTCTTCCCCGTTCTCATCGCTCACTGCACCAAGATTTTCCGGGAAGAAATCTAGGTTTATTAAAAAAAAAATTATTGAAATCCATTAATTGACATTGAAGTAAAAAAAACTGTAGGTGATGGAGAAATTCTGAATACAAATTTGAAAACTCGATAAAAAAAACTGCATAAAGTACAACTATTGGTACTCATGAAACAAAAATCATGTTGACCAGTGTAATGAGAGGTACTGTCACATATCGAGCTGAAGTTTGGAAAACTTAGAACAAAAACTCATGTCGATGGAAATGGATTTCTTGAGGAGAGCAGCAAGATGTTCAAAATTATAAAAATAAAATAAATACTGTCTTACAAAAAATGAATAGTATATATGCAATAGTAGATCACATAAGATTCAAGCAATTAAATTGGTATGGACATGTAAGAAGTGCCGTGGCTTAGTCAGTAGAGTCCCTACCTTCCACTCCGGCGACCCGGGTTCCATTCCCGGCGGGGTAGGGGATTTTAAATCTCCACCTTGGGTCTGGGTATGTGTCCTGTCTTGTGTTTGTATGTGTAAATGAGATAGAAAGGTTAACAAAGGTGAAACAAAAAGGAAGAACAGTGTAAATGAAAAGAAAAACGAGAAAGAAATAAATAAAAAAAGCGGTAAAACTTTTCATTTAGTCCGTCGCCATGGCGTAGTCGGTAGAGTCCCTACCTTCCACTCCGGCGACCCGGGTTAGATTCCTGGCGGGGTAGGGGATTTTAAATCTCCACCTTGGGTCTGGGTGTGTCTGTCCTGTCCTTGTGTCTATGTGAGAATTAAAGAAAGTTAACAAACAGGCAAAACAACAAAGATACAGGTAAAACAATACGGAAAACCAGTATAAAAAAGAAAAAATGTAGAACACGTTTGAGGTTATGCAATCTTCTTGTATCTTGTAAGCCCATGTTTTCCTTAACAGAGAATTAGGCTCTCTCCCCCTACAGGGAAGAATATGAACTATGCTAATTTAGTTACACTTGTTTTCCTATAGATGTCATTTGAGTGGTCCGTGGTCAGCGTTCCGCCTCATACTGACATCTAAGAAACCAAGGTAGTACTAGGACGAGAAAATTCGGTAAATTTTGTTTAGAGGCCTTTTCATTCAGGCTTAAGGATCTTTCACAAGCCTGAAAATCTTCAGACTCGGGAAACACGGCTTGAAGTCCATCCCAGAGGACTTGCTCCTTTGATTTTTTCGTCCTAAAAAATCCATCGACACCGGCCGGGTTTGAACCCGCGACCCTCGGGACCAAATATAATGTTAAAAAACTAAAACAGGTACCTGATATAGCAGTCGTTCTCAACTAAATCAACTTCACAAGCTATACACCGGCTTCAGTATCAGATAGAATGCAGAAGATGAAACTTGATTTTGAAAGGCCTTCATTGTTTTAACCACTTTACGAAGTTATTTAAACATAAGTTGATTTAGTTGAGAACGACTTGTTTATTAAACAATTTAGATAATATGAGGGGCTCAGAGAAAAAGTGGACCAAACCCAAAAACTTGAAAATCCTAGTTTTATCTGAATTTGGGTACAAAATATCAATAAACCTTCAGAACAATATATTGTTTTTTTAATCAATTGAGTTGGTGTTTACTTGATGGAAATTGATGATAAAGGTACAGTGTACCGAAACAGCTGTCACTCAATTATATAATAAATGTGAAAATCAAATAAAACTTTGTTTTTTTTTTTCGCTGTAAAAATGAATGAATAATTTTTCATAATGCAATCAAATGTATTATTTTAACTTCATATCAATTTTTCTCAAAAGAATAGAATATGGACTTGGTCCACTTTTGCTCTGAACCCCACACACGATTTACATATTTACGCGCGTGATTGATTGTGGAAGATCACCCATCCAGCAAATCTTGAACGGTCATCCATCGACATTTAAAAAATCGCACATGTATAAATATCGAATGGAGGATATTTGATAGCTAGAAGTCAACCAGAACACAATAAAAAAAAGTACTGTAAAGGATATTATCAGCGTTTCAGCGTTAATAATAAGTATTAATTAAATAAAAATAAAACGTATTTTTACTGATTTTCACATTTATTATATAATTATATAGCTGAAATATTATGAATTTATAGTTGGTTAATGATTTAAGTATGTCATAATTTCACTTAAAATATTTCACTTTTTTTTAATTTTGAAGTTTTACTATAATGTTTTAATTACTATAATATTAAAAGTAATAATGATTAAATTAGTATATAGTGACAGCTGTTTCGGTACACTGTACCTTCTTCAGACATGTTAACAAATTATGAATTGTGTTCCAACTGATCTAAGTACAATACAACAATATTTATTTAAATTTTTAAATTTAACAAAAGGGATTCATTCAAATCAAGTTGAGAATTAAACAGTTTTTTACTACTTTTAAATGTATTAATTTCTACAGCCTCCAAAAGATCTAACTTCTTACAGTTATCATAACTATATGTAAAATTTCAAAATTTGGATCGAAACAATGATTAAATTGGAATTTGATAACATGTCTGAAGAAGGTACAGTGTACCGAAACAGCTGTCACTGAATTATATAATAAATATGAAAATCAAATAAAACTACGTTTTATTTTTATTGAATTAACAAATATGAATTTTCATCAAGTAAACACCAACTCAATTGATTATTCAATAATAAGTAATGAGTCATAAATGAGTGATTTTTCATTAATTTCTCTAGGGCATAAATAAAAAGTAGTAATTTAATTGACATGTATACTCAATTACTGACAAAAACATTGAATTTAATCAATAACATGAACAATTTTGCACTGAAAACATAAAAAGCAAGCCTGAGGGCGCTAAATATTAACAGAAGATCAATAAAATTATCCCTGATGGCGGACGGACTTTCATAAAACAAACAGTAAGGCTTTCATTTGTTGTCTCAATTTTCTAGTCATAAAATTATTCAAACTGGCAAAAAAACCATTAATTTAAACAAATAAAATCAACGCTCCACTTGTAAATTATACCAGCAGATATTAACACATTTTAATGTCATTGTGTAACAAAAATGAGTAATACTTGTTTATATAAATAGAACAATAGTGCATTACGATGTGAGGTTGGGAAGTGGCTTTTACAGAATCGAGGAAAATGTTTAAAAACAGAGCGATAGCGAGGTTTTTAATTTCCGAGATTCTGAAAAAAAAACTTCAGAAACGTGTGTTGTACATTATTTTTTGCGCCTGTTTGGTGTTTTCAAAATAACAAATAATAGTGGAATAATAACATCTTTGTTGCAAATATTTGCGTGGGCAATGTTTATTAGTTGAAACAACAGGAGGCCGTGAGACCAAATAGTGATAAAATAACAGGACGCATAGGACGCCGTGAGACCAATTAGTGATAAAATAACAGGAGAGTGCACAACACTAAAAATAATGATCAGCATACTCACAGAGAGATTAAGAGCGATGACAGCCCACGTCATACCGGAAAAACAGTACGGGTTCGTAAAAGGGAAATCGACGACACAAGCCATTAAATGTCTACAAGAGAGCATCGAAATAGCCATAGAACAACCGAGAGGAAAACTACATGCCATCTTCATAGACTACAAGAAGGCTTTCGACCTCTTAAACAGGCAGCTGATATAATAAGAAGAATAGAAGAAGCAGCAGGGAGAAACCAAATAACTAGATTAATTGAGAACATCCTCTCCAGAAACCAAGTGCCGATAGACGATGGAGTTTCAAAAACAGAGCAGATAGATCAGACAAACGGCGTACTCCAAGGTGACCCGTTGAGTCTCCTACTCTTCATAATAGCAACAGCAAAAATACCCACAGATATAAAAACAGAAAACGTCCAAATCTTGGCATACGCTGATGACATGGTGATTACATCCCAAGACATCAAAAAAACTCAAACAGCGTTCGACAAACTCGTAGCATGGGCCGAAAAGTACGACCTCGAAATAAATGAGAAGAAAACAGTAAAAATAACCTTCAGGAAAGGAGGAAGACTCGCAGCGAATGGCTGCATCCGGTATAAGGGAGACCCACTGCAAAATGACACCTTCGATACGCACACCAAAGAACGCGCCTTAGCAGCCAGAATAGCAACGAACAGCATTAAAAGCCTGAGTAAACTATCCCTGGAGACAGCAATGACCACCTTCCGCTTAAAAATAGCACCAATCATGACCTATGGAATAGAAGTGATTTGGAAGAACCTAAATAAGGCAAACCTAGAGGAAATAGAGAAAGTCAAAGCACACATTTTAAAGATAGCGCTAAGCGTATCAAAATACACGCCTTCACGCCTAACATACATACTGACAAAGGAACCATTCTTCATAGAAGTGCTCCATCTGGACCTTCTCGTGCAGGCAACAGATGCCTACAGAGAGCTGCTGTGGGAACTCAACGAGAAGAGAGAACAGATATGGCCTGAGTTCTACGCAACGGATGTGATGATCTACAGGGAATGGACACCTGCCAGATACGACCCAGACACACCGTGACGAGAGTCGCGGTCCATGGTTTCCACCACAGGATATGCACAACAGTGAAGCGCCATAATTCAGAAGAAAAGTGCAAGTGCAAACTATGTGGGTCGCACTGCGACTGATATCACCTATTACAGTGTAAAAACATAGGAACATCGATAACAGACTTTTATAAGACATGAAAACAGTTCTTTCTACATGGCCATTGACTGCAATGATACCTATTATTATTAAAATAACAGGAGACCGTGAAAACAATTGGTGGTAAAATGGCTCCAAGTACGTATTCATAGTTTTATATTGTTTCAAATAAAGTTCAGTTGTGCGATGGGTATACGCTCGATATAAAAAGAAAATGGGTATCTCTTTTGTTAGAATACAATGACAACATGAACCAATAAGTTAAAATGAAGTGATTTGTTTGGTATAATGTATATTAACACTACCTTTTGGATATTTTTTTTGTATATACATTGCATGTAAGTTAGTATGCGTAGAGGGCAGTGGTTATTATTTCCCATAGGCGTGTTTGTAATATGTAATATTACAGTATAGTTATTTTATTACAGTATAGTTATTCAGGTTCGTACCCCCGACTCTTGATATCCCAACTCCTTTCAAAAAACGTTAAACTGAAAATATATAAAACTATTATTCTACCAGTTATATTATATGGGTACGAAACATGGACTCTTACTTTAAGGGAGGAAATGAAATTATGAGTTTTTGAGAATAAAGTTCTTAGGAAAATCTTTGGACCAAAGAAGATGAATAGACAGGTGAATTGAGAAGACTACATAACAATGAACTACATGGTCTTTATAGGAAGCCAGATATAATGAGAACAGTTAAGTCTCGTAGACTGCGATGGGCAGGACATATTACACGTATGGGGAATGAAAGACTTGCATGGAAGCTTCTTGTAGGAAAGCCAGAGGGAAAACACCCAGTTGGTAGACCAAGAATGAGGTGGGAGAATAACATTAACTATGATTTGAGGGAAGTAGATTATATAGGGATTGATTGGAAAGCATTAGCTCAGGATAGTGATGCATGGAGACTTTATGTCCGCGCGGCCATGAACCTACGGGTTCGATAGTGCCAGTGAGTAAGTAAGTAAGTATCCCCCGAAATGTAGGAAGTTGAAAATCTATCATGGTCTCCATTGTTGTAAGTACGACAAAACGATCTACCGCGGAAACAATTAATAAAAATTCCATTTCATTAACGGCAGTTTAACATCTCACCTTCATAGGTGCTTTTAATTGTCCACGCCGCCTGGGAGAGGGGTTTTAAACTATGAATCACACAAGGACATGGAGAACCTCCCCGAATGAGCGAACAGTTAAATGTCAGGGCTTCCTCAGAGACAACAGAAACGCACCATTAATACTACGCATGACGAATATGATAACGATGTTTGCGATGGTATGATGTTCGAGGACCTTTCAGGGCTTGAAGTTTCCTGACATTTGTCTTACAAGTGAGGAAAAACCCCGAAACAAATTAAACTTGTTCCGATCGGATATCGAACTCGGGCCCTCTGCTTACGAAGCAGCGACGATACCTCGAGACCACAGCGGTGGACAAATTAACAAATATTTTCATTTACAGTCAAATAAGATTTTTCTGTTAAAAGTGAAAACTTTTCAAAATTATAATATGTATGGTGTATTATAGTAACGGGTTTAAAAAAATATATACCAAAAATAAGATGTGGCCGGTCGTTAAATAATGCTGACTAGGTGGGAAAAGACACCTTCCTACCTACCCGCAAGCACGTCCACTTCCAATGAAACAACACAACTGACAAATTTGTAGCTATGTCTGACCAGTCTGCTATCCGACGTAGGATTGAATAGGAAGGGACGAAGCGTCTTGTCACACCTAATTAGCACTATTTAACGGCCCTATGGTGTACTATAGTGAGGACTACGGTTAAAGATAGGCAATTTTGAAGTTATCTCGTCAGAAAAGAGCGACTTTAACGTGTTTTTTGGACCCTTAACATACCAGATATCAATGGGGTGATGTCGGATATGTAAAGCTAAAAAAAAAAATCCATTAAAGTGATTCTTTCCTAGTTTCAGCACATCCCGCCTTCAAATGCCTTTAAATGTGACACTCAATAGAGTGATTATAATTGTCAGCCTCTGATTCGAGATTTGCGGTTAAAACCCGGTGGTAGTCAACGGATTTATAGGGCTTAAAAATATTAAGCATGGTTTCATTCAGAAGATAATATATATGAATAGCCCTACTCGTGTGTCCCGTGTCGCAGATATTTCTCTAAACTCCTCGGCGCAACAGACCTAGAAAGGCCCTTGGTCTACCATCCGGCTGCTGGCCTCACGTTCGCATGTGTTAATCACATAGGTAGACGATCATCCAGTCAGTGCAGGGATGACATGTGGTCAGCATGTTGGGTCCCTCGTCCGTTATAGCTGGTTTTCTCAACCTGGAGCAGCTACTTATTGTAGCTATACAAATTCCTCACGATGCTGGGTGGGCACCGGTCCGATACTTGACGAAATTCCATGAAAAAAGTTATTTGACCATGGAGACTCGAACCAGCCCAAGTCCCATAGCTCTGCGCCAAGGCATCTATTTTCTCTTCTTCTTCTTCTGCTTTCCCCTCACCTACATGTTTGCCGTCTTCAGTTTCCATTTATTTCTATCATTCCATTCCAATCTCCTTCTTCAAAATTCCTATCATTCATTATAGTTCTGACACAAGTTTTTCATTTCCATCTTGGTCTGCCATGTTTATCTCTTCCAGGGGGTGACTATTGATATATATATATATATATATATATAGATATTATAAATATATTTTTGACATTTGGCAATGAAGGCAAATATGATATGAAAAGAAAAATGAATGCTTGAGTCGGGATTCGAACTCGAGTCTCTAAAGTCTGTACCTTTAGCGCTCTAACCAACTGAGCTACTCAAGAATTCCAATACAAGCATACAAAATTGTATGAGTAGCTCAGTTGGTTAGAGCGCTAAAGGTACAGACTTTAGAGACTCGAGTTCGAATCCCGACTCAAGCATTCATTTTTCTTTTCATATCATATATATATATATATATATATATATATATTTGGCCATCTTCCATTTCCCATTTTTTATACATGGCCATACCATTTAAGAGTTTGATTTTCAATCCTCTTAACAACAGACGTAGTGACATTCGTTTGTCTCAAAGTAATTCATTTCTTATTTTATCCTTTCTTGTTTTTTGAAGGCTTCTTCTAAGATAATCAAATTCAACTGTTCTAATTTTATTCTTTTGTAATTCCGTCAAAGACCAAGTTTCACTTCCATATGACAAAATATTCTGTATTGAGCTCTTATACATTTTCAAGGAATCTATGCTCTAGTTAAAATAACCTTAAACCTGAAAAAAAAGCAGAATTTGTTTTTTATTTCATCCCTCACATTTTAAATGCGTCGCAAAATGATCTGAGATACCCATCTAAGGTGGAGATATCCTACTCCGCCATTATAATCTAACCAATGTAGGGGAGACAATGTTATAAAACAAATGGGAGGTAATTGGTTGCGACTATTACGTTATGCATTGATCGAGATTAATGCAAATTCCGTTTACAGCTATCTAATTACTAAAAGCAAAGGCTCATTAAAGGGCATAGTGTGAACCAGAAATTGATTGCGATCTATCGTGACAGCATATTTTAATCTGAACAATATAGCATAACATACTTTTATTTAATCGTGACTAAAGAGACTTACGCATGCAATTAATTCAAAATCAGTGACGAAATTTTGAAATGCATTTAGTTATGTACACCTCAGCTTTAGGGGCAATTTCAATTATATCAATGCATACCAGATTATTTCATGAAAACATAACTAATCTCAATGAAATGGTTTTAGAAATGAATTTACAGTATTATATGTCATGTTACGTATCTTCCGATCTGTTGTAATACACACAACTCCAAATTTAACTATTCATGTACTAAGATGTTAATTATATAATTTTTACCTGGTAAGTCAGTCGTCCTCAATTAAATTATTAAACTTCTTCAAGTTATTCCAATATGGAGACCTTTCGAAAACAAGGTTTCATCTTCTATGTTTTAACTGGAACTGATGGTGTTATATACGTTGTATAACGGATTTATGTCTACGGTTATGACATATGACCTATTGGGAATATTAAAAAGGAGGTGCTTTCTTTAATATGACTATTTAACTCATGCCCCAAATTGGAGTCAATGACCAATCACATTTCAATGTTTTTTTTTTATTTACAACCAATCACAGACATGTTTCGCCTAAAATTTACCAACTAAAGTTTATCATAATAAAGAAAACACCTCCATTTTAACATTCTGAATAGGTCATAGCATTATTTTGCAGTGACTGACTCTGTAAGAAATACGGCTACCAGATTGTATATATAGTGCATGAATGTCAACAGAAAGCGCATACGAGAGATAATATAAAAACATTGTAACAATCGATTATGCCACAAAAGAAAGAAATCACTGTTTGCACTTTCTTAAACGAATTATTTTCCAGAAATGACGCAGAAAAATATAATTTACATATTTACATTATAGGACATCATAAATTAATTAATACCTATAACGTTGGTTATAAATTTCTCCACTAGCGTGCATTCTTACAACATTGCGATCTTTTGGCAATAAATAATATTATGATCTAGTTGCAGTGATGAACGAAAGAGGCAAATGAAGCGTACCAATCGTTTCTCATTTATTTTCAAACATCGCCGTTTACATTAAATATATAAACATATTTTAAAATAACTATAGTTAAATAATGATTTGTGAGTATACAGCTTAATTTTATTCGTTAAATACTCCTAAAAGTGCCACTCTTGACTTCCAGTGAGGAGTGAATTTATCTAGAGAATTTGGAAATCAAGAGTGGCATTGTTAGGACTATTTAACGAATAAATTTAAGCTGTATACTCACAAATGATTATTAACTATAGTTATTTTAAAATATTTATATATTTAATGTAAACGGCGATGTTTGAAAACAAATGAGAAACGATTGGTACGCTTCATTAGCTTCGTTTGTTCGATCACTGCAACCAGATCATAATATTATTTATTGCCAAAAGATCGCAATGTTGTAAGAATGCACCCTAGTGGTGAAATTTATAACCCACGTTATAGGTATTAATTCAATTCTGATGTCCTATAATGTAAATATGTAAATTATATTTTTCTGTGTCATTTCCCGGAAAATAATTCGTTTAAGAAATTGCAAACAGTGTTTTTTTTTGTGGTATAATCAATTGTTACAAATGTTTTTATATTATCTCTCGTATGCGCTACGTGTTGACATTCTTGCACTATATATACAATCTGGTAGCCGTATTTCTTAGAAAGTTAGACACTGCAAAATAATGCTATGACCTATTCAGAATGTTAAAAAGGAGGTGCTTTCTTTATTATGATAAACTTTAGTTGGTAAATTTTAGGCGAAACACGAGTGTGTTTGGTTGTAAATCAAAAATCATTGAAATGTGATGGTCATTGACTCCCATTTGGGGCATGAGTTAAATAGTCTAGAAAAATTGGATATCACTCGTGGCATTACTTATGAAAAATATAGCTTATTTTGGTAGCAGGTTATTTACCCCGCCGTTCGGTCACACAGTCCACTGCATTTACTTAATAGACCTGAAAATTTAACATCTGCAAGGCTATTGGGAGGTGGTCGGAAATTTGTCACTATATGTAAAGCAGTGGCTATAAAAAAATACCGTTTCCATGGAAACGCAGCATCACAAAGAAGTCGCATAAGCAAAGAACTCGTCGTACGCCCTAATCTGCTTGGTGTTCGATGTGCTCGCTATGGTATGAAAACAGAGGTATTTATATGCAGAACACGAAGACAAAGATATTGCATGTTTTTACAACCAAAACGGACTTCGGTGCTTCGTTGTTATATTCTTCATTATGGTGATTGGCTACGTAATTGTTATTCTGTTTATCATCATATCCATCACCAACTTCACAGCATGGCCTTGTTTCGCTTTTTCAAAAGTAATGTTTGTAAAATATTCATCATCAGCATCATCATCATCATCAACAAGAAGGATTAAGCCCAATGGCCTGTTCCGATCTCATTATAGGTCGAATTGGTCCTTCCGTCTCTTCAATGGTCTTCCCCACATTCTTCTCCCTTTTGGTTTATAATTATACATTCTTCTTGGTATGCGCTGTTCATTCATTCGTAATACGTGCTGAAAATAAGCATTTTGATAATATGTTATTCTTTCACAGAGATTAAATATATTAAGTTCTGTTCCTTATATCTTTTTTTTTTCTTTTTATCGGTCCTTTGGTATCCTGCTATTGCTCTCAACATCTTCATTTCAGCAGCCTCTATTTGTTTGCTATCTGCCTTTGTTAATGTCCAGGTTTCACATCCATAGATAAGAGATGGAACTGCCAATACTTTGTAAAACTTCAAAATAGTTTATTTTCTAGTCTTATTCAATAAATTGTGCCACATAGATAATTGAATCGTTGTATTTTAGTGTGTTATCTAAATATATAAAGTAAATTTATTACAAGAATAAAGTATAAGAAAGCTGTATGAAAATAGATTATCTCAATATATATTACAGCGAAAGATAAATAATAATATAGAAGAAGAATGGAGCAACATCGATTGGGCTCTAAAGAAAGCAGCATATGAAGTTCTAGGATTAAGAAGGAAAAATTGTAGAAGAGAGAGGGTTAAGAATATGGAATGACGAAATTAAAACAATTATAGAGGAAAAGAAGAAAGCATATTTACAAAAGAAAACTGAAGAAACAAAAGAAATATATTATAACAAAAGAAAGGAAGCAAAGAAAATTGTTAGGAAATCCCACCAAGACAGTTGGGAACGATATGTATCTAATCTAGAACATGATCTACATGGACGACATTAGACTGCTTATAGAACAATTAAATATTTAAATAAATCAGAAAAAGAAGCTGCAAAAATACCTATATCAATATCAGAAGAACATGGATAGAATATTTCAGAGACCTGTGGTACAACGAGAATGAAAACGAAGAAGAACCAAAATGTGAGAATTTGAAAGTAGATAAAATACAAATGGAAGAACTGGAAGAATCGCTCAAATTAACAAATAATAGAAAAGCTAGCGGACCAGATGACATCAATTCAGAACTAATTAAATATGCAGATATATTTTTTAAATTAAGATTCTTGAATTTTCTTAATATGTGTTGGGAGAATCATAATATACCAGCAACATGGAGGCAAGGTATAGTAAAACCAATTTACAAGAAAGAAGAAAGAAACCAACCATCTAATTACAGAGGCATTACCCTCCTAAACAGTGGATATAAAATCTATGCTAGAATAATAGCAAAACGAATACAACGAATTACTGAAGTAACACTAGCAGAAGAACAAAACGGGTTCCGAAAAGGAAGATCTTGTACCGATGGAGTATTTGCCCTGAATCAGATAATAAACAAAAGACAAGAAAAAACCTAGAAACACATTTGTTATTTATAGACTTAGATAAAGCATTTGATCGAGTAAACAGGGAAATATTGTGGAATATCCTAAAAGAAAAAGGCCTTTCTATTCAGATTATAGAAATTGTTAAGAGCTTGTACTATGGAATAATTATTTGTATTGACCCTCAGTTGACTAAAAATAAGACATTTTTCCAAATAAACCAAGGAGTACGACAAGGGTGTTCACTCTCACCTATATTATTTAATATTTATATGGACGATATCCTAAAAGAATGGAAGAAGGTTTTAACTAATGAAGGAATATTAATTGATAATAAAGATAAAATAAATGCTTTATTATTCGCTGACGATGTTGTACTTTTAGCAGAATCTGAAAATGAGCTCCAAATGTTAGCATATAAATTTAAATTATTAGTCAATAGATATAATTGTAAAATATCAATAAATAAGTCAAAAGTAATGGCATTTATTGGTAAATATGGAATTAGATCAAAAATTGTATTAGATAACAAAATAATATAAGAACAAGTATCACATTTCCAATATTTAGGATGTGATATAACTTATAGAGAAAATAAAGATATAGAAAATAAAGTATATAAATTTCAGGCTATTTGTGGAACCATAAAAAGAGCCTTAGGTCGGAAAAACAAGGAAAGATACGAAACTTAAATTATATAAAACAAGGCTGTTCCTTTGTTGTTGTATGGAAGTGAAAATTGGATAATGAAATCAAGGGATAAAAGCAGGATACAGACTGCGGAAATGCTATTTTTACGTAATGTGAAAGGATGCACAAGAGCGGATAGAATAAGGAATGAAACTATACGAGAAGAATTGAATATATATAAAATTGAGGATAAAATCAGCGAAAATAATAAGAAATGGACAGAATGCTTAATGAGAATGAACAACGAAAGAATACCAAAAAGAACCTTCCTATATAATCCCAGAGGAACAAGAGATGTTGGCCGACCACGTAGAAGATGGACTCCATTTTTAACTTCGCCGTAACAGGCTGCATAGCCTAAACCTTGTAGTAGTAGAAGAAGAAGTTCTAAATTTTTGTCATTGCCTAAATTACATCCCAAATAAATTAAATTCTGGAACTTGGTCCTTAATTACAAACAGATCATTTTATCCATTTTTTGTCTTAGTGTGAAATGGTAAATAGGGTTAAATAGGAAGCCGATGGGACAGAGGAAGGTTCAGGGTAAGAAACACTATGTGTTCTGGCCCAAGACTGTTATTTTTCACTCACCTTTGTCAAACTAAATCGTTGGAATCAGCCTTAAAGAAATTGGCACAAGATGTGTGAACACATGGGAGTACTATTCGCATGCTTCCTATTGACGATGATGATAGTACTAATAATGATGATGATTAATAAGTTAATAATAAAAGTATTAAAAATAATAATATAAAATTATTATAAATAAAAAGAATAGTAAATTCCAATGAATGGTAGGAGCTGCTATAGTTATCTTGAAAAACGGAAAATTAGAGGATATATTAAAAGCCAAACTGTCGAATCGTTGCTCAAATAACACTGGTCGACAGGTTTTTTCTTCACAAGAAATCTGATTAATGAATCTATTGCTTTTGTTTGATACGGACTTCAGATATCTAGTCAGAATGTTTTCCAATCAGGCAACAGTTTTTTTTTTGTGACAGCTACTTTTTAAAAATCTATTTTAGCATTCTCTTCTTCCGGACTTCTTTTCCGTAAAATCTTGGGGTGCCTGTCTACGATGAAACACGGTTGAGCCGTTTTCATAAGGAAAATTTCCACAATGGAAAAAAGGGGGAGGGGGTTGGTAGGTACCAAGGCAAGGGGGAAGTTCTATAAATATGCTGGATGACTACTGTTGGACCAAGAAGAGAGATGTTGCAGATGCAAAATATGCCCGAAAATCACTATCTACCATTTTCTACGTAAGTCAGAATGAGTTAGAGTTAGATGGATTTTATTTAAAATTATAAAAAAGTAGATGAATATCACAGAAAACTCTTGCCTGATAGGAAAAAACTGAAATGATATTTAAATTCAGGATGAAAAATACTTCTAAAATCTCATTTTTTTATTCTTGTGAAAGAAAAAAAGTTCATTTTTGTCGACCAATGTAATCAAGCTGAACAGATAGAAATTCTTAAAGCTCTAGAAGCAATACCATCAATTGACCAAATCAGCTCTGAACAAAGTCTTGTTGCAGTTTATACAGATACGTAGTCAAGTTACTCTCAACCTAATTAAAAACAACTTCAAACAGGGATACATCATATAAAAAATAAGACAAACAATAGAAAAACTCAGGGAACAAAATTGGACAGTACACTTCGGCTGGATGAAAGCACATGTTGGAATTTATGGGAATGAAATGGCAGATCAATTGGCAAAAGAATCTGCGACAGAAACCAGCGCAACCGTAGAATATACAAAAGTACCTAAATCATCCAATTGTTACCCAAATAAAAGAAGAAGGAACTATTAAATGGCAGAACGAATGGAATAACACAGATAAACGAGCTACCTGTAAGAAGTTCTTCCCATCGGCCAGAGACAGATTAAAACTTAAATGCGAAATAAATCTGGAATTTCCTGAAATGGTAACAGGTCATGGCAAAAACAAATCACATCTCCATTGTATCGGAATATTAAACAACTCAACCTGTCCACGTAGAAAACAATTCAAAACGTAGGCCTAGATCATATCGTTTACAAATGCGAAATGCAGCAGCAGTCTAGAAATAGCTGAAGAAAGAAATCCGCAAATAAGGAGGAACATATCCTGTGACGGAGAAAGACCTAATACACAAATATTTAAAACATTAAAAAAAAATAAAAACAATAGTGTACGAAAGTGAGTGATTAACAAGTAATGAAGATAAAAAACACGTGAAAAATTGTACCAAATATGTGATGTTATGCAATGTTACGTTATCTGATCTTATGTTTTGTTATGTTATGTTATTTAATATTACTAATTAATGGAGCATGCTGAAAAAAAAAAATGAAAAAAAATTATAATAGCTTATATTGCCTGGCGTTAAGAACTTGTCTTCCACTCAACCAGGTTATAAGATAATACAAAAATTTGTCTTGTATCTGAATTAAAAATAAACATAAATTATTACACGATATATCTTCAAGGCCACCGCTGTGGTCTCGAGGTAGCGTGCTGCCTTGTCACGCACGCGGGCCCGAGTTCGATTCTCGGTCGGAAGAGGCTCCTGGGTGAGATTTTTTCGGAGTTTTTCCTCACCTGTAAGACAAATGTCAGGAAGCTTAGGGCCCAGCGGTCCCCGAAAATCATCCGGCCATCATCATCATCCTTCATCGGTGTGGAAAGCAATGGAAAGCTACCACACCTATAATTCCCTAGTAAAGCTGCAAAGCATAGCATTAAACTGTTATGATTGCAGTGAAAGACCTGCCCTCGGCAGAATTACTATGGATGGATATCTACAAATGAAATTATTATCTAAAATATATGTTGCTTTGCTGTAGGTTTTAACGAATAAAATATAAAATTTACAAGATAGAGGGGAAAACACATCTAATGACATAGATAAATGTAATTCTGGAGAAAAAAACTATTTAACAACAAGTAATTGTAAAAGCATGACTTAAAAGTGTCAGGTATGCAGCAACTCGTGTTATCTTGAGGGATGGGCAGAGGCTACTTTGAAAGAAGCATAATAAGAAGAAGCGCAGTAGAGTTTATTTCTTGAGACGGAGTTCATTTAAACACGTCGAGATAAAATAACGGAATGATGTGAAAATGGAAGGAATGAAAATGGAGAGAGATATACTTGACGAAGTTCAGAAGAGACGGTTAGTTTGGTCTTGTCAGTAGAATGAAGGAAGAAAGACTCCCTAATAAGATATTAGGATTGTTATCATCTGAAAGTCCACCGCTGTGGTCTCGAGGTAGCGTGTTGCCTTGTCACGCAACAGCCCCGGATTCGATTCCCGGTCGGGACAGGCTCCTGAGTGAGGTTTTTTCGAGGTTTTTCCTCGCCTGTAAGACAAATGCCAGGAAGCTTTGGGCCTAACATTCACAGTCGAGTCTACATCTAGGCCCTTCCCCCACCCCTTGGGATACCTCGGTCGTCATGACCATACTCCCAAGTCCTAGGTGCTTGTCCTTCCTATCCTATGTTCACGTCCACGTTCAAGTTCACGGTCCTTAAACCAACACCCCTAGGGAGAGGGTGTTGGAGTTTGCAAGTTCTGGGAATTGCTGAGCTACATAGTACATCAGATCGCTCATTCCTGATGACTCCACAGTTGGTCCACGGGCTCCATTAACCTAGCCGGGAGGACTGCTGTCGCAGATCCACCGACCATTCCCCTATTCTGCCTCCAGGGACGTGTCCTGCAGCCGTTGTGAGACCGGCTAGGGCTACAAGCCCAACAGTGTGAGACTTTTAGTACATCCAGGTGCTCATCTCCTGGCGACCCCACAGTTTGTCGACGGGCCCGTAGACCGAGCCAGGAACCAGTACAGTTGCTCCCCTCTGCACTGGTCCGAGCCGAGCCCTGGTGTGCCCCCAGGGACGCCTTCTGCAGCTGTTGTGGGCCAGCACGGAGCTCGCAAACTCCAACAGATGAGGAAATAGTACGACAAGGCGCTCAACTCTTGCCTACCCCACTAATGGTTCACGAGTCCCTTGGACTTGACCGGGAGGACTCTCTACCAGATCCACTGACCTTTCCCCCAGTGCACCAGCTGAGGACGTGTTTGGTTGCTGAAGTGGGTCCAGCCTGAGCATTAGTACGTCAGGTCGCTCAACTTCTGACGACCTCACAGATCGTCCTTGGGTCACTCGGTCCCAGAGTCGGCGCTAAGTCCCCAACCCAAAGACCGCGCTTCCTCCTTTCTCGAGCTTATTGACCTGGTGGTAATTCCCAGCATTACGCCCGGTATTGTCCCAACCAGCCCGTTCGCAAGACTAGGCCTAGTCGTGCCGCTGCTGTGAGTCAGCCCACTGAGCAATGTAGGCATCCAGGGAGCTCATTGCCCATGGTGCCCCCACAAAGGACCTCGGGATTTTAACCAAGAGAAGGGAGAGAAAATCACCTAGAATCACTCGCCACTGAAGATATCCTCCGTCGAGTCTACAATAAGGGAACATCACCTAGAAGCACTCGCCACTGAGGATGCCCTCCGCAGTTGAGGGAGAAACTTCTGGAAGAAACACCAGTTATAGAGCACGGCCACATAGCCCGGAATCTATTAACATTATGATTACCGGCCGTGAAAGCCTGCCTTCCACAAATGAATAAATAAATTATAAAAAAGTTCAAATATATTTATTACAGACAAATTGAAGAAAGATGATTAAGATGATACGCACGTCTCAAAAGGATGACATCTCTTAGAATCCCTAAGAAGATCTTAGAGTGGAAAATATATGGGAAAAGAAGAAAGAGAAGACCTTAAGAAAGTTGAATGGACGGCGTGAGAAGAAGTATGAGTGAACTTAGACGTAAATGAGGACGTTCAAAATCGCTACAAATGATGAAGACGAATTTCTTGAGAGTGACGGAAAATAATTGTATTGTGGATAAATTCCGAAATAAAAAAATAATAACGGAAATCATTTCGAGAAAATATGACTGATTGAATGAATGCACATCGACAAAACTTATTTTGAGAATATTCATATATATCTGAGAATTTTTTTCAACGTTTAATATTATTATTCCGAGAAAAAGATGAATAATGGAATTGTTTGAATAAATTTTGTTATTAAAAAACTGGAACTCCGCATGATAGAAAATGTTTTATCTGACGCATACATAATTGATAGCAAACAGTGAAGGGGCGAGAGAAAGAATGTTGTAGCACAATAAGCAGCGAAATACAGAAAAGTTGGAAAGAAAAACTGTGAAAATATTTTGGACTAACTCCAGTTGGGTGGTTACGTACTGCTCCAGCCCGATCTTTACACAATGGGAGGCTGTGTGGCGACATACAACGGCGCCGTACTTTGTGATTTAAATGTCTCTCAAAATTACGCATTGATACAAAAATTCAAACTTTAACGCTAACTGCAGTGAAAAACACAACTAATAAACTGTATTTCATAAACAAAATCTAATTACTACAATAACTTTACAAATCACATTTTAAAATGGCATAATATTTTATCTAACTATGCTCTATAACAACTCAGGCATTATCGAAACTGTAGATTCAAAAAAAAATAGTCAATGATTATACACTATCAGTCTTACTAATAAAAATCTCTTATACAGGCTTTCATCAGTTGTTTAGTTATACAATGTACAATGTATAAGCCTTATGTAGATCATGTATAATTTCCTTACTAATAAACGCTGTGCCGGAGCTATATAACAATACAACCGTTACACTCAATACGTCCATATTCGTCATCATTATGACGTCAGAACAATATTACGCGCAGTTTGTAACAGAAATAAAACAACATGAACTAGTGATTAATTATGTAAGAAATGAGTAAGGATAAGAATTAATGGAGATTCCTTAATTGAGGAGGTACGGAAAAAATAAGTGCGTTTTAATGTATGTACATTTTCCTTTACGCTATGTCAAATATATCGTAGAATTAGTTTCACAAATAATGTGCTGCCATCTAACGTCAAGAATTTCGAACACGTCTTGGAAACATATAAACGTTTTTCCCATTACTTATGAATTATATGCAGTGTTTTAAGATGCGTTAGAAAACGTTCAAAATAGTAGCAAATGTTACCGACAACAGAATAATGCTTTAAGCGAAAAAAAATCAGTCTGATCGGGAATCGAACCTAGGACCTCACGGAGTGTAGCCAGAAGCGCCAACCACAAGACTATCAAGCTAATATGTGGCTTATTGCAATAATATTACCTCCATAATTAAATGCATTTTTATATTGGTATGTGTATTATGTATTAATGATGCAAGAGAGTTTTGTTAAAATAATATTATGAAGCATTTAAACTACATTAAGGTTAAATCTTGTCTACAGCAATTGTTGCAGAAAATATTCTTTTGTGAATCAATGTTCAATTTTAAAATATTGTTAGGCCTAATCGAGAATGAGTGTAACAAAAGCAAGTTTATAATACCTTTATTTTCCTACCCAGAGCTTTATTAATATTATTTAAGTATTGTTCATATGCATGAAACAGTCGTTAAAGTGTTGCATTTTGAGTTAAATTTAAGGAAACTTTCATCAATGTCATGAGAAAAACAATCAGTTGATCTTGAAGTCCTACATTTTGTCTAGTTATACAATCCTTAAACAAGGCTGGAGGCATGTATAACGATTGCCATGTAAAGTTGTACACCTCTTATACACTGAACAGCTAATACAGTGTTTATTAGTAAGAATTTTCAACTGAGATGTGTATAAACCTTGTATAAAAGTTATATATGGATTATTAGTAAGAGGGTACATTAGTATAGTGCTGTACACCATAATTATATAATTAGCAAAAATTTGATTTATTAGACTATAAGTGAGATATGTACGTTCAGTTCATTAAAAAAATGATCACACGGGTAGCAAGCCATAGGACTATGTGCTGGTGACAGTCCGTATCAATAAAATAATGTCTAGTACTGATATAAAAACAGATAATATTACAATTACATTAAAAATTAATTAAGCTAATTATAATTATTAAGTATTTAATAATATAACATTGCGCGACATATTAGTTTATTGTAGAGTTATTGTTTTTTCTCATTTTCACGCGTCTTGCCCAGAAAATTAACCACGTTTGTTAAACATTTCTCGGTTTACCATTAACACGTAGCATGCTAATTTTTGGTATGACTCAATTCAATTTATCTAATCATTAAAGACTTGCAGAAGAGATGATCGCAAAATACACTGTCATATAAATCCACATTTTACTCAGTTTTCTTCCTACATGGTAATGATTATCTAGGATTAGACCTAGCCAAAGGATACATTACAAATGAGAAAACAAATATCATTATATTTTCATTGTCCATTTTAAGGGAGTCTAATTCTAGAAATGCATGCTATTATGCACTATAGGGACACTTGTCATCCCAACTTCTTCCAGTTACATTATATGGGTGCGAAACATGGACTCTCATTTTAAGAGAGGAGAAAAGAAAATTTGAGAATAAATTTCTTAAGAAAATATATAGACCAAACAGACACGAACATACAAGTGAATGAGAAGACTACATAACAGTTAGCTACATGATTTTATAGGAAACCAGATATAACTGTTCTCCAAGTCTCGTAGACTGCGATGGGCAGGACATATAGCACGAATGAGGAATGAAAGGAAAACCAGAGAGAAAACGCCCATTTGGTAGACCAAGAATGGAGAATAATATTAATCAAAATTTAAGGGAAGTAAATTACACAGAATATGAATGGAAAACAGTTCAGGATAAAGATGTGTGGAGAGCTTATGCCCATGCGGCCATAAACATACAGGTTCGATAGTGTCAATTGGTTTGTTTTATTAGGCTACCATAGAAAACAGTATGGTTTTCAAAATTGTAATAACTAATGTCCACCGTTGTGGTCTCGGGGTAGCGTGCTGCCTTGTCACGCAGCGGGCCCGGGTTCGATCCCCGGTCGGGACAGTTTTTCTGGGTGAGGTTTTTATTGGGGTTTTTCCTCACCTGTAAGACAAATGTCAGGAAAACTTTAAGGCCCCAAATCACATGGCCATCGCAATCATCATCATTCATATTCATCTTAGGTTAAGCTTAGGATTAGGGACTCTCCTGGCGCACCATTATCATCCATCATCATCACCCATATCATCGGGGCAACGTAACCCCGTCTTCCAGGCGCCCCAACCTCAGAAGTGGGTTACAAGTACGCCATGCCAGGAGAGAAACCAGGAATGTCGAAAGACAAACCTGGGGCATTTGAAAAAAAAAAATATCAAATGTACTTTAATTTCTGAGACCAGTTTCATGGGCTAGTGGTCAGCGTTTCTGACTACAGATCACGAGATCCCGCATTAGATTCTCGGTCAGACCACGGTAATTTACCCATGAAGGGAATTATTCCTGTGGTGCTATGGTCTGAAATAAGTTTAAGTTAAGAACTCTCCTGGAACTTCATATTCGTTTATCGCACATCATACAATCGGGGTAACGTAATTCCGCCTTCCCCAACCTAAGAAATTGATTTCAATTTCGTCAATGTCAGAGGAGAAAGCCAACCTCGTGGCATTGGACAAAATAAATTATTTCATTCCTGAACATTCTCATTTCTGATATTTTTCACGATAAATATAAACAAAACATTTAACTGAAAACGACGAATGATTGAACTGTCGCAGTTGTATTTCCTCCTAACTCAACTAACTAACTCACAGACACTATCGAACCCATATGTTCATAGCCGCGCGCACATAAGCTCCCCATATGTCCCTATCCTGAGCCAATGTTTTCCAATCATCCCCTGTATAATCTACTTGCCTCAAATCATAGTTAATGTTATTCTCCCACCTCATTCTTGGTCTACCAACTGGGCGTTTTTCCCTCTGGTTTTCCTACAAGAAGCTTCCATGCAAGTCTTTCATTCCCCATATGTGCAACATGTCCTGCCCATCGCAGTCTACGAGACTTAACTGTTCTCAATATATCTGGTTTCCTATAAAGACCATGTGATTCATTGTTATGCAATCTTCTCCATTCACCTGTTTGTACATCACTCTTTGGTCCAAACATTTTCCTAAGAACTTTATTCTCAAATACTCATAATCTCCTTTCCTCCCTTAAAGTAAGGGTCCATGTTTCGCATCCATATAATATAACTGGTAGAATAATAATTTTATATATTTTCAGTTTAACTTTTTTTTTAAAGGAGTTGGAAGTCAACAGTCTCTGTAATGCATAATAGCACGCATTTCCAGAATTGAGCCTATGTTTAATTTCCTTGTGCATCTCATTCCTATTTGTGATAGTTGAATTCCCTCCGCTGGAAGAAATTCAATTACTGGAAGTAGAAAATGTATAGATGGACAAGCAGGATTTCCTTCAAGGGGATCCATTTTCTTCAACTATTTAACTCATGTCGCAAATGGTAGTCAATGACCAATCACGTTTCAATGAATTCTGTTTTACACGAATGACAATCGTGTTTCACCTCGTTCTTTATCGATTTCTCTTTATCAGCTCCTGCTTTTGTGATAAAGAAAGCTCCTCCTTTTTAATATTCTGAACAAGTTACACCATTATTTTTGTCCAACAAATACATTGAATATAGCAAATAATGAATAGATTCAGTGATTTACTGAGTTGTTTATTCAAAATATAAATAATAACCTATAATGTTGACTATAATGTTTGATGTGTTTCATTATTCTCCTCCACTAGAGTGCATTCTTACAATATTGCGATCGTATTTGGCAATAAATAATATGATCAAGTTGCAGTGATTATACATAACCTCACATTTCTAATTTGTTTTCAAACATCGCGGTTTACATTAACTATATAAATATTCTAAAAACACCGGTAACTATATTCAAATAATTATTTTTTAGTCTTCTCTTCTTCTTCACTTCCTGGTTTAGGCAAGAGTTGCCTGTTCCGTCTTCACTAATAGATCTAAGACCATCTCTTCCGAGGACGTCCGACATATCTTCTTCCTCTTGGAAAATAATGGAAGATTTTATTTGGTAATCTACTTTCTTCCATTCTTTCTACATGTTCTTTCCACTGTATCTTGTTGTTAAATATCTTTTCTTTTAAGGAATAGATCTGCAGTTCTTCACGAATATCCTCGTTTCTTATCTGGTCCATTCTAGTGCAGCCTTTTACTCTTCTTAAAAATTTCATCTCGGCTGCTTGGATTTTACTTTCTTGTTTGGTAGTGGTAATCCAAGATTCACTCCCATACAAATAATTTTTTAGTAAAGAGCTTAATTTTATTCGTTAAAGAGTCCTAACAAATGCCACTCTTGATTTCCAAATTCTCTAGATAAATTCACTCCTCACTTCGTGAGTCGTGAATTTAGGCCTATAGATAATTTGGAAATCACTCGTGGCATTACTTATGAAAACTTATTTCAAGTAACAAACAAATTATCCTGTCTTGAATTTGTTGAAAATGTGGTATCCTTTACTTGCAATCATCTAACATACTAAGACTGGCATTACAGAAATGTTTCCAATGTGTTAAAATGGATTAAGTGGGTTGGTACAAGTAGACTATAATTTGAAACGCCAAGCTAATACGGGCACATTGTTATACGTTGGGGGCATGAGACTTGCAGATTGTCCGGTACGCCTCTGGTACTGTGGCTGGCGGTAGGTTGGTAATATTGATCCAGACCTTTCTCCCCCAACTACTACTCTCCGAGTTCGCTTATTACTAGGGTAGGTAAAGGCCTAACTAATATTCAACCCTGTTGGCTTAAACAATACAATGGCATGAGGTACGGCGCTACCGTTAATGATCTCATGCTTGAGTACCGATATTAACAAAACATTGGTTTCAAACTCATTAACATGGGGCAAAGTTAAAAGGAAACCTAGTTTGATAATGCACCACAAAAGCAACCAACCAGCTGATAGTGAGCGTTAATTAAATGTCTCCTGAAAATCAGTACCTACAACTAAGTTATTTGTACGATACTAGTAAACACTTGCCTAACAAGTTTCAGCAGCGCACTATTTAATGACATGATTAATAAGTTGTACACTGATGTGGTCTAGGGGGAAACTCCATTGCATAGCATGCATTGATCCGAGTTTGATTCCAGATCAAGAAAATATATTTGAGTGAGGATGTTTTCCTCATCTGTAAAACAAATGGCGTGTATCTGCAAGCCCTAATAGACACAGAATACCTAGAATAAACGCCTTCTTAGTGTGAATGTATCAGTGAATCGTGTGTATTGTCTTAAATGTTTGTGTTGTCTAGGAGGTGGCAATGACACTGAGTTGGTCGCTCATCCGGAAAAGACCACGATCTTCTATAGTAAAAAAAGTGTATATATATATATATATATATATATATATATATATATACATACACTGACACTAACGAACCCATTGGTACATGACCGTGCGGACATAACTCTCTCTCTTCTCTCTGTCTGACTCTCTCTCTCTCATCTCTCTTCTCTCTCCTCCTCCCTCCTCTCTCTATATATATATATATAGATATATAATATATTTATTTATTAATATCGCGAAAACCTACATTAACAATATATATAACTCACTGACACTAACGAACCCATAGGTTCATGACCGTGCGGACATAAGCTCTCAATATATATATATTATTTATTCTTCCACAGTTTAATAACCTTATAACGAAAATCATGTTCCTGTAAAGGCATGCAAAAGTACAGTCACCGGTGAGGGTTAAACTATAGTAGAGAGAAAGAGCGAAGAGAGAAAGAAACAGAGAGAAGACCTAGAGAAGAAGAAAGAGAGAAGAAAAAGAAAGGAGAGAGAGAAAGAAAGGATAGAGAGAAGAAATGATATAGATCGCTATACAGACTATATAGACTACCGAACACGCTCTTCTTCGCCCTCCCTTCTCTCTCCCTCCCTCTCCCTCTCTCTCTCCCTCCCTCTCCTCGCTCCCTCTCCTCCTCTCCCTCCCTCCCTCTCTCCCTCCCTCTCTCTCCCCTCTCCTCTCTCCCTCCCCTCTCTCTCCCTCCCTCTCTCTCCCTCCCTCTCTCCACCCCCCTCTCTCTCCCTCCCCCTCTCTCTCCCTCCCCCTCTCTCTCCCTCCCTCTCTCTCCCTCTCTCTCTCTTCATCTCTCCACCTCTCTCTCCCTCCCTCTCTCTCCCTCTCCCTCCCCTCCCTCTCCCTCCCCTCTCTTCCCTCCCTTTCTCTCTCCCTCCCTTCTCCCCCTCCCTCTCCCTCTCCCTCCCTCTCTCTCTCTCCCTCCCTTCTCTCTCTCTCCCGCCCTCCTCTCTCTCCCCTCTCCCTCTCTCCCTCACTCCCTCTTCTCTCCCTCCCTCTCTTCTTTCCCTCTCTCTCCCTCTCTCCCTCCCTCCCCCCTCGCTCTCTCTCTCTCTCCCGCTCTCCCTCTCTCCCTCTCTCCCTCCTCGCTTTCCCCTCCCTCTCTCCCTCCGCTCTCCGCCCTCTCTCCCTCCCTCAGTCGCTCTCTCCCTCTCGCCCTCCCTCTTCCTCTCTCCCTTTCCCTCTCTCTCTCTCTCTCCCTACTCCCTCCCTCACCCTCCCGCTCTCTCCCTCCCCTCTCTCTCTCTCCTTTTCTCTGGCCTTTTTTCCTCTTTCCCCCTCCACCCCCATCTTTCTAAAAAAAGTCTGCTTAACTTTCCTATCTTATCCAATACAAACCACAGAGAAATTTTCGTACTTTTCAAAGCTGTCATATAGTCAGAAAAAAAATTAAATAAACCGTTTAAAATATCGTGCAAACATAGCATTCTGAAAACCAATTTTATAATAACATATTAGCTATATTCAAAAACAAAACTACTTATATATATCAAGATCGTTAAGGTCAGAACTAGATAATATACTTAAACGCTACTACACACCACAAATTCTTTTCTGGCGGTTTGGGGACCGTACATATTTGTCGTTTTGTATAGATCTGAAAGAAGACGCTATCTCTGTTGTTTGTATTAATGTTACAATTATTGTCGCGTGCTACACGCGATACTTTTGCAATCAGTTATAAGTTCAGTTTAACTTTGAATCTCTTCTAAGAATAAATTCACATTTGAAATGCCTCTTCAGTAATAACAGATGAGTCGATATTTTTAAGTAGGCAGTACCAATTCACCTTTTGTCTCCCCAATATAACATTGACGTCATGGACCATCTGTGTAAGAGGGTAATACCCGTGGGCCTTGTGACTTAGTATCACGGTGTTGCTAAAATCGCATTTGATAAGCTTAGTGAAGTATTAAATAAAAGTCCTGGCTACAATAGAATTTGTCAAATTAGCAATATGCTCTCTGGTGATAGTGAAAAAACTGTGACTGGAGAGGAATTCATTGAAGAAGTAATGTGGTGTTTTTCACATGCACCTGTGGCATCATGTGATGTAGAAAGGACATTTTCATTGTATAAACCATTCTTTACTGACAAATGAATGAGTTACACAAGAAAACTTCATGAAAACCTTCCGTATCTACTGTAACAGCCAGTAATAAGCTAATTTTTAACAAATATAAGATGACATGATCAACAATATTCATTATTTCTCCATAGCAACACATATAGCCGATTTATCTTCAATTATATTTATTAATATGTCCACCGCTGTGGTCTCGGGGTAGCGCGCTGCCTTGTCACGCAGCGGGCCCGGGTTCGATCGGCCCGGTCAGGACAGTTTTCTGGGTGAGGTTTTTTATCGGTGTTTTTCCTCACCTGTGAGACAAATGTCAGGAAAACTTTAAGGCCCAAATTTTCCCCGAAATCATATGGCCATCTCAATCAGCATCATTCATATTCATCTTAGGTTAAGCTTAGGATTCGGGACTCTCCCCTGGCGCACCATTATCATCATCAAGGCACCTACATCATATCACTCGGGGCAATCGTAAACCCCGGGCCGTCCAGTCGCCCCCCAATGTCAGAAGTGTGTTACAAGTACGCCATGTCCAGGAGAGAAACCAGGAATGTCGAAAGACAAACCTGGGGCATTTGAAAAAATATATATATGTTTTTGGCTAATTTCTTAATTACTCAAATAAATACACATAGTGCAAAAAATAGTATGCAATACTCATGTGGTAAACACATAACGGAATCTCGGAAATTAAAAAAAAAAAAAAACTCGGCGCAAGCGCTTCTTTATTATTATTTTTTTTTTTTACTTTTACTCGATCCGTATCAAGTGCTTACCACACTCCTATCGCAATATACTATATATAGCAAGATATAGCAAGACCATTAGGTAGCTATATTCCTTCCTTCTAAAATCTCTAAAACTGTTATTAAACATACTGTATAAAACAAAGAAGTCGCTTAAGATGAGAATAATTTACAACGCTGCATTACTTATACACGTCTGGCAGTCTCACTGCTTCTAAAGAGATCTTTCATTCGAATTTTCAGCCATTCGTCGTGACTTTTGTCAGTAAACATACGTATTGTGTTGTTACACAATAACGCACTGCACAAAATGAGAAACTTTCGTCTAAAAACCAAACAAAAACTGTAACTTTTCATCATATAATGCGGAGAATACGACATTCTTCTCTACACAAGTAGGGCTTTTCACTCACCAAATGAAAAAATACAAAAGAACACAAAAAAAAGTCGTTACCCGAAGTATTATTTTTACACCGACTAATTCCAGCAATTCTTCATTCATGACAATGAATATGTAGAGATTTTACGACCAGAGGAAGTCACATTCCGTCAACGATACAAAACAAATGTCTCAAAATATATTTTTTCGGCCCCATTTTCACGAGGAACGCAGAACTCCACAGCCTATAGTGCGTGAGATACAAGTTTGTCATTGACATTTATAAATCTTACTAGACTTGTTTTCAACATCCAATATTATTTCTCATTACAAGATATGTACAAGAATTATGAAAACGTTCGGTCTTAACTCCCTGGGATCAGATAACAAAGATGTTATTGTCAAAAATATTTAATCGGAGTCAGTACGTAATTCTCACACACTATAGCAGAATGTCCAACACTGCAACAACAATCGAACATCAAGTCGTAAAACATGTATCACCATATAACACGTTCCAATTCAACAGTGCGTAATATTAGACAGATTGCTTCAGTGAAATATGTTTACTAGACCCACCTCCCGTCATGATGTAACCACAATTATGAAATGAGTTCTGTATCCATAACAGTAGTGTGGCTCATTCCGTGTTGTCGGTTTTCGCACTCTGATTGTCGGCAGTGTGGTTTACGACAATGTCCTGCTCTGGGGAAGTCACACCTAATTTAACCCTAATCTACACATAGAAAATCATTTACTTATGTTGCAAGAATTTACAGAATTAAAACCTTATTCTGTATCCTTATAGGCCTAACATAAATAACTATTTAATTAAGGTCTTAATTAAGGTCCGATGCTAATATATTTAAATAAACATTAAATAAAAATGTATTTTTTTATCATTTTAGTTAGCTATCTGAGATTTTTTACGAACATTTCGCAAAGTAGCCGAAAATTCCTTTCATAAAAAGAGCTTCTTGGCTTATTTTTCGAATATTAAAATGGCAGTCTTTAATTTGAATGCAATTTCTTAGTAAAAAATCGTTATAATTATCACCCATGTGAAATTTAACACATCCTGTAAAAAAATAATTTTTATGCAGAAATAATATTTAATTTTTACCTGGATGTAATTCTAGCTCCGTTAATATCATTGAATTAATACAGTTATCTCGTTCGCATATTAGACTATTATTATTATATTATTTATTTAGCAGGTTTCATAATGTTTCACATCATCTTTCTGCGCGCAATTAATCTATTGTCGATCTCCTCCACATCTCCCTGACATTCTAATCTCTCCAATTATTATTATTATTATTATTATTATTATTATTATTATTATTATTATTATTATGTTCATCGTATAAAATTATATATGCGGATGAGATTTGCACTGCAATATTTAATATATCATCCGATTCACTATAATTAGTGCATTGTAGGCCTATATATAACTTATACTATAAATGTATATTTCTATATTTGTTTTGATTGAGTGGAAGAGAAGGCCGTATGGCCTTAACTCTACTAGAAAAGATATGACATTATTATTATTATTATTATTATTATTATTATTATTATTATTGTAAATATATGGGAATTCAAATAGAAGATAATTATTACCTCCACCATTTACTATTTGCAGATGATCAGGTGGTGATTTCTCAGGATCTAGATGATGCATCTTTCATGTTAAGGAAATTAGAGATAGAATAGAAAAAATGGGGATTGCAGATAATTTTATAATAAAACAGAATATCTTTCATTGGATGCATCAGATGAGCTAAAATGTAATTCAGGAAGAATACGTAATGTTAAAAATTTTAAATACTTAGGATCTATTTTAGATAAAAGCCAGAAGTCAATTACAGAAATTGAAAGAAGAATAACTGATGGAAGAAGAATCATTGGTTTGTTGAACTCAGTGTTTTGGAAGGGAAATATAACATACAGAAAGAAGAAAACTATACTCCAAGTTCTGTTACAAAGCATTTTATTATATGGGTCCGAAACCTGGACAGTAAGTAGAAAACAAGCCAACAAGCTGTTAGCAGTAGAAATGGATTTTTGGAGGCGATCACAAGAATTTCAAGAAGGGATAAGGTCAGAAACAGCACAATAAAGGAAATTATGCAAGTTGAAAAAAAATTAGAAAAAAGTTTGAAATGGTATGGACGCCTCATAAGAAAGAAAGAAGAGAGAATACCAAAGAAGATCCTTAATTGGAAAGCTAATGGAAGAAGTGGAAGAGGCAGGCCTTAGAGAACGATGGATGGATGGATGGAGTGAAGAGAAGTATGGAAACTAGAGATTTGAGGGAAGAATATACTTTAGACAGGAGCCTCTGGCGACAGATCACTTTGGGTTCAAGGTGAAATACTGTATTGTGGAATATTCCTAAATAACGAAAATTACACTGCGATTCTTAATGCCTCTTAATTCTTTTATTTTATTTATTCCTTTTATTTTATACATAAAATGTATATTATTTATATATTTGTGCTGGTTGAGTGGAAGAGAAGGCCTTATGACTAACTCTGTCAGAAAAAAAGCTTTATTATTACATTATTCTTTAAATGTGTAATTAGTTATATGATCATTATACCTATATTCACGGAAAAAAAGAGAATAGTATTTGAATGGTGGACTGAAACAAAACCATGTAATCTGAATATCGCTGCGTTTAGCAGAATGGTCCTGGATTTCAGAGATAGGACTCGATGTGGAGAAAAATCCCACGCACAGCCGCTGGCATGGATTACCAGAATGAAAAGCCAGCCATTAACTAGGGGAAACTTTGAATCGCATAGGACATGCTAGTATTTTATTCAAGAGTATAGGGTAATCCATATGATATTTGCAAAATTTGGAATTAAATGGTATTAACATTGATTGAAATAATTAGCATCAAATGTTTTATACAGGATGCTACAAAAAGATAAGCACAATTTAGAATCATGAAACAAATATTTCTCAAAGCACTAATTTTCATAAATTTGTAAAAGTTACTAGAGCTCGCTCTTATAAAGCTAGTTAGAGCCAGAGGCCTAAAACACCCTTGGCCTACTAGCCAGTTGCTGGTTTCACACAAACATGTCATTTACGGAGGCGTACCAATATCCGACCGGTATTAGGTGTGCATGTGGGCAGCATGTCGTGTCCCCAGATAAACTCCTGAGCGGCGTGCCTCATCATAAACAAAATATCCCAGGCTTGATTCTCGGCCTTGGATATGTGATTTTTTCCTCCTGTAAACGTAATTGCCTATTTCATCAAGATCTCAGTGTATGTGTGTGTGTTTGAATATATATTTCAAATGCCCCAGGTTTGTCTTTCGACATTCCTGATTTCTCTCCTGACATGGCGTAATTGTAACCCACTTGAGGTTGGGGCGCCTGGAAGGCGGGGTTACGTTGCCCCGATGATAAGATGGGTGATGATGATCATAGTGGTGCGCCAGGAGAGTCCCTAATCCTAAACCTAACCTAAGATGCATATGAATGATGATGATTGCGATGGCCATATGATTTCGGGGACCGTTTGGGCCTTAAAGTTTTCTTGACATTTGTCTTACAGGTGAGGAAAACCACCGATAAAAACCTCACCCAGAAGAACTGTCCCGACCGGGGATCGAACCCGGGCCCACTGCGTGACAAGGCAGCACGCTACCCCGAGACCACAGCGGTGGACTGTTTGAATATATGTTCTTATTGTTTTTTGCAGACGATCAAGTGATAATGACAGCATCAGAAAATGCTTTACAACAATTCCTTTATACTTTAAATAACATATCTCTAAAATACAATTTAAGAATATCTACATCTAAAACAAAAATATTAGCTCTCAAAAAGGAAAATGTGCAATAAGAACAAAAATAATGATAAACAATGTAATTATAGACCAAGTTCAGAATTTTAATTATTTGGGATGTCATTTAGGCAGTGACAGAAATTTAGATAAACACACTAAAGTACAACGATTCAATTATCTATGTGGCACAATTAAACGCACTTTATTGAATAAGACTAGAAAAGAAACTATTTTGAAGTTTTACAAAGTATTGGCAGTTCTACCTCTTATCTATGGATGTGAAACCTGGACATTAACAAAGACAGATAGTAAACAAATAGAGGCTGCTGAAATTATGATGTTGAAAGCAATAGCAGGATACCAAAGGACCGATAAAAAGAAAAACGAAGATATAAGAACAAAACTTAATATATTTAATCTCTGTGAAAGAATAAAATATTATCAAAATGCTTATCTTCAGCACGTATTACAGATGAATGAACAGCGCATACCAAGAAGAATGTATAATTATAAACCAAAAGGGAGAAGAATGTTGGGAAGACCATTGAAGAGACATATAATGAGATCGGAACAGGCCATTGGGCTTAATCCTTGTTGTTGTTGTTGATGATGATGATGATTGTTTCTGTATGTGTGAAACGAAGATATAAAGTAAACAAAATAAAAAATAGAAATAAAAATAGGGCTACAGAAAAGTTAATAAGGCGAAAACTAGAAAAACAAAAGCAGTTTTGAAAAAAAAGAAAGAGAGAAAGAAAAGAGGTGATATGAGAACTTCTAAAAAGTGTTAAGGTAAATTTTGCTTTTTCAACTGCAGAAGGCTATTGGTTATAGCACTTTTTTTCTTGTAAATTTGTCAAATAACAAAATACGTGTGAACATGATTGATTCCCGTTCGTCCAGCTCGAGGTATGGGTCTCCCCTAGTGGGAAGTTTCTTAACCAGACTAATTTAGTTATGTTCATTTCCTTATAGATGTCAGCGAGTGGCACATGGTTACTACATCGCCCCGAGAAGACAATAGGAAACTGGGATATTACTTGGATGAAGGAAGATCGATTAAATTTTGCTCAGATACCTTTTTATTCATGCTTGAGGCTCATTTACGAGCCTGAAAATCTTCAAACTGGGAACCCAATGCTTTAAGTCTCTCCCGGAGCACTTGTCCCTTGGATGTTTCCCTCCTAAAAACCCCGTCGACCCGGACCGGGTTTGATGCCGCGACCCTGGGGACTAGAGGCAATGGACATAACTGTATCACCGCGGACGATTTTGTGAATATACAGCAATGTAAAGTTCATAAATTCTTAATTGAAAAAAGCTTAGTATTTGATTTATGACAATGCTTAGGATGCAATCCCCTATGTATAGCTGAAATCCTAGTTTTTTGTAACAAATGTGAAAGGTCACGTATAATTACAGAAGAGATATATATCACAAACTCACTGTTGTAATTTTACCTTAATGTTTCTTTGTTCTCTCAATTAATCTAGGTCTCCAGACAATATACATAGGTCTGATTAATGCATCCCACTGATGCCACCATTTTTTCACTGTTATTATAGATTACCAGTGAGGAAATATCACTGTAGTATCTGTTATCTGTACACTGTAACTAATAGTTACTCCTACGTTTTAATACTGACTACTTAACTCATGCCCCAAAAGGGAGTCAATGACCAGTCACATTTTAATGAATTTTGATTTACAACCAATCACAGGCGGTCTTCACCTCGATTTTATCAATTTAATTTTATCACTTTAAAATCAAGCTCCTCCTTTTTAACATCCTGAATAGGTCAGACCATTATTTTGCAGTAACTGACTCTCTAAGAAATACATTTAATATAACAATTTATATATTAAGATGCAAGAATTCTATAATGCATGTGGCTACCAGATTGTATATATAGTGCGCGAATGAAACCAGAGAGTACTGCGGGATATAATATAAAACATTTGTAGCAGTTGATTGTACTACAAAAAAACACTGTTTGCACTTTCTTAAACGTATTATTTCCCACGTATTTACGTTCCAGAAAAATATAATTGACATATTTACATCATAGAACATCAGAAATTAACATACAGTTTGATGTGTTTCATTTTTTCTCTACTAGGGTGCATTCTTACAATATTTTGATTCTTTGGGAATAAATAATATGATCTGGTTGCAGTGATGAACAAACGAAGCATAACAAACGTTTCTCATTTGTTTTCAAATATCGCCGTTTACATTAAATATATAAATATTTTAAAATAACTATATTTAAATAATGATTTGTCAGTAAACAGCTCAATTTTATTCGTTAAATAGTCCTAATCAATGCCACTCTTGATTTCCAAATTCTCTAGATAAATTCGCTCCTCAGTTCGTGAGTAGTGAATTTGTCGATAATTCGGAAATCACTCGTGGCATTACTTATGATAATTCTAAACTCAACAATCGATATCTCATGCATCAATATATCAGCAATAGGCCTATATTAGCTCGTCCTTTCTGTGAAATTATACAAAATAAAAAACGAATCATCTACAGAGGGATAAAATTAATGTCGGTAACAATTGTATGATAAATTATATTTGCGATTCGCCTTGCA
This sequence comes from Diploptera punctata, assembly GCA_030220185.1. Taxonomy (NCBI): domain Eukaryota; kingdom Metazoa; phylum Arthropoda; class Insecta; order Blattodea; family Blaberidae; genus Diploptera; species Diploptera punctata. The sequence continues at coordinate 2,733,381 of JASPKZ010000001.1, forward strand.
GTTTTTAGATAAACTCCAGTAGGGGTAAAAAAAAATCTACTGGAAGGAATCAAATCTGATGTCGATCGATGAGAGAAAGCAACTTCTGACACTCCGAGACACTGAATGGATACAAAATTTCACCATCATCATCATCATCATCATAGTACATTCACGAATTTAGGCCATTTGTTGACCTGTGTCGGCCTCAAGAGAAACACCATCCAGAAGTCCAGAGACTAAAAGATAGCAGCCCTACCACTGGACTACTTAGCGTCGGGCCACTAACCCGTCCTAAGGAACTTCAAAACTATTTTCAAGTCTCAACAAAATTTCAACATACAAATTTAATTAAAATAATAAATTGCGAATTGGACTACATTCTGCAAAACCGAGCCAAATTTTAAATATATGAATTAATGCTTATAACATTGCTCCTCAAGCAATGCTCCATGCCCTGCACAAGAAAGATCGAAACACCACCCACATTCTTATGCTATCTATGACCAAGTAAGAAAACCATGACAGAATATTATGCAAATTTTTCTGTCAGCAGAAAAAAACCTAAGAACAAATTGTGTAAAATCTCAGGATTAAAAAAAAATGTTAGAGTTACAATATTCCTCATAAAATAGAGGCTCTTTGATATTCTGTTAGTTGAAGTAATATTACATGTTTATTTTTATTTATGAACTTTTAATTGACATTTGACCTTAATTGCACTTATCTAAGTTCTGTTATCTTGTGGCTTGGTTCCATTTTGCAGAATGCGGTCCAATTAAAGTTGGATTTACCTACTGATTACATGTTCTTTTTTTTTTACATTATTACTAACCTTTAAAAAACTGCGTAACTAAAATTAATTTTAAAACATCATTGTATATGGAAGCATGTTTGTGGTCAGCAAGAGAGGTCTGAAGATTTGACGTCACGACAACATGTTGCCAAAGAATATACTCATGATGTTACTGGTTGTGTGGATTTTAGATCAGCGAAAGCCAACTCCAGTGAAGTCGATGCAAGAGATGAACTTAGGAATTCACTCTATTCTAATTTTAAATCAATTTTTCTTTATTGCTAAATTATAAACCCCACGGAAGGAAAAATAATGGACGCCCACACAGAAGATGGTCTGAACAATTTTAACAATTCTAGCTTTCATGGAACCGGAATGAGCCGACATGCTTAATCCATGATGATGATGATGATGATGATGATGATGACGGTAGGAATATTCTACAATGCAGTGTTTCTCCTTCAACCCAAAGTGATTTGTTGTCAGATGTTCCTGTCTAGAACATCTTCTTCCCTCAGATCTCTAGCTTCCACACTTCTCCTCACTCCATCCATCCAATGTTCTCTGGGTCGGCCTCTTCCACTTCTTCCATTAGATTTCCAGTTAAGGATCTTTTCTGGTATTCCCTCTTCTTCCATTCTTATGAGGTGTCCATACCATTTCAAACGTTTTTTTTATTTTTTCTAATGTTTTTTTTTAACTTGCATAATTTCCCTTATTGTGCTGTTTCTGACCTTATCCCTTCTTGAAATTCTTGACGATCGCATCCAAAAATCCATTTCTACTGCTAACAGCTTGTTGGCTTGTTTTCTACTTACTGTCCAGGATTCGGACCCATATATAATAAAATGCTTTGTAACAGAACTTGAAATATAGTTTTCTTCGTTCGGTATGTTATATTTCTATTCCAAAGCACTGAGTTCAACAAACCAATGATTATTCTTCCAACCGTTATTCTTCTTTCAATTTATGTGATCAAATTCTCACTTTTATCTAAAACAGATACTAAATATTTAAAATGTTTAACATTACGTATTCTTCCTTAATTACATTTTAGCTCATTGTATCCAATGAAAGATATTCTGTTTTATTAGGGCCTATAATGTATCTGTAATCCCAATTTTTTGTATTCTATCTCTAATTTCCTTAACATGAAAGATGCATTATCTGGATCTCGAGAAATCACCACCTGATCATAATTTTTAATCTATTTTTTTATTCAATGTCCCAGGTTGCCATTTCGACATTTCTGGTGATCTCTTCTGGCCCTGGCTTAATTATAGCCCACTTCTGAAGTCGGGGCGCCTAGAAGTCGGAATTACGTTACCCTGATAATATGATGGATAATAAATGATAATGAAGCGCCTGTAGAGTTCTTAACCTAAACTTAACTTAAATTCCAGAGCATGGGCAACCACAGGAATGATTTCCTTTAAGGAAAAAATACTATAGTTTGACCGGGAATCGAACCCGGAACCTCATGAACAGTAGTCAGAAACGCTGACCACTAGCCCGTGAGGCTGGTAGATTTTATAATTAGTTTAGTCTCCGTAGTGTTAAAAAAATATAACTATCATAAATATAGGATACCAGAAACATTTTAAATCGCGAAAGTGGGAGTAAATTGTCTCTTGGGGAAGCCAGGACACTATATCAAACATTTTAATGGTCCCTATCCTTAGCCAACTAAATTCAGTTCTTATCTCTCATAACCAGTTTTCTAAAATCCATTTGAATATTACACACTCATCTAACTCTGCCTAGGCCTTTTTAATGACCGTTTCTCTTTCTTTTTTTCTTGTAAGTCCATGTTTCCCTTAACAGAGATTTAGGCGCTCTCCCCCTACAGGGAGTGGTCCGTGGTCAGCGTTCCGCCTCATACTGACATCTAGGAAACCAAGGTAATAGGCCTACTAGGACGGGAAAATTCGGTAAATTTTGCTTAGAGGCTTTTTCATTCAGGCTTAAGGATTTTTTACGAACCTGAAAATCTTCAGACTCGAGACCCACGGATTAAAGTCCCTCCCGGAGGACTTGCTCCTTGGATTTTTCCTTCCTAAAAAAATCCATCGACCCCGGCCGGGTTTGAACCCGCGACCTTCGGGACCAAAGCAAGGAGTATAACCACTAGTCCACCGCAGCCGATATGACCGTTTCTACGATTTTTAAAATTCTGTCGCATTTCTACTGCCTTTCATTCAATCTGCATGACCTTTTTATCTTATATCATCAGGCCTAGCGGATTCTACGCCAAAACAAACGCTACAGATTAGGTACTACGAGGAGTAATGAAAGAGGTGGGGTGTAGTATCGTCCGATTACTGTACAACTGTCTAATACGTTCAGTAAGTAACATTCATTTCAGTACTGATATACGTGTTACAGGTACTGGTGGACTTACAAAGTATGCATTGTTTGTTTATGTTCATTTCTCTGTGTTTGCTAGCATCAACAATATTGCATAGTGCTTTACTTACTTTATTGTCATCATCATTATCAACAACAAGGATTAAGCCCAATGGCCTGTTCCGATCTCATTATAGGTCGAATTGGTCCTTCCATCTCTTCTATGGTCTTCCCAACATTCTTCTCCCTTTTGGTTTATAATTATACATTCTTCTTGGTGTGCGCTGTTCATTCATTCGTAATACGTGCTGAAGATAAGCATTTTGATAATATTTTATTCCTTCACAGAGATTAAATATATTAAGTTCTGTTCTTATATCTTCGTTTTTCTTTTTATCGGTTCTTTGGTATCCTGCTATTGTTCTCAACATCTTCATTTCAACAGCCTCTATTTGTTTACTATCTGCCTTTGTTAATGTCCAGGTTTCACATCCATAGATAAGAGATGTAACTGCCAATACTTTGTAAAACTTCAAAATAGTTTCTTTTCTAGTCTTATTTAATAAAGTGCGTTTAATTGTGCCACATAGATAATTGAATCGTTGTATTTTAGTGTGTTTATCTAAATTTCTGTCATTACCTAAATGGCATCCCAAATAATTAAAATTCTGAACTTGGTCTATAATTACATCGTTTATCGTCATTTTTGTTCTTATTGCACATTTTCCTTTCAGAGCTAACATTTTTGTTTTAGATGTAGATATTCTTAAATTGTATTTTAGAGAGATATTATTTACTTTATTGTACAATTGTAATTGTCTGCTGTGTTATACAATTTTTTTTGTAGCACTGAACTATACCTGGTATCGTGGCGACGTTGTGTACATATTGATCCTGTCTTTTCCATGTAAGTTTTATTTACATCATTTCAATATTAATGTTCCATTCACTTGAAGGGTTCGATGTAGGATCCGCTAACCCTGAATATCACAGACATAATACCCCAGTCAAAATTATAAGACTATAGTTCCTCATTGTGAATATATGATCTTAGTCAAATAAATTAGATATGATATCCACAATCGAATATTTAGTGTCTTGTGTTATATTACATTCGTCTTCGTCATAAAAAATCTTATATCTGGAGATCAAATTTATAGTAGGTCTATAGGATATTTATTGTAAGAAGTAGATCTATAAACTGCAAAACGAGATGACTGTTTCTCTGTTTGTGACATTTATTTCTAAGAAATAAATGCATTTCCCAACGATGTTGAAATAACGAAATCGAGTCAAGCGTCATACAGTCTCAGTATAATGCTAAGTCATTGCAACATATTGCATAATATCCAAGTGCAATATACACTTCAGGGACAAACAAGAAGGACAATATACTTGCAAGTTCTGAGTCATTTGGCAACTAGCTACAAATGCCTGCATTCGTGTCCTACGGATGCAGTAATCTGCACAAGATTATTTTGTTCTACTAACAACACAAAGTCCACCGCTGTGGTCTCGAGGTAGCGTGCTGCCTTGTCACGCAGCGGGCCCGGGTTCGATCCCCGGTCGGAGCAGTTTTTCTGGGTGAGGTTTTTATCGGGGTTTTTCCTCACCTGTAAGACAAATGTCAGAAAAATTTTAAGGCCCAAACGGTCCCCGAAATCATATGATCATCATCATCATCCTTCACCGGTGTGGAAAGCAACAGGAAGCTAACACGCCTATAATTCCCTAGTAAAACTGCAAGCATAGGATGAAAATGCTATGATTGCAGTGAAGGACCTGCCTTCGGGCAAAATTACTATGGATGGATAGAACAACACAATATACCTGCATCATGGGCTAGCGAACAGCGTTTCTGACCACTGTTCATGAGGTCCCGGGTTCGATTCCCTGTCAAACCACAAGATTTTTTTCCTTAAAGGGAATCATTCCTATGGTTGCCTATGTCTGGAATTTAGGTTAAGAACTCTCCTGGCGCTTCATTACCATTTATCACCAATCATATCATCGGGGTAACATAATTCAGCCTTCTAGGAGCTCCAACTTCAGAAGTGGGCTAAAATTAAGCCAATGCCAGGAGAGAGGACCAGAAATGTTGAAATGGCAATCTGGGGTATTGAATAAAAAATACTGAAAAATAAACATTATCTTAATACGGTATTTAAGATCATGTTAATTTTAATATGAAGGGAATGTAAACAGATGCATGTCTACAATGATCTACAGGGTGATTCAGAATTACTATTAAGCTTCTACGTGTCGTAGAGGGACAAGGTGTGTAGAGTTTTAACAAAGAATCCCTCCGTTAAGGAGCAAAGTTCCCGATTATTGGCAACTTTTACATTTGTATTCAATCTTATTTTCCGTAAAATACGATGTTGCCTAACAAGAATGATTCTATGGATGACACTTTCGTACGCAATTCAGTCACATCGTGGGTATTATGCATCAACTAGCTATGCGTAATTATGTAAATTTGGAGAAAAATACGTTAAACTTTTTTTTACATTGAATGTAAAAATGTATTTTTTTTAATCTATGGCCAAACTAACAATACTCAGTTATGTATAAACAATCCGAGAACGGAAACATTTGGCTCTTAACTGCATGATGCAGATTTCAGATAAGCATTTATGAAGATCTACGTTCATAGCTGTTTATTGTAAAATGTAGGATCTTGATTGCACTGATGACGTTTACATTTTTATTTATTAATAAGGCTTTATTTAAAGATTTGGCTATAAATGTGTGCGTACACTTACTTCATGAGCCGGTGCAACAGATTCAATACTAATAAAATGCGTATCAAATTCCGTTGAGGTGAATAGTTATAATATAAAAGTTAAACATTAAAATGTACCTGTTGGCAGGTGCCGTCGTCCTCAACTTTGTTAAAATGGTGTATATATTTTTTAAAAGAACATCCTCTTGAAGTGTGACATTTTCTCTTGCTGAACTCGGCAAAATCTGCTTCGCAGATAAACTGCTAAAACTCATCTTATAAAATACATCCATTTACTCCTTTAATTGCGGGTTTTCAAGATCGTTTGCGTATAATCTCTTAGAGAATATTAAATTTGCATAAAAGAACATTAGTCGGATTTCCCTCGAGCACGATTTCTCTTTTTTATCAATTTAGAGTTTAAGATTTGCTATCTCTCGGGGTATATAAAACGAAAATTTCGGAAAATAAAATGCGTTAGTCAATCAATATAAATAAAAATACAGTTACGTACACATTTCTACTCTCCGCAACAAAATAATTATGTAGTGTATCACTCCGTGGTGTAAATACACGTTACCTACGGCCCTCGCCTCTCCCATCGACTAGTCACAGGCCTACAAACCGAATATAAAATAACACTGGTCGACAAGGTTTTCTTCACAAGAAATCAGATTGGCGAATCTAGTGCATTTTTACACGCTTTATATTAGCTTGACCTGTATCTATCTATCTATGTAACGGAATATTTCAACGGGATTTTCACCCACTAAAAATCATTGGATCGACTTGAAACTTTGTATACTTGTAAAGGACCCGTGACAATACAATAATTTCATATTTGTTTTCTAAAACCCTGACCAGAATCATCAGAAAAAAAAATGTTTTGTATCTATGTAACGGAATATTTGAACACGATCTTCACCCACTTAGAAACATTGGATCGACTTGAAACTTTGTATATTTGTAAAGGACCCATGACAATACAATAATTTCATTTTGTTTCTAAAATCCTGGCCAGAATCATCAGAAAATAAAAAAAATGTCTTTGTATCTATGTAACGGAATTTTTTAACATGATTTTCACCCACTTAGAACCATTAGATCGACTTGAAACTTTGTATACTTGTAAAGGACCCGTGACAATGCAACAATTTAATATTTTGTTTCTAAAATCCTGGCCAGAATCACCAGAAAATCAATAAAAATGAAAACTGGTGTAATAGGTTGCGGACTTGTTGACTTTTTAGTCAATCGTTGTAAGAGCTCAGTTGGTAGAGCGTTGAACTCTGGTGGTATATAATTTCAGTAATACGTAGGTCGCTGGTTCAAATCCGGCTGGGAGGGTTTTTTTATAAGTTACTTTTTGCTCATACTACAATAGTATCGAATTTAAAGATATTTACATTTTTATCTTATTCTGTACAATATTAAAACTAAAAAATAAATAATAGTTTTAAAAAACTAAAACAACATGCTTTATTAGAAAACAGAACTAAAAAATGAAAAATAATTTTAATAATTTCCAACACGCTCGGGATAAAATTAAAGTGGTCAACAAAAAAACTATCTCCAACACATATAGAATAAAAGTAGAGTTATTTATTATTACTTACAGAATAAAAATATTTTTATTCTTGTGAAAAAAAAAGTTAATTTTTGTAGACCTGTGTAATATATGTATCTATAAAACCCCATTCTTCTCCGTGTGGATATTTGGCCTCCCTAGTGCGAGCGTTCAATCAAGCTAACTTAGTTACGCTTACTTAACCATAGATGTCAGCAAGTGACATGTGGTCGGCATATCACCTCAGTGAGACACCTAATGGGCAACTATTTATTTTATTATTTTATTTATTTAGCCTGGTGGAGTTAAGGCCATGTGGCCTTCTCTTCCACTCACCAGGACAAACATATGTTACATATAAATATAAAAAAACAATAATATTCATACTAAACAATTAATTATCTGTCAAATTGAATAATATTGAAAATAATGTCTAATAATACAATTAAATTAAATTAAATACAATTAAAATTAAATTAATGATAGAATGAATACAAAAAGGAATAACAGCTCGAATCTACTATACATAAAAAGAAAAGAAAGAAAAAAATACAAAGAAAGTAATAAACTACAATGAATTAATCTATGCTTTTTATACAAGGCATTAGGTAAAAACATTAAAAGTAAAGAGATCCCACAATAGGCCCAGAGGCTCCCACTTTTTATAGACAGTCGGCACTTTATGTCAGCCGGGTTGTCAGCCCTGCGTGACGGCCGCCTTTACCCCAGAACAAGTGTCTGGTACTCATTTCCGTTAGAGGCTGGAGTCGACTCCAGGGCCTTAGTGCTGCCAGAGGGTTTGGGTCAGTTTAAAAATCCTGACCCCAACGGGACTTGAACCCTCGCGCCTCCGGCTTGTAGCTCAGTGCCTTAACCAATACGCTACGGCGTGCCCCGGTAAAAATATTAACGAATCTTAAATCTATTTTTATTAAATAATGAAAAAGCATATTATTAATTTTTAAAAAGTAATATTAGTGAGTTGTTTCTGTGAGTAATTTTATTTTCAATTTGTTTCTGAAAGATGGTAAAGTTTGGCAGTCTCTGACATAGGGTGGAAGGGAATTCCATGAAATTCCATGAAATTGTAAACAATTTCGAATAATAGATAGTATGATGAGGAGGGATATAAAGGACACTGCGCTCAAGGGATCGGGTATCTAAGGTATTACCTGAATGGGTAACAGTCGGTAAATATTGCACAGATGCATCTTTATTCAGGCTAGTGGTTCTTTTAGGAGGCTCAAAATCGTCAGACTCGGAACCCACGGATTAAAGTCCCTCCCGGAGGACTTTTGTGCCTTGAATTTTTTCTATCATAAAAATCTATCAACCCCGGCCGGATTTGAACCCGCGTCCCTCGGAACTAGAGGCAAGTAACATAACTATAGCCCTTCACGGCCGACATTTACAATAATTACGTTAGCTATTGATATAAACTTTGGACAGTAATATTTCAAAGTGACTATTAACTCATGCCTCAAATGGTAGTCAATGACCAATCACGTTTCGATGAATTTTGTTTTACAACCAATGACTGTCGCGTTTCTCCTCTATCTTTATCGATTTCTCTTTATCAGCTCTTATATTTGTGATAAAAGAAAGCTCTTCTTTTTTAATATTCTGAACAGGTCAGAGCATTGTTTTTCTCCAACAAATACACTGAATACAGCAAATAATGAACAGATTCCGTGATTTTACTGAGTTGTTTACTAAAAAATAAATTAACCTATAATGTTGTTTATAATATATAGTTTGATGTGTTTCATAATTTCTCCACTAGGGTGCATTCTTACTATATTGCGATCCTATTTGGCAATAAATAATATGGTCAAGTTGCAGTGAATATACATAACTTCACATTTATGATTTGTTTTTAAATATCGCCGTTTACATTAATTATATAAATATTTTAAAATACCTGTAACTATAATGATTTTTAAATAAACAGCTTAATTTTATTCATTATATAGTCCTAACAAATGCCACTCATGGTTTCCAAATCATCATAAGTAATGCCACGAGTGATTTCCAAATTATCGCTAAATTCACGACTCTCGAAGTGAGGAGTGAATTTATCTAGTGAATTTGGAAATCAAGAGTGGCATTTGTTAGGACTATTTAACGAATAAAATTAAGCTGTTTACTCACAAATAATTATTTAACTATAGTTATTTTAAAATATTTACATATTTAATGTAAACGGCGATGTTTGAAAACAAATGAGAAACGATAGGTAAGCTTCATCTGCTTCTTTTGTTTATCACTGCAACCAGATCATACTATTTATTGCCGAAGGAACGCAATATTGTAAGAATGCTCTCTAGTGGAGAAAAAATGAAACACACCAAACTGTATATTAAATCATTTCTGATGTATGATGTAAATATGACAATTATATTTTTCTGGATTATTACCTGGGAGAAAATACATTTAAGAAAGTGCAAACAGTGTTTTTTTTTTTTTGCGGTATAATAAATTGCTACAAATGTTTTTATATTAACTCCTGCAAGCGCTATGTGTTGACATCTATGCACTATATATACAATCTGGTAGCCGTATTTCTTACAGGCTCAGTCACTGCAAAATAATGGTCAGACCTTTTCAGAATATTAAAAAGGAGGAGCTTTCTTTAATACGGTAAATATAACAGTGATAAATATTTCGTAAAACACGACTCTGATTGGTTGTAAAACAGAAATCATTGAAACGTGATTGGTCATTGACTTCCATTTGGGGCATGAGTTAAATAGTCTAGATAAATTCACAAGTCCTTCATGACTCGTGTATTTATCCATGATTTGGGAAATAACTGGTAACATTACTTATAAAAAAATATTCTAAATATATCGATTAAAAAAAATAACGTCCAATACTCAAATTCAAATACAATTTAGCGTAGGTGGATAAATTTTTTTTTTCACTCGCTTCTTAAATATGTAGCTATTGGTGTTTAATAACAATGTTTAAATATCTGCTAATTTACAAGCAGTAAGTTGTTAATAAAATTACAGGTTTGTGGTTAATCGTTTGCACATCTCGATTATCTAGTAAAGTAAAGTAAAAAGTGATCCCACTACAGACATCGGGAGGCCCTTGGGGTAGTGGGATATTAGGGCTCCCACTTTTCTAGACAGTCGGCACTTGATGTCAGCCGGGTTGTCAACCCTGCGTGACGGCCTCCAGTACCCCCAGAACAAGTGTCTGGAACTCATTTTCCCTTAGAGGCTGAGTCGACCCCAGGGACATAGTGTCGCCAGAAGGTTTAGGTCAGTTTAAAAATCCTGACCCCAGCGGGACTCGAACCCTCAACCTTCCGGCTTGTAGTGCAGTGCCTTAACCACTACGCTACGGCATGCACCAACAGAAAACATAAATAGAATTAACATGTCAAAGCTCCCAAGCGCTGGAACCAAGGCACAATACAAGATACGCTCTTCGTAGGGAATGGAATACAATAAACGTCAATGTCACTAACATGCGCGAGTAACAGATAAGCAATATTTCGAGAAATTACTCAAACTGACAGACATATGTGAAAAGACCCAACAAGTGGTAACGATTTGTACAAGTGGATTCCCAACTTGACGGGAAAATATTTTCTTTTATCCTCTCTGAAGGGCGCATTGCGCATGTTTCCATTTGTTACGAAGTTATTAGAACATTAAATACTTTCAGTAAAAATACCCACAGAAATAGAAACAGAAAACGTCCAAATCTTGGCATATGCTGATGACATGGTGATCACATCACAAGATATCGAAAAAGCTCAAACAGCGTTCGACAAACTCATAACATAGGCCGAAAAGAACAACCTCGAAATAAATGAAAAGAAAACAGTAAAAATGACCTTCAGGAAAGGAGGAAGACTCGCAGTGAATGGCTGCATTCGGTATAAGGGAGACCCACTGCAAAATGTAAACCAGTTCAAATATCTGGGGATCACACTACAGAGCCGAGGTGACACCTTCGATTAAAAACCTGAGTAAACTATCCCTGGAGACAACAATAACCATCTTCCGCTTAAAAATTGCACCAATCATGACCTATGGACTAGAAGTTATATGGAAGAACCTAAATAAGGCAAACCTAGAGGAAATAGAGAAAGTCAAAGCACACTTTATAAAGACAGCGCTTAGCGTTTCAAAATACACGCCCTCACGCCTAACATACATACTGACAAAGGAACCATTCTTCATAGAAGAGGTCCACCTGGACCTTCTCCTGCAGGCAACAGATGCCTACAAAAACCTGCTGAGGGAACTAAACGAGAAGAGAGAACATACGATGGCCTGAGTTCTACTCAACGGATGCGATTATCTACAGGGAATGGACAGCAGCCAGATCCGACCTCAGACACACCGTGACGAGAGTCGCGGTCCATGGTTTCCACAACAGGATATGCACAACAGTGAAGCGCCATAACCCAGAAGAAAAATGCAAGTGCAAACTATGTGGGTCGCACTGCGACCGATATCACCTATTACAGTGTAAAAACATAGGAACATTGTTATGACCCAAAGTTTATAGGCTTTATTAAAAATGAATTATTCCCCTATAAATATTTGGTTTATTATAAGTACGAGGATTTTTTAGATAGTCTATTTAATATAAATGCATATCTGGTTGACGTGTACCAATCACGTACTGGCACGATAAGTTAGTCTTAACGCTTCCATGTCAGATGAAAGTGACCCAATTAGAAAAATATATAATCTCGGGGTTGAAACACCGAGATGAGACTCGTCGGGGGTAGGAGAGATGGCTCTGACCCCCAGGTGGCTGGTTGCAGCGAGCGTCCTCGACTCCGAGGTCACCTATCATGGACGAACGTAAGCCTTCGCACTTGTTTATACTTAATCATAGAGTAGTATTTGTCCTATATTTAGATATACATACTACACTCAGCATATAACTTCATATTATATTAATGAAAAACTCTTAGTATAAATAACTTTGCATCAGCTCTCTTTATACCTTTGTAAATGATTAACGTCTAAAGCTTATTATGTTTCAATTTTCTCTTATTTTTAATTTGTTAAATATATTTTTTGGTTCTAGATTTACTTTATTTATGTGACTGCCCTTAAATTCTTTAGTTTTTGCTATCCTTTGGAAAGTAAGGTAAATCCTGACCTTGTTTTAATGTTAAGCCCGTCTCATTGATTGTACTCGGCCTATAAAATAACATTGGTACCACCGAGGAGATACTAAAAGACAACACTAATGAGTAACACTAAGAAATTAGGACTGGAAGTAAATATCAATAAAATTAAATATATGGTAAGACGTAGAAATTCATTATATAATGGAAATGGACAGCTAATGACAAACGAGGGAAATTTTGAGGAAGTGGCTGAATTCAAATACCTAGGAACAATAATCACAAATAGGAATGAGACACACAAAGAAATTAAACATAGGCTCAATTCTGGAAATACATTGCAGAGACTTTTGATGTCCCAACTCCTTTCAAAAAACGTTAAACTGAAAATATATAAAACCATTATTCTACCAGTTATATTATATGGGTGCGAAACATGGACTCTTACTTTAAGAGAGGAAAGGAGATTACAAGTATTTGAGAATAAAGTACTTAGGAAAATTTTTGGACCAAAGAGGGATGAACAGACAGGTGAATGGAGAAGACTACATAACAATGAACTACATGGTCTTTATAGGAAGCCAGATATAATAAGAACAGTTAAGTCTCGTATACTGCGATGGGCAGGACATGTTGCACGTATGAGGAATGAAAGACTTGCATGGAAGCTTCTTGTAGGAATGCCAGAGGGAAAACGCCCAGTTGGTAGACCAAGAATGAGGTGGGAGAATAACATTAACTATGATTTGAGGGAAGTAGATTATACAGGGAATGATTGGAAAGCATTAGCTCAGGATAGAGATGTATGGAGAGCTTATGTCCGTGCGGCCATGAACCTGCGGGTTCGATAGTGCAAGTGAGTAAGTAAGCAAGTAAGTACCACTTGACAGGAGACGGGCCTTAACAAACATCAATAACAGACTTCTGTGAGACATGAAAACAATTCTTTCTACATGGCCATTGGCTGCAATAATACATATTATTATACTTTGAGTTTCTTTTAAATGGTGTAATTAAGGAAATAATGATGAGTAGTGTTGATTGCCGCAATGACGCACATTGGGCCGCCGAGTATCGACCCATGTCGCATTGATTCTTGTTATGCGGAGCGCTACGTAGCGCTGACGATTAACTCTGCCCACTGTAGCATCCAACACAACTTCTGCAACTGCGATTAGAGCTTCCAACAAACGTCAGCAACTCACCGCCCGTCGTCATCGATTTACTTCACCAGGTTCGGTACAATCGCGATCAAAGTTTGTTACAACTAACTGTCTAATCAGATTTTACACTGAAACGCCAACCAACTTCTAACATCTTAGATTTCCATGGTCTGAGTATTTTAGAAAATGTTCAAGATCGTTCGGGTGTTTCTTCTACTGCTACTACTACTGTCACGCTAGTCCCGCGCGAGGACATGGTTGCTTCCCTAGTGAGAAGTTTATTAACCGCACGGATTTTAGTTACGCTTATGGGTTGAAGCAAGGAGATGCACTATCTCCTCTACTATTTAATTTTGTACTAGAGCATGCCATCAAACCTTTAAAGGATGAAGAAGGCCTACAACTCAATGGTATTAATAAGCTGTTAGATTATGCTGATGATGCAGTACTATTGGGCGATAGCGAAGAGATACTAAAGGCCAACACGCACACACTACTGAGTAACACTAAGAAATTGGAACTGGAAGTAAATATCAATAAAACTACATATATTATCGCACATATTTATGAAAATATTATTAGGATTAACAAATATTTTTATTTGTTTTGTTTTAATATTGTATAGTCGTAAAATTAGTTTCCTATATCACATTTTCCTGTGTTTCTTATATACATTAGACAGGGATACTATATCAACGACTTAGTTTATCTTGCTTGGATGCATTTTGTTAATAGTCTTATTCTTAATCTTAACTATCATTAACTGTTAATCGATTTATTTTTCTTGTCCTTTTATTTGTTATATCAATAATATTTTTGATTATTAGGTTATATTACACTGGTCAACAGTGGTTTTGTTGCCCTTGATATAAGATTAATTTCGAATATATTTATGCTCACAATTCATGAAACCATCAACGATTTTGGAAGATTTCCTCTGTTTTTATTTTAATCTTTATTTTCATTTTCCACGACAAAAATCGGAAGATATGAAAAAATATAACATATATTTATAATGTCAATTGTTTTTTGAAAAATTAGTATGCACTGACGTAAATAGAAAGAAAAGATATCGAAAATCCATTTATACTTCAGTGAACTGCCTTTTGTAATATTTTCTTCTATAATTTTTTTTAGGGGACAATCTCTTTTTAAAGACCAGCAGTAATCTGCCATCATATGACGGTCCCATTTACCCTGATACCTTTCCTCCATTACTTTTAGATCCTAGTGAAAGCACACTCCCTGTTCGTCGGTGTAATTTCCTAAGTTATCCGGAAATCTATCCAGGTGACTGTGGAGAAAGTGTAACTTTATACTCATATTTGCTCCCAGAATCTTGAAGCTTATCAACATGTTTTGCACAATTTCTTTATAATTTGGTGCTTTATAGTTACCTAGGAAATTTTCTACCACCAATACAAAACCCTTCCAAGCTTCACTTTCCGGACAGTCATAACTTTGATAAAATTTGTATCTTTCATCAATTGCCGAATTTGAGGACCATCAAATATTCGGCCTTTTAACTTTTACATTCTGAGCTTAAGAAATTTTCTACGAATTTATTTGAAACATTTTCCTTCCTTGGCCAACGCTTTGACAAATTGTTTTATATCGTATCCAGATGCATGTTGTGAGTACTTCAAATTTTGTCAAATAACTGAGATCACGGCCCATGTGTGGAGTGAGGGGTGCGAGAGTGGAGATCACGTGATGTTTGTATGCGCGAAAAAATGCGCAAAAATCAAATCATGACTGGAAACATACATTTTATTAGTAACGAGCCGCTTACTGTTTAAGATATAAGATACGCAAAAACATAAAAACTAGAGCACATTCAGCACTTTTATGAATATATTCGTAAACTGTGCACTTGAAAACACAGAAATTCGCTGAGATGTAGAGCTGTGTAGTTTCAGTCTTAATCTTAACTATCATTAACTGGTTGTATTATAGATCGTAATATAATATATACTACCTTATTGATCAAATCATCTTTTAGTATTTAATAGTAGAGTTAATTGTGATTGTAATATTCTATTGTAATATATATTTGTCCTGGTGAGTGGAAGAGAAAGCCACATGGCCTTAACTCCACCAGGCTAAATAAATAAATAAAACTAATGGTACATGCCTAGTATACCGACCAATGAGACATATATTACCCATCCAAGTGTTTTGTGCAGGCGGAAAATATGTTAACTAACAAACTGTCTTTCCCTTTCTCTTCCTTACTATGTTGCCACTTCCTGACCGTTGTAAAATGTTGTTTGATTGGCAGGTAGAAATCTGACAAATACTATGTATTTTAATGATCCGTCGTTCTGTGCGGTCAGTGGCAGAATGAGTAACTTGACAACCATGTTATTTTTGGGGTTACATATAGGAATGAGCTGTCCCTTCCTTGCCCTTCTCATTACATGTTGCCACTTGTGATTTATTGTGCTGCTGGTATGCTGGTAACTGAGAGACGACAAATACTGTGATTTTAAATGATCCGACCGCTTGAGTGTTCCATGCTTAAATGACTAATTTGACAGCCATGTTAAGATCTTTCACACGTGTTTTCTCCGTCCACATTGAAAGTTGAAAAAATTCAATACGTGATCGGATGTACAGTTTTCTCCTACATCCCTTCCACAGATTCAGTAGATCGGCGACACTAGCGCTAAAACTCTTCCCCTCCGCCCGTGAACAGTTAACTTGGATGTGTAATAGCGGGCAACTAAGTTATTGCTAGGATGAATAATAATAATAATAATAATAATAATAATAATAATAATAATAATAATAATAATAATGCTTTATTTTAGCTGGCAGAGTTAAGGCCATAAGGCCTTCTCTTCCACTCAACCAGCGAATAGTAGAATTATACAAAAATTACATACATATTACAATTTTAAGATAATATTAAAATACAGACTAAACAACATACAATGATGATGTGATCTAATACTGGCTAATACTAACAAAAACATAGAATATAATAAAATTATAATTATATAAAATAAAGTAAGTAGCTTCCTAGATGATTATTAATGAAATGCTCTATGTAGTTGTTATGCAGTTAATGTTTTCATCGTGTCGAACTTAAGATAGGTAACTTTAGCTTAGAGGCCTCTTTTTCAGGTTTAAGGTTCTTCTAATATATTTATTTTTGTTATATTTGGGACCCACGGCTTAAAGCCCCTTCTGGAGGAATTTTTATTTGGATTTCTCCATCCTAAAAAACCCATCGATACCGGCCGGGATTGAACCATATCCCTCGGAACTAGAGGCAAGTAACGTAAGCACTAGACCACCACGGACGACTATTTAATTAGATTTTACTCCAAAACCCCAAGCAGCTTCTAACATCTTACATATCTATTGTCTGTGTATTTTAGAAAACATTCAAGATAGCTCGGGTGTTGCTTATGTACCGTATATATACTCCGTATTTCTCACTCTAACATTTTCTTTATCCTAATGCTGCATTCTAGAGACATATTCAATATTCTCTGATGGTGTAACGATCACACACCTCGATTAGCTCTGAATACATGTAAACAGAAATTCAGTGAGCCGTAACAGTATTTTCTGTACAAAGAGCAATACAAAGATGTTTTACCGAGGATAAGGGGTTGCTCTCGAGAGTGTAAGAGGCACATTTAAACTTGAAATTTCACTCGAAGTTCATACACTATTTTGAACAGTACTAGCCCGTAATTCAAAACACTATAACTTTCTGATAAAGAGTTTTAAGTTAGAAAGAAGATTTATGATTGTATGTCTTATCTGGAATGTTTTGTTTTCATATCTAGATACAACTTAAACTGGAAAATAAATAAATGACTTGAGAGATATATTGTATTTTGATATTAAATTAACAATTTCTGAATTTAATAAACGATTTACTGTTATATTGGAAATGACATTGGAATTTCTTGAAAAATAAATTCCTTCAACTGTTATTATTATTATTATTATTATTATTATTATTATTATTATTATTATTATTATTATTATTATTATTATTATTATTATTATTATTATTATTATTATTATTATTATTATTATTATTATTATTATTATTATTATTATTATAGTCCACCGGTGTAGTCTCGAGGTAGCGTGCTGCCTTGTCATGCAGCGGGCCCGGGTTCGATCCCCGGTCGGGGCAGTTTTTCTGGGTGAGGTTTTTATCGGGGTTTTTCCTCACCTGTAAGACAAATAGGCGATGCAAGCAGAAGAAGCAATCCTGCTTGTTGGGGGTAGTACATATGCAGGCTTTAAAAAATGTCTCAAGGTGGCAATCCCAACGTTCTTCTACCTGGCATGGCGCTGGTAACGCAACCAAGGGAATTTATTATTACTTACTGTTCTCATGGAGAATTTTAGCACAAGGTTTTTCATATAGTTTTCTGCGTGAGACCGGAACTAACCTTTTGCAATTATATCTGTGAAGAATATGATGACAATTGGTATTGGCAGAAGTAGTAGTAGTAGTAGTAGTAGTAGTAGTAGTAGTAGTAGTAGTAGTAGTAGTAGTAGTAGTAGTAGAAGAATGAAGAGTATTAGCATGTACAAAATCAATATTTTGTGTGAGCTGTTTGGGTAGCAGAGAAAGCCTTAACTCTATCAAAATAGATAAATAAATAAATAAATAAATAAATAAATAAAATAATAATAATAATTATTATTATTATTCCCGTCAAAACCTGTCCCACACCAGGTTAGAAAAGGGTGAGGGGGAGGGGGAGGAGCAACAACCTCGTTAAAAAACCAGGGTTCAGTACGCCCGGCTGATAGAATCCTATGAGGGCCACTTATCTAGGTACACATCCTGCTGCCTTGCAGTTCTTCATTGGTTTGATAAAGGCTAGAGGAAGAAAACCTTGATCAAAAATCATCTGATCCTCCAGGTTGGGGGTTGATGCATTAGGCCAGTTCCTGTTCGTAAAAAACACACACACATAACAATTCTAATAAACTTAAAGATTTAAAGTCGGACGGATATAAACGAATAGCTAAGGAAAGGACATTTCTGGTTGGAACATGGAATATTCGAGGAACTCAAAATAAAATGATTGACATCACAGAGGAAATGAAAACACTAACCCAAGACAATTCTGTTAACAGAAACTAAAAAGATATGCAATAGTAGATTACATAAGATACAGATAAATTGGTATGGGCATGTACGACGAAAGGGGGCACGCCGTAGCGTAGTGGTTAAGGCACTGCGCTACAAGCCGGAAGGTCGGGGGTTCGAGTCCCGGTGGGGTCAGGATTTTTAAACTGACCCAAACCTTCTGGCGGCACTATGGCCCTGGGGTCGACTCAGCCTCTAACTTAAATGAGTACCAGACGCTTGTTTTGGGGTAAAGGCGGCCGTCACGCAGGGCTGACAACCCGGCTGACATCAAGTGCCGATTGTCAAGAAAAAGTGGGAGCCTTAACCTCCTACTACCCCAAGGGCCTCCTGAGGCCTGTAGTGGGATCACTTTACCTTTTTTTTACCATGTACGACGAAAGCAGGAAGAAAGGTTACCCAGTAAAACATTGGAATAGTGTCCACCTGGAAAAATAAGGAAAGGAAGACCTGGAAACTCGTGGATGCAAGAGATAAGAACTGGAATGAGAACTGGAGGAAATTGAGTGGATGAATAGAGATGAGAGGAGAAGGAAAATAACTCTTTAGGCAGAAAAATACGTGTGCTTTGAAAATCTGTATATAAATACATTATTATTTCTACATTGCTTACATTTCCGAATGAAAAAAGTTATAATAATCCAGGATGCTTCAAATATGACAAGAAAGTTGGTTGAAGAATATGACAAGAAAGTTGGTTGAAGAATATGACAAGAAAGTTGGTTGAAGAATATGAGAAATATCAGTTAAATATTAATTTTAAGAAAGCTGAATATTTAATACTGAGTATGGAAGATGATGAAAAGCTGAAGACTCAGAAAGAAGACATTCTACAAAAGGTCAATAAATGTAGATGTTTGGGATCCATTTTAGAAGGTAATGGAAGAAGCTTTGCCGAAATCTCTGTCTATCTTCGGGTTTTTACAGCTGCTGCTGTCTTCCCGTGCCAAACCTCCAAAGCCTACGATCTTGGGCATCTTCGATGCTTAGCCCTCTAGCTTGCATTACTGTTTTCATGCTTTCTTTCCATGTTAACTTTGGTCTCCCTCTTTTCTTTTTCTTTTCGGATGCCATTCATATAGTTGCTTCGGCCATCGCTCATCTTCCATTCTTAAAACATGCCCCAACCACTTTAATTCCTTCTCCTCAATTCTCTGCGAAATCTTAAAAAAAGTATATGTATAAAGAAATTGGTATGCTGAATCCAGTTCTTTGGAGCTAGAAATTTGAAAATAACACAAAAAAGGTTTTTGTTGAAAGTGTAGTAGTAGAATCTATAAGGAGTTGAAACTTGGACATTAGACACGTCACAAGCAAGTAAATTATTATTAATATTTACTACAGAAATGGACTATTGGCGTAGAGCAGCAAGATAACAAAGAATGTATAAAATTAGAAATCAAAGAATTAGAGATATGACGAAAGTGAATAAGAATGTATTTGAAGTAATTGAAGAACAAAAAACGAAGTTGTTTGGACACGTTAAAAGGATGGGAGAGACAGAATTCCGAAAAAAAATGGAATGAAATGCTGAATACAGAAGCAGAAGAGGATAAACAACTGGAGCAATGGATGGATTTGATTGGGAGAGTTATGAATAGAATGAAATTGAAGGAAGAAGATGCGCAAGACAGGAATTTTTGGAAGAATACAATTATTTTGGGTAGAAGATATATATACTTCAAAGTAACCACAGGTTAATCAGGAACGACGTAGTCTTTCAGTTTACACGATCAATTGGACCGCATTCTGCTAATAGGTACCTAGTCAGAAGATGACTGAATTCAGAAAAATGTAATTAAAGTTAAATGGTCACTAAAAATCAGCAAATAAAAATAAACATTTATTTGTTATTTGAACTAACAGAATATCAAACAGCTTCTATTTGATGAGAAAGGTGGTAACTGAAACATTTTTGAATTCTGAAATTTTACACAATTTGGAAATTTGATTCTTTCTGCAGAAAGAGAAATGTGGCATATTATATTGTTTTCTAGCTTGGTATATAGATCGCATATGAATGTCATCAATCCAGCATTTTAAACCGTGGGAAGTAGCCTATAATTTGCTTCCCATCCTCCAGTCAGTAGGTAGATCAGTCATTGTATAACATTTTCACAGCAAAATAAATATGAATCAACTGATACACCGAATTGGACGATACGTTTTTTCAGATCCCAATCTTCAGACTAACATTAAATACCGGTATGTGTAAATATTTATGAAAATACAGCAAAGTGTTATTTCTACCTCGGAAGGTACTTACTTATTTACTCACTGTCACTATCGAACCAGTAGGTTCATGGCCGCGCGGACATATGCTCTCCATACATCACTATCCTGAGCTAATGCTTTCCAATCATTCCTTGTATAATCTACTTCCCTCAAATCATAGTTCAGGTAAGCAGTATAAATTATTTTATCAATGTATTGAATTGATCAACACTTTTAAAATTCATATTAAAGCACCAGTGAAGAAATTTTAATAAATCAAGGAGTTCGACAAGGGTGTACATTATCACCTACATTGTTTAATATATATTTTGACGAGGTTATACGAAAAATGGAAAAAATCAAGTCCCATAAGAATACAAATTAATAAGGAAATGTATATGAATATTTTAATGTATGCAGACGATCTGGTAATTATATAGAAGTCAGAGGATGATTTACAAAGAGCCATTTGCATGTTGAATCAATTAGGACTCTATTATAATCTCAAAGTCTCAACTTCAAAAACTAAAATTATGGCTTTTCGGGGCTAAATGCCAGTCAGAGCAAAAATAGTGATCAATAATCAAATAATAGAACAGATAGCACACTTTAACTATCTTGGTTCGGATATAACATACAGCTACGATTCGGATATACATAATAAATTAAACCGATATCAAATGATGTGTGGCACCATAAGAAGAACCCTCCGAAAGACTACGATTGTGATATACACAATAAATTAAACCGATATCAAATGATGTGTGGCACCATAAGAAGAACCCTCCGAAAGACTCGAAGAGAAACTCAGCTCAGGTTTTATAAAATTATGGCTGTTCCTGTTCTTTTATATGGATATGAATCTTGGGTACTTACAAAAAGATATCTCACATATTCAAGCCACTGAAATTAAATTTTTAAGATCCGTAAAAGGATGTACACGCATGGATAGATTACACAATGAATCATTAAGAAATGAACTGACTATATATTCAATATTCAATAAACTAGACGAGCACAAATACCAGTGGAAATAACATTTAGACAAAAAGATCAACACCTACAAACCACATTGAAAAAGATCTTTGGGACGGCCAAGGAGACGATGGACTTGAGCCCGGAACAGGTCGCATTGACCTAATCCTGGAAAGGAAGAAGAATATATTAAAGCACCCTTGAGGTTATGTAATAAGATATTAAATATAAAATTGGTATCTGGTAAGTCAGTCGTCAACTAAATTATTAAATTTCATCAAGTAATTCTAATATGGAGGCCTTTCAAAATCAATGTTTCATCTTCTGCTTACTTTTAACTGGTACTGATGCTGTTGTATAAGTTGTACAACAGGTTTATGACTGCGGGTGTGTTTTCATTGAGTATGTCTGTATTCTTTGCTTCTTTTACAATATCTATATATTCAAGGATGTTGATCCTGTTGTTGTTATAGTCTCTGTGTAGTACTGTCATAGAGGTGTCGATTTGATCGAACTGATGGCCTGTTTCTAGTATGTGTTTGGCAAAACTTGATTTTTCTCGTTATCAATAAAATTTTTGAAATTTTCAGAATATATTTGTTGAAATTTCTTGTTGTGTTGCCTATGTACAATTTTTCGCAATTATTGCACTTTAGTTTATAAACGCCATTATTTTCGTATTTATTTGTTATTTCTGTTTTGTTGGATATGATGTTGCTGAGATTGTTATTAGTTTTGAAAACGATTTTAATGTTTTATCTTGTTTCCTAATTGAATTAGCTAATTTGGTTGTTTCATTTCTTGTAAAAGTTAGTGTAATCCAATTGTTTCTATTTATGTTATATTCTTTTTTCTAGTTTTGTTATGTTTGTTAAATTGATTCTTCTTCTTAGTTTTTTGACCAATTTGTTGATCATTTCTTCTTTGTATCTATTATTATGTGCTAGGGATTATATAGGCTATAATTTAGTAGTTTGTTTTGTTTAATGGTAGCTTTAACATTATGTTTATTAGGCTTCATGAAAATACCCGCAGACATAAAACCGTTGTACAACTAACATAACATGAGTACCAGTTAAAATGCAGAAGATGAAACATTGTTTTTGAAAGGCCTCCTCCATATTTGAATTACTTGATTAAGTTTAATAATTTAGTTGAGGACGACTGACTTACCAGATACCAATTTTATATTTAACATCTTATATTGAATTGGTCCACCGCTATGGTCTCGAGGTAGCGTGCTGCCTTGTCATGCAGCGGGCCCGGGTTCGATCCCCGGTCGGGGCAGTTTTTCTGGGTGAGGTTTTTATCGGGGTTTTTCCTTACCTGTACGACAAATGTCAGGAAAACTTTAAGGCCCAAACTGTCTCCGAAATCATATGGCCATCATCATCACCCTATCATCATCATCATCATCATCATCCTTTACCGGTGTGGAAAGCAACGGGAAGGTACCACACCTACAATTCTCTAGTAAAGCTGCAAGCATAGCATGAAAAAATGTTGCCGATGATGGAAAAGTCCCGAAAGCGCTACAGTTAAATAACTAATTAAGTTGAGGAGACGGGCCTTTAAGGTGAATATTCCATAATTTTATATTTTAATTTTAGAGAGAAATGAACGGACAGGCGAATGGAGGAGGCCATTAAACAGAGAGCTACATGGTCTTTATGGGAAACCAGATATAATAAAACAGTTAAGCGCGATGGGCAGGACATGTGGCACGAATTTGGAATGAAAGAGGGGCATGGAAACTCCTTGTAGGAAAACCAGAAGAAAAGCATATGGTTGGTAGATCAAGAATGAGAATATTAACTATGATTTGAGGAAAGTAGACTATACAGAGATGATTGAAAAAACATCAGCTCAGAATGGAGAGCTTATATCCGTGAGGCCAAGAACCTACGGGTTTGATAGTGTCAGTAAGTTAGTTAAAATTTGAATTCAGGAATATATAATTATGCTGCAAGCGAATAGCATAAAAATAAATAAAAACATGTACGCTCTATTTATTACATACGTGCAATAAGACGAATAAAATAGGAAAGTTGGATTCGCTAATTAAATAACGCAGTCAGTTTTATCATAATTCGAAGAAAATTAAAAGTTAGACTCACTCGGTTGAATGTTGGAAATCTTGGGCGTATAATATCTACAAGCCGTTAAACACGCGCTCGTTCTCTATGTAATTTTAGCTTTCATATTATTTTTTACTCTTATGACACCTTACAATCCGATTAATTAAATATCCGTGTTTACTGGAAAATGAACATTAGTTTCTAGAAGCATGCACAGGCCTTAATTAAATCCTCCTACTGTGCTATGTATATTCAAAATGAACACAAAAACATAATTACATACATGCCTACAGGGTGTACAAAAGATCTACAACGTCTAGTGACATACAGCTCCAATTATTTATGTTAAAATTGTTAAGGTCTTGAAGTTGTCCGTCGCCGTGGTGTAGTCGGGAGAGTCCCAACCTTAGACCCCCGGCGACCCGGGTTCGATTCCCGGCGGGGTAGGGGATTTTAAATCTCCACCTTGGGTCTGGGTGTGTGTCCTGTCTTGTGTTTGTATGTGTAAGATAAAAAGGTTAACAAAGGTAAAACAAAAAGGAACAACAGAGTAAACGAAAGAAAACGACGAGGAAAGAAATTAAAAAAATTAAACAGTATAAAAATATAATTGACAGTATACATTTGTCCGCCGCCGTGGCGTAGTCGCTAGAGTCCCTACCTTCCACTCCGACGACCCGGGTTCGATTCCCGGCGGGGTAGGGGATTTTAAATCTCCACCTTGGGTCTGGGTGTGTGTCTTCTCCTTATGTCTATGTGTGAGAATAACAGAAAGTTAATAAAAAAAGGTAAAACAAAAGGAAAACAGTGTAAACGAAAAGAGGAGAAAAAAGTGTCAGTACAAGGTGGAATACAAAGACATTCATCCATCCATAGTAATTCTGCCCGAAGGCAGGTCCTTCACTGCAATCATAGCATTTTCATTCTATGCTTGCAGCTTTACTAGGGAATTGTGTAGGTGTGGTAGCTTCCCGTTGCTTTCCATACCGGTGAAGGATGATGATGATAATGATAAGGATGATTACGGGGACCGTTTGGGCCTTAAAGTTTTCCAGACATTTGTCTTACAGGTGAGGAAAAATCCCGATAAAAACCTCACCCAGAAAAACTGCCCCGACCGGGGATCGAACCTGGGCCCGCTGTGTGACAAGGCAGCACGCTACCTCGAGACCACAGCGGTGGACGTTACAAAGACATAAAGAGACAGAATACGAACGTCCTTTCTCGAATGATTAGATCAAGTGAAGCAGGAATCAACTCTATTCCGTAACGCATAGAAATTGGAGCTGGAAGTAAACATCAATAAAACTAAATATATTATGGTCATACGCAGAAATCTAATATATAAAAATGAATGTTTGTTTGTTTGTTGGTATTTTATAATAAAATAAGAAATGCGCACAACGTGCAAAGAATGGTAAAGAAGCCGTAGAGAGGGAATCGCAATGAAGATTATAATAATAGCAGATGCAATTGTTCATGCAACTTCAATTATTTGTCCTTCAAGTAGGAATCGATTATTAAAATCGTTTATGATTAATATAATCATTATATAGGTTACGACAGCTAGAATTATGACAATAATTATTAGGGCATGATCGTGAAAATAAGTTAATTGTTCTATAATAGGAGACGCTCTATGTTGTAAATTTATATTAGGTCATGTTGACACTGAATTCTAACAAAAGATGCCATGTGTGCCGGTTCGCTCAGGGTAGAATATGATCACTCAGGGATGTTTTAAATTATACACTTATTATTTTATTTTATTGGATACATTTATATGTACAATTGTATATATTTTAATAACTCGGAATGGAGTTGATGAATTACTTCCGCCCACGAGTTTTATTATCACTTTCGCGAACGGTCACTGAAGAAGTTAACTATTGCAGAACGTAGGAGCGTGAGAGTGAGAGTTGTTTCTTTATATCCATCCATAGTAATTCTGCCCGAAGGCAGGTCCTTCACTGCAATCATAGCATTTTCGTGCTATGCTTGCAGCTTTACTAGGGAATTGTGTAGGTGTGGTAGCTTCCCGTTGCTTTCCACACCGGTGAAGGATGATGATGATGAAGATAATGATAAGGAAGATGATGGCCATATGATTTCGGGGACCGTTTGGGCCTTAAAGTTTTCCTGACATTTGTGTTTCTTTATATATGGGGCTTAAATCCATTGCACTTATGCACTGCTATGCCGTTCGTCCGATTGTGATTGTTTGAATATTAAATTTTGGAAGATGAAACTTTATTTACTATTTGGATTGTATGAAAGGTAGTTTGGAAATAGAATTAATTAGTTTATTGGTTGTTTTAACTACAATAACGAAGAGAGCAAATTTATACTTATTTTTCTTTTTACTTATTCAACTAAACATAAAAATATAATTTTCTTCTTTCAGCTAATGTATGGCAAGAAGATGGGATAATATAGGCCTAATATAAACGAGAGAATACACAGAAATAAACGTAATTGGTTTGAACATATACAAAGAATGCCAAATAATCGTTTATAAAAACAGCTGCCTCATTATAAACCTCTAGGCTGAAGAAATGTAGGAAGACAAAAACGTCGTTGCAAAGACGACCTGCACCTGCAGCATACAGTTCACCGGAGAGCGGAACGGGCCAACACGCCCATACATTGAAGATGATGATGGAGATGGGGGCAAGTAGATTCTTAGGCAACGCTCGGTAATCAGCACGGGGTATATAAAAATAATAACGATATAAATTTATAATTGTTTTTTCCTTTTACTTATTCAGCTAAACGCAAAAACACATCTTAATTTTTTTAAGCGTAGCAGCGCACGCCGGGTATTAGTCAGTACATTATATAATGGAAACAGAAAGTTAATTAGGGAAACTTTGAAGAAGCGGCTGAATTCAAATGCCTAGGAAAAATAATTACACAAACAGGTGCTAAAAAAATATACATAGGCTCAATCCTGGAAATGCTGCTATTATGCATTACAGAGACTCTTGTCCTAAATTGTCTAAAAAAGTTAACTGCAAATATATACAATTATTAATTTGCAATTTATCCCTTTTGGTTTAAGAGTAATATATCTCGCAAATAGTACACTCTTATGTATGAAGTTCATACCGCCATTGCATTAGCCCAGATTATTATATAGGCCTAATGTTTGAATATTTTAAGAAATTGCTGAAATTATCTATTTTCAGCCTGAATACAAGCTCTAACCCGTCCTCTCATTGACATACGCGGATCTAAATTTCTGGCATTGTTCCATTCTCTGAAGCATTGCAGAATCAACTAGCGAATAATTAATTGATTATCGACAGCAGGTGAATAAATCAAATGTTTGTGCTATAAATAAAAGTATAGGAATACAGAATAAACGTGGCAACCACAGCAAATCCTATAGCAAAGGAACACATTTACCGGATCCAATCTGATATAAACTTTTCACTCATACAAATACATATAAATACAGAGGTCACGTCCATGAACAATCTACTCTGTATTATGAAAAAAGAATTAAATACATAAGAACAATAATCACAAACAGGAATGTGATACGCAAGGAAATTATACATAGACTCAATTCAGAAAATGCGTGTTATTTTGCATTACTGAGACTCTTGACGTCCCAACTCCTTTCAAAAAACGTTAAACTGAAAATATATAAAACTATTATTCTACCAGTTATATTATATGGGTGGGAAACATGGGCTCTTACTTTAAGGGAGAAAAGGAGATTACGAGTATTTGAGAATAAAGTTCTCAGGAAATTTTTTGGACAAAGAGAGATGAACAGACAGGTGAATACAGAAGACTGCATAACAGTGAATTACATGGTCTTTATAGGAAGCCAGGTATGAGAACAGTTAAGTCTCGTACACTACGATGGGCAGGACATGTGGCACGAATGGTGAATGAAAGACGTGCATGGAAGCTTCTTGTAGGAACTATGATTTGAGGGAAGTATATTATACAGGGATGATTGGAAAACATTAGCTCAGGATAGGGATATATGTCCGTTCGGCCTGAACCTAGGGGTTCGATAGTGCCAGTGAGTTAGTTAGTTAGTTTGTTACGTCATTTTCCTGAAGAAGAAATTGTTTCGTATATTTTCTCCGTCAGATGGATTACAAGAGCAATTCTAGGTATGTCCGTTCAACTTAACTTAATTCGATATTCTTTCACGGAGTCGTCGCAAAGACTTCATTTTTGATTCCAAATCGAAGAGAAAGAGTGCGCGATAGTGCGTTTTGTCGTACTTACAGCAATGGCGACCAATGATTGAAAGTTCAACTTCCTTTATTTCGGGGTTGCCAACCTAAATAACTACACTGTAATAAAATAACTATACTGTAATATTACATATTACAAACACGCGTGTGGGAAGTAAAACCATTGCCCTCTACGTATACTACATACAATGTATATACAAAAATAACCAAATGCTAGTGTTAATATTCATTATACGAAACAAATCACTGCATTTTAAATGAACTGAACTTTATTTACAACAATATAAAATAATAAATACGTTCTTGTCGCCATTTTATCACTAAATTGGTCTCACGGCATTCTGTTGTTTCAACTAATAAATATTGCCCAGACTGTTAACGTTAGTCAATAGTTTATAATGAAAGCAAATATTTCCAACAAAGATGTTCTTATTTTACTATTATTTATTATTTTGAAAACACCATCGCACAAAAAATAATGTACAGCGCACGTTTGTGAAGTGTTTTACAGAATCTCGGAAATTAAAAACCTCGCCCTCGCTCGGTTTTTAAACATTTTCCTCAATTATGTAAAAACCACTTCCGAACCTCCAATCGTAATATTCTACTGTAATAACCAGCTTAATTTAAGAGGTTAGAAGAGAGAGTACATATGTGTCAGTTAAATTCAAATTAATAACACTGAGCAACAAAAAATAAACTTTTTTTTGTCACAAAGTACCAATAGTTGTACTTAATGCAATTTTTGTATCGTGTTTTCAAATAGGTATTCGGAATTTCTCCATCACCCACAGTTTTTTTAATTTCAATTTCAATTAATGGATTTAAATAATTATTTTTTTAATAAACTTTTTTCGTCCATTTTTCCATTGTAAAATAAAACCAAATGAGTTAACTCAAATGGTTTCATCTATGGAAAAGAGATATCAAGGCAAATGGAATCCTAATATGCTGGCCGATTATTATTGGACCATCAAGAGGGATGCTCCACAGACGAAATGTAGCAGAAAATCGTCATTTCTTACTTTCTAGGCGAGTCCAAATGTTCGAATATTGTGTAGTTACGAATGTAGAAAATATTAAAGTTTTTGAAATTATAAATGTCTGTCTCTCGGAAACCTTGCGTGATGGAGAAAAACCGATGTCACGTTTGAATTCAGCAGAAAAAATACTATCAGAATCGCATATTTCTCTTTCTGAGACAAAAAAAAGTTTCTTTTTTGTTGCTCAGTGTTACCGGTATTCAATATTGAACTGATTACAATATAATTTAGACAGTTAATTCAGTCTTGTTTCTGTGTAAAAGAAAGGGTATACAAATGCATTAATAAAAACAAGCAGAATAAAAAAAAAATGTAATTAAAATCTAGCAAGAAGTTTTGTAATTAATACAAGAAAGAAGACATGTGTTACATAAACTTCTCCAATTACATTTTGAGGAATCTTTACTTACAAGTCAATTTCCTTCATCATCCAAAATCATGATTGGCAAGTTGAATTCCAGAAATAACTAACTTTAAAAGGAAACTTTTCAGGAAGTTCTGTTAAAGAAAAAAAGAAAAAAAAACTTTGGTACTTCAAACAAAAAACCTGGTAGCATTTCAGTAGAGAAGACGGTTTACTTTACAAAACTTGAAGCTACTTTCTTGTGTAGGCGAACTGATGAAATAAGCATCCGTTTAGCGCACATTTCTAGCAACAATATTAAGTATAAAGCATTTCTTCTATGTGGTACTATGAACACTTTTTGTTAGGTTCCTCATAAAAGTATTAAAAATTCACGTACACTCTTCTTCTTCTTCAACCTTTACTTGTACCATCAAGCGATCTACCAATTTCTTAAACTGTTGTAGTTTAGAAGCTATTCTTGTTACTAAATGAAAAAGGTTTTCTCTCCCCGCCGATACCTCGTAGTTTTTTCATCAGTATCCCAATTTTAAGATTTCAGTGCATTTAATTCAAATTTCACAAGGATCCTAAAACTATTATAGGTCCTATATCTAGATTAATTATCGACTATTGCAAATACTGTCTACGCATCACGGCTGCAAACAAATACTGTCTACGGATCACGGCTGCAAACAAATACTGTCTACGCATCACGGCTGCAAACAAATACTGTCTACGCATCACGGCTGCAAACAAATACTGTCTACGGATCACGGCTGCAAACAAATACTGTCTACGCATCACGGCTGCAAACAAATACTGTCTACGCATCACGGCTGCAAACAAATACTGTCTACGGATCACGGCTGCAAACAAATACTGTCTACGGATCACGGCTGCAAACAAATACTGTCTACGCATCACGGCTGCAAACAAATACTGTCTACGCATCACGGCTGCAAACAAATACTGTCTACGCATCACGGCTGCAAACAAATACTGTCTACGCATCACGGCTGCAAACAAATACTGTCTACGCATCACGGCTGCAAACAAATACTGTCTACGCATCACGGCTGCAAACAAATACTGTCTACGCATCACGGCTGCAAACAAATACTGTCTACGCATCACGGCTGCAAACAAATACTGTCTACGCATCACGGCTGCCAAACAAATACTGTCTACGCATCACGGCTGCAAACAAATACTGTCTACGGATCACGGCTGCAAACAAATACTGTCTACGCATCACGGCTGCAAACAAATACTGTCTACGGATCACGGCTGCAAACAAATACTGTCTACGCATCACGGCTGCAAACAAATGTTTTTTTGGACTCAGGAAAATGTTTAGATCTCAGTTTATATCTAGAAAGACAAAATTACTCATGTATAAAGTTCTACTTACACCACTGTTAACATAGCTATTGCATCGTAAACTTGGACCATGTTGAAATCTGATGAGGAATTATTAGGGCGTTTTGAAAGGAAGATACTGAGATCCATTTTTGGTGCCGTGAAAGAAAATAATGCATGGAGAAAGAGATACAATAATGAATTGTATAAACTGTACAATCAGACGGATGTTCTGAATGTTGTTAAAGTTAATAGATTGGCATGGGTTGGACACATTATTCGCATGGACAACAAAAGGATTACAAAAAAAATACAATGAACAACCACTATTGGCCAGAAAAGTTGGAAGACCTAAATTAAGATGGGAGGATGGTATAATTCAAGACATTAAGATTTTAAAAATAAAAAACTGGAAGAATGAAGCGCAGAACAGGGAAGTCTGGCATAAGCTTCTGAAGGTGGCCAAGGCCCACATGGGGCTGCCGAGCCAATTATGATGATGATGATGATGATGATTACAAATACTGTAAATACAAGGTGTGTCTAAAGTCACTATCCATTTCCATTGAAACACTATTTATTTTCTTTGCATACACTGTTATGCCTAGTGCAACAGGTTTAGCACGGAAGAACGGGTTACCATTGTTTGTACACGGGTACGCGGATTGTCATATGAAGACGCCAGAGCCAAATTTACCCATACATTCTTAAAAACCAGACCCAAACAAGGCACACATTCGTCTGCTTGTAAACAAATTTAAGCGTTCCGGCAATGAGTGTAATGAGGCACGTTATTGACACCACGCGTATCAGCAGAAAGAGTGTAGCAGGCTCAAACTGCCAGTGATAATCCGAACGCATCGACTTGACGCCTCGGTAGGGAGTTGAATGTTCCTCGCAACAGAATGTGGAAAATTCTACTTTTACACTCTAAAGAAAACTCCTTATCGCGTCTGCTTGATTTACAGAATTGTTTCACAAAAGCAGCAGGTTTTTTTACGGTTTAAATGTTAAAGTCTACACTTTGTTTCACAGCTGAAAGATGGAGTATGTGTTTTCACCTAGATGGCGTTCATACAGAGTAGAATATGTGTAGAACTTCAAAATAACATTAATTTTTCAATAATTGCTTTCATTAATTGAAATGGATAGTGACTTTAGAGACACCCTGTACTGCCAACATTATCGTCGTTCATTAAATAAAGGCCTAATTTAAAAATATTTAATTATGTATGCATATTAATGGGGTGATGGGTGAAATTTCTATTTTCTACATTGTTCGAGGTAAGACTTGAGTTTTTGTACAGACATTCAATCCATGATACATAATGATGTGTTTAAGTTCCATTCTTGTGAGACATTTACTTTACGAGTTATTAAACATTATATTTTTTAAAAGTTGCAAATATTATAATTAAATGGGTTCCACAATTTTTTAGTAAAATGTCAATTTCTTTTTACAAGGCCCCTAAAATATTTAGAAAAACATCATGCATTATAATTCTTATAATGTGAATAAAAAGGGAGAAAAAAATATTTGTACCTCATGCGTGGAATTACAAAAAAAAAAATAATTGCTTACATTTTATTTTTTATTTCTTAAAATACTACTACTTCAATCATGAAACCCATGCACTACTTTGTTACCCAATGGTTTTAGGACATGCAGTAAAAATTTAAACCTTCTAGGACTAAATTTCTGAATTCCATTCAATTTTGAATGTACAGAAATGCAGTGAAAATAAAAGTGTGGAAAAACAAGTTTAAAGATTTGCGTGCAGGTGTTATTTAACTGGCGTAGCCTTTTAACTCTGAAGTAATTTATGTCACTTAGAAGCGTCATAGGCCTCTGAAACTTTGCCAACATATACATTACAGTACAGGCTAATTTGTAGTACAAAAAACAAAAAATGTCAATTTTGATCTCAAATGGTCAATATTTCGCCCATCACCTCCCTTATTACGCATTGTACATTTTTTAATTGCAATTGGTTGAGTGGAACAGAAGGAATCATATCACTTTCCATTGACGCAGTTTTACCTCTCGCCTCCGCCAGAGCAGTGGTACGACCTCTCGGGAAAGAAATTTATCTTTGGAGCACATACATACTTTTTTTGGCTACACAAGAGTATGGAGAGCTTCCCCGAATGAGGGACCAGTTCAATGTAAGTTCGTCCTGCGAAACAACGATACACAATTCACACCCACATTAACACTAAACACTATGATGATGATTATGATGGCCAGATGATTTTCGATGATCGTTTGGGCCTTAACGTTTCCTGACATTTGTCTTACAGGTGACGAAAATTCCGAAAGAAAAATCACTCAGGGACAAATTTCAAGGTTTATAGTTATTTCGGGGGTTTTCCTCATCTGTAAAATAAATGTCAGGCAACTTTAAGGTCGATAGGGTCCACGACCATCATCTAGCCATCATAATCATCATTATCATAATCGCTATGTCTCGTGTGAATGGTATGTTTCGTCTTAATGTTGTGGTGTTCACCTCAGCATATTGGCCTAACAGTAATAAGTTCCTTACATAAAAACACGTCCACCGCTGTGGTCTCGAGGAAGCGTGCTGCTTTGTCACGCAACGGGCCCGGGTTCGATCCCCGGTCGGAGTAGTTTTTCTGGGTGAGGTTTTATTCGGGGTTTTTCCTCACCTGTAAGACAAATGTCAGGAAAACTTTAAGGCCCAAATGGTCCCCGAAATCATATGACCATCATCATCATCCTTCGCATTACCTTTATCATCATCATCCTTCACCGGTGTGGAAAGCAAGGGGAAGCTACCACACCTACAATTCCCTAGTAAAGCTGCAAGCATACCATGAAAATTCTATGATTGCAGTGAAGGACCTGCCTTCGGGCAGAATTACTATGGATGGATGGATATAAAAACACTCTGCCAATATTGGTTGGCAAGAGTACAGAAATATTTCATTTCCGTTCTGCATAAAACTGAAGTTGAAGACAACTATTACATCTATTGTGCCCTAACTATTTTACTTGATGGAAAGTTCCATACAAAAATAAATAGTTAACGAACATGGCGTTTTTACACGCTTTATATTAGCTTGACCTGTATCTGTCCATCTATCTATGTAATGGAATCTTTGAACACGATTTTCACCCACTAAAAAATATTGGATCGATTTAAAAAACGTTGTATACTTGTATAGGACCAATGACAATACAATAATTTCATTTTTGTTTTCTAAAATCCTGGCCAGAATCATAAAAAATAAAAACCGGTATAATAGGTTGCGGACTTATTGACTTCTTATTCAAATCGTTGTAAGAGCTCAGTTAGTAGAGCAGTGGACTGTACTGGTATATAATTTCAGTAATCCATAGGTAGCTGGTTCAAATCCGGCCCGGAGGATTCTTTAGAAGAGTATTAAGCAATTAAATTTTCATGGTATTCCGGTTTATGACAATCAATAAACTAAAACAACACGATTTATTAGGAAACCAAACTAAAAAATAAAAGTTTAAAAACTTAAAAGGACACACGTTATTAGAAAACTGAACAAAAAAAATTAAAAATAATTTTAATTTCCAACACGCTTGGGATAAAATTAAAGTGGTCAACAAAAAAATCATCTCCAACACATCTAGAATAAAACTAGAGTTATCTACAAAATAAATAATTTTACCATCAAAAGCGTGGGGTGCTTTTTATGGTTTTTACGTTTTCTTCTTAGAGACTTTACTTTATCAATAGGCCTATCGGTTTATTATCTAATATATTAATTGATATAGAGCACCCCATGCTTTTGATGGTAAAATTATGTTTTTTTTTGTAGATAACTCTAGTTTTATTCTAGATGTGTTGGAGATTATATTTTTGTTGACCACTTTAATTTTATCCCAAGCGTGTTGGATTTTAAAATTATTTTTCATTTTTTAGTTCGGTTTTCTAATAAAGCGTGTTGTTTTATTTTTTACACGCTTTATATTAGCTTGACTTGTATCTACCTATCTATGTAACGGAATCTTTCAACGCGATTTTCACCCACTTAAAATCATTGGATCGATTTGAAACTTTGTATACTTGTAAAAGACCCGTGACAATACATTAATTTCAGATTTTGTTTCTAAAATCATGACCAGAATCATCAGAAAATCAAAAAAAAGTGTCTTTGTACTTATGTAACGGAATTTTTGAACACGATTTTCACCCACTTACAAACATTGCATCGCCTTGAAACTTTGTATACATGTAAAGGACCCGTTACAATACAACATTTTCATATTTGTTTCTAAAATCCTGGCCAGAATCATCAGATAATCAAAAAAAGTGTCTTTGTATCTATGTAATGCAATATTTGAACACGATTTTCACCCACTTAGAAACATTGGATCGACTTGAAACTTTGTATACTTGTAAAGGACCCGTGACAATACAATAATTTCATATTTTGTTTCTAAAATCCTGGCCAGAATCATCAGATAATCAAAAAAATGAAAACTGGTATACTAGGTTGCGGACTTGTCGACTTTTTAGTCGATCGTTGTAAGAGCTCAGTTGGTAGAGCGGTGAACTCTAGTGGTATATAATTTCAGTAATCCATAGGTCGCTGGTTCAAATCCGGTTGGGAGTTTTTTTAGAATAGTATTACTTTTAGCTCATACTACAATAGTATCGAATTTAAAGATATATACATTTTTATCTTATTCTGTAAAATATTAAAACTAAAAAATAAAAAATAAATAATAGTTTTAAAAAACTAAAACAACACGCTTTATTAGAAAACCGAACTAAAAAAAATGAAAAATAATTTTAATTTCCAACACGCTTTGGATAAATAATTTTACCATCAAAAACGGGGGTGCTTTTTATGATTTGCACATTTTCTTCTTAGAGATTTTACTTTTATCAATATCTGTTTATTATCAAATATATTAATTGATAAAGAGCACCCCACGCTTTTGATGGTAAAATTATTTATCCCAAGCGTGTTGGAAATTAAAATTATTTTTCATTGTTTTAGTTAGGTTTTCTAATAAAGCGTGTTGTTTTAGTTTTTTAAAACTATTATTTATTTAAACTATTATTTATCTTAAGTAGCACAGAGCATGTAGATGAAAAAGATCATACTATTCCATGTAGTTTAAACGTTCATAGAGTAATGGCAAGAGCATAGTACCATGTTCTACAATCAGCTTCATGCAAAACATCCTTAGCAAAAACAAGACTGTCAGTAATAATGACGTCTCAATTTCTAACACTAGTCAAACTGGAACAAAATATCAGCCTTTTATAGTTATATTCATAGACTTTAAATATTGCTCTTTCACCCTTGGAATATAATAAGTAGCTGAATATTATTAAATAATTACCTATCAATAATTACACTGGTCAACATGATTTTTGTCTCATGAGTACCAATAGTTTACTTAATGCAGATTAAACATAGGCTCAATTCTGGAAATGCATGCTATTATGCATTGCAGACTTTTGATATCCCAACTCCTTTCAAAAAACGTTAAACTGAAAATATATAAAACTATTATTCTACCAGTTATATTATATGGGTGCGAAACATGGACTCTTACTTTAAGAGAGGAAAGGAGATTACAAGTATTTGAGAATAAAGTACTTAGGAAAATTTTTGGACCAAAGATAGATGAACAGACAGGTGAATGGAGAAGACTGCATAACAATGAGCTACATGATCTTTATAGGAAGCCAGATATAATAAGAACAGTTAAGTCTCGTAGACTGCGATGGGCAGGACATGTTGCGCGTGTGGGGAATGAAAGATTTGCATGGAAGCTTCTTGTAGGAAAGCCAGAGGGAAAACGCCCAGTTGGTAGACCAAGAATGAGGTGGGAGAATAACATTTACTATGATTTGAGGGAAGTAGATTATACAGGGAATGATTGGAAAGCATTAGCTCAGGATAGGGATGTATGGAGAGCTTATGTCCGTGCGGCCATGAACCTACGGGTTAGATAGTGCCAGTGAGTAAGTAAGTAAGTAATGCAGTTTTTTATCGTGTTTTCAAATATTTATTCGGAATTTCTCCATCACCCACAGTTTTTTTTATTTCAATTTCAATTAATGGATTTAAATAATTATTACGTTTTTTCGTCCATTTGTCCATTGAGTGATGAGCGCGGGAAACACTTTCATCAGGAGATTGCAGCTATGGAAAAGAGATATCAAGACAAATGGAATCCTAATATGCTGGCCGATTATTGTTGGACCATCAAGAGGGATGCTCCACAGGCGAAATATAACAGAAAAATCGTAATTTCTTACTTTCTAGGTGAGTCCGAAAGTTCGAATATTGTGTAGTTACGAGTGTAAAAAATACGGTATTAAAGTGTTTGAAATTATAAATGCCTGTTCTCTCGGTAACCTTGCGTGACGGAGAAAAACCGATACCATATTTGAATTCAGGAGAAAAAAAATACTATCAGAATCACATATTTTTCTTTCTGAGACAAAAAGTTTCTTTTTTATTCCTCAGTGTTATTATGAGCCTAAAATTATAGACAATTTAATTAAGAAAATGTATTACAAAAAAAAGTTATTAACAAAGTTTTTCCTTTACCCAAGAAAGACATAAATAAATGTTATAATGTCAAACATAGGCCCACTTTCCACTGTATCACCTCTTTTAAATTTATAATAAGACAATGTTTGCTACACTGTGTTTGTTTACATTCAGTTGCGTAGTTACAGTTCTTATGTACTGGAGTGTATATAAGTATAATAACAAAATTAATTTGTAATTTGAGACTCATAGTGGCCAACCTGAGGAAGTTGACTCTGAAAAGAAAGCCATATATGAGCCAACAATTAACTATTACAAAGATAAATACCAACTAGATAGTATAACTGACACAGGATTGATTATCGGGGAAGAGGTACTATACCAGCATTCTTAGCCAAATTTTGGAATTCCTTAGATTTGGACAGGGTGTATCTTTCTAGAATTGCCATCGCTGCCATTAGAGGATCAATTTTAATTTTAAGAAACCATACTCGTTTTTACAAAATTACTTTATAGTATGTATACTTCAATTAGGCCAACAAGTTGAATTTTTTTTTTGTATTTACAAAATGTATTTCATCAATTACAAAAATTAATTGTCTGCATCACTTTGTCCTTGAGGCAATCCTCTAATGAGGAAAGTTTTTATATAATTAATGGCATTCATCTGAAGAAGGTACAAAGTATACAAACAGCTGTAACAAATTTGTATTTAAATAAATATGAAAATCATATAAAACTTTAACGGTTTCATTTTTATTTCATTAACAGGAGAATAGGAACGTTTTGCAATTCCAAAGTCAGATATACGTGCAAGCTTAAACAACTGCTATGAAAAATCAATGACGCTTATATTATAGATATCTACTTGAATTTGCTTTTATATAATTCCTGGTATTATTTACCAAGCACATAGTTTGCATTCAAAATCAATCAAAGTTTCCATTTTTCATTGTCTACCGATCACAATGCGTTCATTTCAACTAATGAACTTAATGCAAAAACCTTACATGTCAATCACGTTTTAATTTTAGTCACTGTTATAAAATTGCGGAAATTTAAACGCATATACCGTAAATATAGTGTATATAACAGCAAATTGATTTAATTATTCAATATATGAAACGTGCCAAACAGCTTTCCACCCTACACGTATAGAAAACTCCAAAATTGTTTCATTTTATATAATCATGTAAAGTACTCCCTAATATTGTAAATGTTATAATTCAGTAATAAAAATTGTACAATCACATTAAAATGTATCAACTTAATTATATTATTAGTAAGAGCCTAAAAATAAAATCGGAAATGCATAGTGAAATATATTGCTTCATGCAAAGAGTAGGGTGTAGGCAAACTATTTTCAGATACTTTTAAAATTAACAATGGGTTAAAGCATTCAATTGTGTTATGTCATCACATCTTTAGAGGATGAAGAAGGCCAAGAACCCAATTGTATTAATAAACTGTATGCTGACTATTTAACTCATGCCCCAAATGGGAGGCAATAACCAATTACGTTTCAATGAGTTTTGTTTTACAACCAATCACAGTCGTGTTTCACTTCGATATTTATCGATTTTTATTTATCATATTAAAGAAAGCTCCTCCTTTTTACACCCTTTATATTAGATTGATCTGTATCTGTCTATGTAACGGATCTGTATCCATGTAACGGAATCTTTGAACACGATTTTCACCCACTTAAAACATTGGATCGACTTGAAACTTTTTATGTTTGTAAAGGACCCTTGACAACACAATAATTTCATTTTTGTTCTAAAATCCTGGCCAGAATCATCAGAAAATAAAAAAAAATAAAAACCGGCATAATAGGTTGCGGACTTATCGACTTTTAGTCAATCACTGTAAGAGCTCAGTTGGTAAAGCGGTGGACTATAGTGGTATATAATTTCAGTAATCCATAGGTCGCTGGTTCATATCTCGCCCGGAGGACTTTTTTTATAAGAGTATTAAGCAATTAAATTTTCATGGGATTCGGTTTTCTAATAAAGCGTGTTGTTTTAGTT
This sequence comes from Diploptera punctata, assembly GCA_030220185.1. Taxonomy (NCBI): domain Eukaryota; kingdom Metazoa; phylum Arthropoda; class Insecta; order Blattodea; family Blaberidae; genus Diploptera; species Diploptera punctata. The sequence goes on from JASPKZ010000001.1 coordinate 2,772,976, forward strand.
TTTTTTTAATATTATTTATTAATATTCTGAACAGGTCATGACATTATTTGACTCTCGAACAAGTACGTTGAATATAGCAAATAATGAACAGATTCCTTGGAACTACGCATTTGATAATTGTGTGTTCAATAATTGTGTTTTTAAATAATGATTTTACGGAGTTGTTTCCTAAAAAATGATTAATAACCTATTATGTTGGTTATAATGTACAGTTTGATGTGTTTCATTTTTTTCCCCCCACTAGGATCCATTAATACAATATTGCGATCCTATTTGGCAATACATAATATGATCTAGTTGCAGTGAAATGAACAAATGAAACAACCAAACATTCCTCATTTCTTTTCAAACGTTGCCTTATATAAATATTTAAAAAAAAACTATATTTAAATAATTATCTTGAGTAAACAGCTTAATTTTATTCATGGAGTAGTCCTGACAAATACCACTCTTGATTTCCAAAACCTCTAGATAAATTGGAAATTACTCATGGCATTACTTATGATGTTGTAGTATTACTAGGTGATATCAAGGAGATACTAAGGACCAACAGCCACACTCTTAGAATAACACTAAGGAAATGGGGTTGGAAGTAAATATGAATAAAGACATATATATATATATATATATTTATATATATATATATATATATATATATTATATATATATATATATTATATATATATATATTTATATATATATATAATATATATATATATATATATATATATATAGTGTCTAAATGGCACAAAAGAGTTAGGTGCGTGTTGGCAAACAGTTTTCGGACATTTTTGAAATCCAGAATGGGTTGAAGCAAGGAGATTCACTATCTCCTCTATTATTTAATACGAAGTCAGATATAATAAGAACAGTTAAGTCTCGTAGACTGCGATGGGCAGGACATGTTGCACGTATGGGGAATGAAAGACTTGCATGGAAGCTTCTTGCAGGAAAGCCAGAGGAAAACGCCCAGTTGGTAGACCAAGAATGGGGTGGGAGAATAACACTAACTATGATTTGAGGGAAGTAGATTATACAGAGAATGATTGGAAAGCATTAGCTCAGGTTAGGGATATATGGAGAGCGTATGTCCACGCGGCCATGAATTTACGCGTTCGATAGTGCCAGTGAGTAAGTAAGTATATATTTATTGTCACACATAGTAACATATTATATAATGAAAATGGTCAGTTAATGGCAAATGAGGGAATTTTTAAAGAATTTAATGAATTCAAATACCTAGGAACGATAATTACAAATAGAAATGAAGTGCACAAATAAATTAACATAGGATCATTTATGAAAATAAATACTTTATACATTATAGGAATTCTTGTCGTATCAACTGCTCTTAAAAAAACATTAAACTCAAAATATATTAAACTGTTATTCTACAACTTATATTACGTGGATACGGAATATGGACTTACTTCAAGAGAGGAGAAAAGATTACGATCATTTGAGAATACATTTCTTAGGGGGGGGGGGAAATGGACCAAAGAGAGATGAACACACGGGCGAATGGAGAAGACTACATAATGTGAACTACATGATCTTCATGAGAAACCAGATGTAATAAAAACTGTTACGTCTCATAGACTGGAATGGACAGGAATGAGGAATGAATGAGTGGCATAGAAGATCATTGCAAGTAAACTAGAGGGTTAATGGCCAGTAGGTAGGCAAGAATGAGATGCAAAAATACTATAAACCACGAATTAAGGGAAGAAGATTATATAGGAGATGATTGTAAAACATTAGCTCAGGATAGGGATGTAAAGAGAGCTTATGTCCGCGGGGCCATGAACCTATGTGTTCGGTAGTGCCAGTAAGATGAATAATAAGATTACTTTGACTATTTAACTCATGCCCCAAATGGGAGTCAATGACCAATCACGTTTCAATGATTTCTGTTTTACAACCAATCAGAGTCGTGTTTCACCAAATATTTATCAGTGTTATAATTACCATATTAAAGAAAGCACCTCCTTACAATATTGCGTTCCTTTGGCAATAAATAGTATGATCTGGTTGCAGTGATAAACAAAAGAAGCAGTAGAAGCGTACATATCGTTTCTCATTTGTTTTCAAACATCGCCGTTTACATTAAATTATATAAATATTTTAAAATAACTATAGTTAAACAATGATTTGTGAGTAAACAGCTTAATTTTATTCGTTAAATAGTCCTAACAAATGCCACTCTTGATTTCCAAATTCTCTAGATAAATTCACTCCTCACTTCTCGAGTCGTGAATTTATCGATAATTTGGAAATCACTCGTGGCATTACTTTGATAAGAGACCAAGAGAGATACAATGGATGAAATGGAAAGACCAGCATTAGACGGAGGAACAAAATGTGAACAAAACAAATCAATATTGTCATGTTCGCAATCTTTAATGTAAATTTAAAATTGTCCAAAAATGGATATAATCAACAAATAATTAACGAATTATCAAGAAAACAAGAAATAAAACACCAATTAAGAAATATGAAAATTGGTTGGCTTGGACATTTGATAAGAATGGATGATCAGAGACTGGTCAAGAAATGGAAACCTATAGGAGACAGAGCTGTTGGAAGATCGAAGATCAGATGGGAGGATGACACAATGAACGATCTAAAGAAAATGAAAGTGACTATCTGAATATGGCAAGAGACAGATTGCCATGGAGAAGGATTGTTGAGAAGGCCAAAAATTTCATTTTTAAAGTTGTCGCGCCTTATGATGATGATGATGAACCAAACTTGATAAAGAAATTAAGGAAAACAAAAATAATTGGATAACTCTCATGCACACAGGCAATACAATTATAAAACTGGCCAAAACAATTATTAAATAGTATAGAAGTAGCTAACTAACAAACAATAACTTAAACAATGTTATCCCAAACAAAATAGAATTAGGGCAAGGCATTTAATTACCTATAAATTGGTAAAAAATGCATTTATGACCTAACAAATACAGAAAATGACGAATAAAATAAAAAAAAATATGACGAATAAAGTCAAGAATTACCAATAAAAATATTATTTATTAGATTAAATACTCACTTGAATATTGAATTACATAAAATTTAACTTGACATCAAAATATTAAAATAAAAGTAATTAAAAAAATGCATAGTGGGATACCTTTTATTGCAGAAAATCCATTTCAATTATACAGTGCATATTTACAACAATTTTGAATTGCTGTTAACAATCAAAATAGGGGTAAAAGCTAGCATGAGCTCTAAGAAAATGAAGAAAATTCCTAGAAGTGGGCAAATTCATTATGCACATACCTTGAAAAATAGAGGTAGTAGTTAGCAAAACATCTACTTAATCCCAAGAAATTGTATTGACAAGGAAAAATACTGAATTATAATAAAAATATCAAATCAAATACACATAATGTCACAGCCTTCCGGAAAAGTGTAAAAAGATTCTCAAAATGACCTAAAAACTGCCAAAAAATAGCCTATCCCTAAAAAAGTGAAGAAAATGCAAAAAAAAAAATGCCCTAACGAATTGATTTTATTTAATCCGCTTTTTAATGTCATACATTTTTATATATGCAAGCAATTATTCAACCTTCATAAGAAAAATATGCAAAACCATTAATTGCCTTGCCCTACTTAGCACATATAAAAATAAAGGGATTAAACACTTCAATGCAATAGTAGTAATACAGTGTGCGACATAAGTCAGTTAAGCACTGCACATGATTGCGGCATGGTCAGAAACTCGATATAATGGTTGCCGTTTTCTAGAACAAGGTATGACCGACTGAAATTCAATCTAACAACTTACGCTAGACAAAAAGGACAAATATAAGGTTTGAATGAGTCAATTTTGTTAACATATTCTGTTAACTGTCTTATGCTGCGCCTTGTATATTATATTGTCAGAACCACCATAAATATTAATAGAAGATTCATCGAGCATTTTAAAGACTTTAAATACAATAATTTCTTAATACTGTCCAGAACACATATTATATTACTCGTATTAGGGCATGAATTTGTGGGTGCATATACACCAATTATATTTATTCTTCTACTATATACATTTACTTCTACAGAAACAATTCGTTCATTGATACATTTAAAATTTGTGCTTTTTTTATATTTCTTATGTATTAGAATTGAAAACAAAATACAATAAGAGAAATTATGAATGTAGAAAAGGGTATTGTACAAGCGATTGAAGAAATCCAACTAAGATAGTATGGGTATACAACGAGAAGAAGAGACACAAAAACAAACAAAGAAGTATTAAAATGGGCACCTCCTGGAAAAGGGATACGTAGTAGATCAAAGCCAACGTGCATAAAGGGAATTCAAGACAGCATGAAGAACAGAAATATGACAGAAGCAGACACACAAGATCGGGAAGTGTGGAAGAAAAAATTGTATACTTTGGTTGAGGATACCCATGTAAATAACAGGAAACAGTCCTGAATAATAATAATAATAATAATAATAATAATAATAATAATAATAATAATAATAATAATATACAACAAGGGGAAATCAAGTTTTACCAAACATATAATAGATTCAGGTCATCAATTTAGCACAATAACAATTCTGTGGCACCATGCATAAAACCCATAACCCTCAAATTAAAAAAAAAAGAGTTAATATTATTAATGTAATATTGGAGCTGTCATTTATCATCCCTCAAATTTTGATTGCTGTACAATTAGTTAAACAGAAGATCCAGAGATGGACAACACATTGTAGGTTCACTTCAGATAGGAAACCTCCTTGCTTGAATCTTCATTTTCTCAGAACTACTTAAATGAGGGTTATTGGTTTCATGCATGGTGCCACGTACTTTCAATAGTACACAAAGGGCGTAATAACAACAAAATAATCATCCTAGAAGAAATCGAAATGTTGAAAGAAGTGAGAAAAAAGCTTACTTAACCCATTCGCATCAAAAGACGAGGTAGACTCGCCGGCAGTTAAATATCCTTCTTTTGTTAACATTTATGAATAGTGAGGAATGTGCTTTTGCCTTCACCCTTATTGTAATTTCAAGTACCGTTATCTTTTGTTTGTTTTGAATATCTGAAAATAGGCAGTATAATTTACGGTAAGTTAAATCCGGTTTCTGGGAAAATGCACTGAGCATTTAAACTTGAAGCGAATGGGTTAATGACAATACACCTAATGAAAAACTTGGATGGAATAGTTAACCCCAGGATCGTGTAAAATATGGCATTTTGCTACTATAAGGTATGTTAAAACATTGTACGTTTACGCAGTGAAGGCAAAGAGTCGCGGCGCCCGATAGATATGGCAACACCGCCAGACGTTGGCACGACGCGTCGAGATGAGATGGGATGGGACAGGGCGCCGGAGAGGGTCGCAGGACCATGAGATGTAGGGGGCCATTGAAGGAGTAGACACACAATCCAAGTTCGGTGCTTTCCGAGTTCCAACCAACCGACGAGTTTATTGACGTTTGCGAGAGACTCCCTTCCCACAACCCTTCTCAGAGGATAAAAACGGTGTACGAAAAGAACAACAGACGCTGAGCTTAACATTTTTATAATTTCCAATAGGAAAATGAATATTCTTTTATCTAAATTACATATACTTTTTTTAATAAATCAATTGCGTACAATTTCCAGGCAATATACAGTCCCCTGTTACAGTAGTTCAACATCGTAGTTTCCTAATTAAATAAAAATAAAACGTAGTTTTATTTGATTTTCATATTTATTATATAATTCAGTGACAGCTGTTTCGGTACACTGTACCTTCTTCAGACATGTTAACAAATTATGTTAATGTGTACCGAAACAGCTGTCACTGAATTATAATAAATATGAAAATCAAATAAAACTACGTATTATTTTTATTTAATTAATAAATATGGATTTTCATCGAGTAAACACCAACTCAATTGATTATCATAATTTCCCTCAACGGGAGATTATCATATGGACAATATGTTGCAGGATACTTTGACAGAATTCAATTTGTATTATATTAAAATTTAAAACGTAAAATTCTCATATATTTGAGGCAAATGAAGGGAAAGAAAAGTTTATTTCGCTGCTATATGGAAGATTAAAATAGTCGCTTTACTAGCAATAAATAAACTAAGTCAAGAAAATGTTCTTCCTTTAAGATATATGTATATTGTGACAGCATTTACTAATAGCTGCAGGAAAACCACGTAAACAAATTAAATAGTTTAAAATTGAATAATTTAGCAACAAAACCACACTACTTGAAAACATTATTATACGCTGATGACCAGGTAATAATAGCAAATACAGAAGACGAACTTCAGAGGAATATTTTTAAACTACATAATATATGTGAACAATATAATCTCAAAATATCCATAGAAAAAACTAAGGTAATGGCATTCCAAGGGAAAAATCAAATCAGATCCAAAATAGTAATAGGAAACAAAATCATAGAACAGGTGAACCATCTCAATTATCTACGATGTGACATTTCATTTAATTATGATAATGATATAAATAATAAAATAGCAAAATTCCAGGGAATATGTGGTACGATAAAACGAACACTAAATAACAAAACAACAAGAGAGACCCAACTGAAATTTTATAAAATGTTGGCAGTACCGGTACTGCTCTATGGTTCAGAAGCCTTGATACATAAAAAACAAGACCTAAGTAGGATAACGGCGGCAGAAATGAAATTTTTGAGATCTGTTAAAGGGTGCACTAAGGAAGACAGAATCAAGAACACAGAAATAAGACAGGAACTTGAAATATTTGCAATAACTGATAAAATGGATACATATAGACAAAAATGGAAGCAACAGATAGACAGAATGAATGAAGATAGATATCCAAAACAAATAACAAAATACAAACCTAAAGGCACCCGAGATGTGGGCAGACCTAGAAAGAGATGGGCTGAAGTCGGAACGGGTCAACAGACCTAATCCATGAATGAAGATGATGATGATGATGATGACTACAAATTTTAAAACTTTTTATGATTTGAATTGCAGCACCGCTGGAACAAGAATAGATAGATAGATAGTTGAAAAGCTCTGCGGCCATCACATAAGTGTTGGCGGTGAGCGATCCATTTTGGTCCTCCTTAATAGGTAGAACCCCAGGTTCCTGTAAAATACATTACCCCCGTTTAAATTTTGAATTCAAATTTGAAGTTAATTAAAATGTGTGAAAAAAGTTCAAAAAATGATGTAGACTATGATTGTTTAATTAACAGGATCTTATTAGCTGCGTTTCAGAAATTATTGATAAAATTATTGCAAACACATTCCAGCGCGTGACTATTTAGTTAAACAAGGAAATTAAATGTTTTTGTCCTTCCCTCAGCCATATTATGGTGACCGGACAAATCGATTCTCACAGATTAAATAGGATGATTAACAAAACGTATTATAGACTCCTAGAGGTTGTAGAGAGGACATAGTAGATAAAGTTTTGATAAGGAACCCAGGTCCGGAAACGTATCATTCTGATGTAAAATAAGTTTGAAGATCGAAACACAATGGGCTGATATCGGGTATTTGTGTTTCAGAATAAGTATTACAGACGTCTAGGGGCTGTATTACACCTGTCGAGTCGGAGGAAGATCTTCTTGTACGAATTCTGGCGGCAGCAAACAATATTGAGCACACACCAGATCCTGCGCGGTGTTGTAATAAAACATGGATCGCACGTACACTTTGTGCAACGAACAAGAGGGCCCCAACATGGAGCCGCACTTGTAGTACAGCCCCTAGAAGTCTGTAATACGTATTCTGAAACACAAGACAAACGATATCAGCCCATTGTGTTCCGACCTTCAAACCTATTTTACAGGTACTCTAAAATTCTCCTTACAAACTTCTAGGACTTGAAGAGGAGACTAAGTTGATAATATTTAGAATTGGAAACTATGTCCGGAAACTCGTTTCCGTGCAACAGCCGTTTTAACAAGCATTGCCTGAACGTGTGTTACCTGTGTCGAGAAGTAATAGCTTCAGGATTCGTCTAAATCGAAAATTTCCCTATCGAGTATTCAAAGACTTGGTGTTTTTTTTAATGTCAACATTTTTCGAAATTTTGAAATCTGCTAATATTGATTGTGGAGGGTGTATCCGGGAATATTAATGCAAGTCATGATTCAGTTTCCAATTTGTTTCTTTGGTTATTAATGAGTTGAATTGTAAAAACAAGTGATGTACTGTGTCACGCCTCATAATAAATTACTTTAAAAGTGGTCGCGTTAAAAACATGTTTTCAAACGGCTGTAGCACGGAAACGGTAAGTTTCCAATTGTAAGTATTATCAACTCAGTGCACTCTACAAGTCCTAGAAATTTGTAAGGGGAATTTACAGCAGCCTGTATATCGAAATTGTACGTTTCCGGACATGGGTTCCTTATCAAAACTGTATCTACTAAGTCCCCTTTACAATCCCTAGATGTCTGTAATATTTATTGTGAATCACCCTGTTCATCTAGCAATTTCATCAAACAAGTGAACTATTTATTTCTGAATCTACAACTATCAAGTGTAGGCTTAAACGCCTTCTTCTTCACGGTTTAGGCTTATTTACTAGCCTGTTCCGGCTCCAAATTGCTGCTCTTTCCAACTTTTCTTTGGTCTTCCCAAACTTCTTCTTCCTCGTGGTGAATAGCTGTATGCTGCTTTTGGTATTCTATTCTCAGTCATCCTTGCCAAATGTTCTTTCCAGTTTGTTCTGTATTTCTCTATTTTTGTGTTTAATTCATCTACTTTTAGTTGTCTTATTTCTGTGTTATGTTTTTATTAGCTTAAACGTTAAAATCCCAAAGGCAATGGCGTACTTTAAGTCTCTGTGGTTACAGACACCTCAATTAACGTTGCTATTATCTGGAAACAGTTAAATAGAAGACCCTATACCAGGAATCCTAAAATTATAAACCTGGGTATTCGTGATATAGACTATTTATAACGTGCATTGCATATGTCAGACTGTGTAACTCGGCTAAAATTTTGTGAACTACGTAGATCAATACTGTGGGAAGTCTCCATTTTCATAAAGTTCACAATTCTGTTAGAAACCACTTCTATCACTGCAGTAATGCAGACCCGTGCTAGGTACAATGTTTGTGGTGTCTTGCAGTATTTGCCCAGTCTACGTATTCATTAATAAATTATTGTTCTTTTCCTTAACTACTTTTATTGTCATTATAAGATTATAGTCATGTCTCATTAAAATATAAACTAACATTACTAAAAAAAGTACACTTGAATTAAATTAAGAATTTTGAATTACAATCTATAAAATTGTATGCAGACATGAGAAGAAAAATTAAAATCTGAACCGGGATTTGAACCCGAGACCTTCAAATTCAGAAGTTAGCGCCATAAAATCTTCGTCACTTAGGCTCCCAGTGCAAATGGTTTATATTTCCTTACACACACACACACACACACACACACACACACACACACAAATATATATATATAAATAATTATCTATCATTAGTAGAAGCGCGACATCGCTTGCAGTACCATCTTACGGTTTCTATAATAACAAAACATTTTTAATACGAATATTTTATTTTATTTAGATGTAATAATTAAATTTTGATATTTAGCAATGAAGGCTAAATATCACATGAGAAGAAAAATTAATGACTGAACCGATATTTGAACCCAAGGCCTTAACTTTGTATGTTTGCGCGATACCCCCTTCGCCACTCAGGCTCCCAGTGCAAACATTTTATTTTATTTTTTCACTGTATAGAATTCTCTGCCAAAAGAGGCAGTGAGACATCTCTCGCAGGGTCAACTTACGGTTCCTGTAACAGAAAAGCATTTTTAATGGCTATTTAACTCATGCCCCAAATGGGAGTCAATGACCAAACCCGTTTCAATAAATTTTGTTTTACCACCAATTATAGACGTGTTTTCACCTCGCTATGTATCGAATTCTGTATACCGAAATATAGAACGCTCCTCGTTTTAATAATCTGAACAGGTCAGGGCATTATTTTACAGCGACTGACTCTCCAACAACATAGCAAATAAATTAACTACATATTTGATAATCGTCTGTTCAATAAGTGTGTCTTTAAATAATGATTTTACTGAGTATTTTTCCTAAAAAATAATTATTAACATATAATAATGTTGGTTATAATATACAGTTTGATGTGTTTCATGTTTTTCTCCACTAGAGTGCATTCTTATAATGTTGGGTTCCTAGTGGGTTATCGCTGATTGCGATTCAATTTGGCTATAAATAATATGATCAAGTTGCAGTGAATAAACATAATCATTCATTTCTGATTTGTTTTCAAACATCGCCGTTTACATTAAATATATAAATATTTTAAAATACCGGTAACTATATTTAAATATTGATTTCTAAGTAAACAGCTTAATTTTATTCGTTAAATAGTCCTAACAAATACCACTCTTCATTTCCAAATCCTGTAGATAAAGTGAAAATCACTCGTGGCATTACTTACGAGAATATTTTACTTTATAGCAGCTACACTATTTTATTTGAATGTTATAACTAAAATTAGACATTTAGTGATGAAAGCCAAATATTACGTGAAAAGAAATACTAACGACTGAACCGTGATTTTAACACTAGTCCTCTATAACTTTATACGTTAGCGTGATACCATCATCGCCGCTCAGGCTGCCAGTGCAAACAATTTTTGTTTCCTTATATACAACTATTTACCGTAAGGAGCTAGGATTGATGCTACCTGTAGAAGAAAAGGAAGGCAAAAATAACGTGAATTGGTTAAATTCCTCTTTTAACTTACTGACTACTTAAATATGTTCACTAAATAAGAGAAATAAAAAAAAGCTTAAAACCTATAAAAAATAATAAATAATTTAAAGATAAAGGCAAAAAACTCTTTCACGCCAAGTATATTAACTTATGATGATGTTTTAAGCAGCATGAGGGAAAAATGATTCACGATGAAGATTAGAATGACAGATGTGGAGGAGTATGACAGTAGTTTCATTGGGCGCAGGAAGATGTGAAATCTGGTAAATAAATAAATTATTAAATTAGATTTATTGAAAAAAAAATAACCTTATTTTAAGACCACATAGCATATTTTATAGCAAATCCTTCGTTGCAAAGTGGAGATTGACTAACACACTGGCGCTACCAAACTCTGCGCGGACATAAGCTCTCTATACATCGCTATCCTGTGCTAATGGTTTCCAATAATCTCCTGTATAATCAACTTCCATCAAATCATGGTTAATGTTATTCTCCTATCCCATTCTTGGCCTACCTGCTAGGCGCTTTCCCTCCAGTTATTTCGGTAGGAGTTTCCATGTCCCTCTTCCATTCTTCATATACCACATGTCATACACATCTCGCAATCTACGAGACTTAATGTTATTATTATAGCTGGTTTGCCATAAAGATAATACATTCTTCTCCATTCGGCTGTCTATACATATCCCTTTGGTAAAAAACATTTTTCTAAAAACATTATTCTCAAATACACGTAATATTTTCTCGTCCCCTAAAGTAAGAGTCCATGTTTCGTATCCATATAATATAACAGGGAGAATAACACTTTTATATATTTTCAATATAATTTTTTTTAGAAAAGTTGGGTCGACAGGAGTCCCTGTAATGCATAATAGCATGTGTTTTCAGAATTTGAGCCTATATTTTATTAACGTTTGTGCAATTATTGTTCCTGGGTATTTGAATTCAGCCTCTTCTCTAAAAATGTCTCTCATTTGTTATTAATTGCCAATTTCCATTATGTAATGTATTTCTATGTGTGACCATATATTTAGTTTTATTGACGTAAACTCCTTGTCCGAATTTCTTAGTGTTAATTGATTGAATATGGTAGATTTTTTTTTGTCTATTGCCACCAGGTTGTCTTTTATGACATTTCTGGCTTTCTCCCCTTGCATTGGCCGAATTGTAATCCATTTGTTAGGTTGAAGCACCTGGAAGGCGGAGTTACGTTACCTCGATGATATGATGGGTGATAAATGATAACGAAGCGCCAGTAAGAGTCCTTAACCTAAATTCCAGACAACGGACAAACACAGAAATAATTCTCTTCAAGGAAAAATTCCTATGATTCGGCCGGGAATCGAACCTGGGACCTCATTAAGAGTAGTCACGAACGCTGACCACTAGTCTATGTGGCTGGTCAGTATGGTAGATATTGAAATTTGCTGACACTTATCAATAATCCAGCCACGAAGTACCATCTAATAACACGCTCCCGCTAAGTGAACATGAGTATGCAAATGACTATCTGCCTCACATCGATTGTCAATGCTCAGCATGCAAAATATTGCCTAGTATTGAAGATTGGCCCAGCTGGGTGAATTTGAGCAAATTGACCTCAGATTCCTGGAATGCAGCAGCATCGAATAGCAGCAGCATTGCCGTTATTGCACGCTCTATTTTGTGGTTTTTGTGCTATGAGCACGTTTCGCATGCAACAAAAATTACCACGCCTCCTATTTTTACTTTATACCGAAATACCGTACTAAATTACGCAAACCAATCTTGCAGGAATTCCGTATTGCATATCATGTAAATCCATACACAAACCGATTTTCCAGGAATATGATAATGTGGTATTAAAGCACTTCTCACTTTATGAATGATTCTGTTTTCTCTTTCTGCAACGTACCATGCTCATTAGCTATGTACTGACTTAATACAAATTGACAAGTAGACAAAAAAAATCCGGTATTTATGAAATTGGATGCAATGACTGTGATATGAAATATGTTGGGCAAACCAGAAGACCCATTTTAACTAGATTTAATGAACATATTGCCCATTTTAGACTTAACAGAATTGAAAAATCTGGAGTTGCCCAGCATATTTCTGATTACGGTCATGCTATCAATAAAAGTAATCTCAGGCTGATTCGTTCGGTCATTGATTTCAAATTCCTTGACGTCCTTGAAAGTTTGGAAATTTATAAAAATAAGGATAAAATCATGAATAAAGACAAGGGCCCTATTCCGTACAGCACCCTCTTTTCTTTAATTGAAACAAAAGAGGATTATTATTGATTTCGTACATCTCAATGATGGATAAATCATATTTGAAGAGAAAAATTATACGCTCAGACCGGGACTTGAACCCGGGACCCTTGGTTCTCTAGACCAAGTGCTCTACCAACTGAGCTACCTGAGCAAGTACCGATCTAAACGCAAATCTTTCTCTATATACATTGTAATTCCCATCCACCAAATGCTGTGAAGCCATGCTTCTATCTTGCAAATGGCGGCTCCTTTATTAAGAAGACATATTTGGGAATTATATATTACAATGTATATAGAGAAAGATTTGCGTTTAGATCGGTACTTGCTCAGGTAGCTCAGTTGGTAGAGCACTTGGTCTAGAGAACCAAGGGTCCCGGGTTCAAGTCCCGGTCTGAGCGTATAATTTTTCTCTTCAAAAAAGAGGATTAGTTTTATTATGTTTTATTGTTTACTTATGAATGTTGCGTCATGTGACGTAGTTTGTTTTTAACTGAATTTGTTTATTTATTTATTATCAATTTTGTCTTCAGTCAATATCTGGTCTTGAGAATGACAGCTTGGCTGTGGAAACTTGTTGACCATTTTGAAACATTAATTGGTGAAATGGGCATATTGACTGTATACATATTTTAATATTTGATCACAAAGAAGATCACCTGTGTATTAAGTAGACAAGAGTTCAAATATTTGTGATATGACTATTTAACTCATGCCCAAATGGGAGTCAATGACCAATCACGTTACAATGATTTTTTATTTACAACCAATCACAGTCGTGTTTCGCCTAGAATTTACCAACTAAAATTTATCATAAGTAATGCCACGAGTGATTTCCAATTTATCTAGATAATTTGGAAATCAAGAGTGTCATTTCTTAGGACTATTTAACGAATAAAATTGAGCTGTTTACTCACAAATCACTGTAGTTATTTTAAAATATTTATATATTTAATGTAAACGGTGATGTTTGAAAACAAATTATAAACGATAGGTACGCTTCATCTCCTTCTTTTGTTTATCACTGCAACCAGATCAAACTATTTATTGCCAAAGGAACGCAATATTGTAAGAATGCTCTCTAGTGGAGAAAAAATGAAACACATCAAACTGTATATTAATTCATGTCTGATGTCGTATGATGTAAATATGACAATTATATTTTTCTGGATTGTTACCTGGGAAAAAATGCATTTAAGAAAGTGCAAATAGTGGTTTTTTTTTTTTGTGGTATAATCAATTGCTACAAATGTTTTTATATTAACTCCCGCATGCGGCATGTGTTGACATTCATGCACTATATATATAATCTAGTAGCCGTATTTCTCGCAGGCCCAGTCACTGCAAAATAATGGTCAGACCTGTTCAGAATATTAAAAAGGAGGAGCCTTCTTTAATATGATAATTATAACACTGATAAATATTTCGTGAAACACGACTGTGATTGGTTGTAAAACAGAAATCATTGAAACGTGATTGGTGATTGACTCCCATTTGGGGCCATGAGTTAAATAGTCATAATAAAGCACCTCCTTTTTAACATTCTGAAAAGGTCATAGCATTATTTTGCAGTGACTGACCCTCTAAGAAATACGGCTACCAGATTGTATATATAGTGCATGAATGTCAACACATACCGCATGCGGGAGTTAATATAAAAACATTTGTAGCAATTGATTATACCACAAAAAAAAAAAAGAAACCACTGTTTACACTTCTTAAATGTATTTTTTTCCATAAAAATATAATTGTCATATTTACATCATAGGACATCAGAAATGAATTAATATACAGTTTTATGTATTTGATTTTTTCTCCACTAGAGTATATTCTTACAATATTGCGTTCCTTTGTCAATAAATAATATGATCTGGTTGCAGTGACGAACAAAATAAGCAAATGAAGCGTACCAATCGTTTCTCATTTGTTTTCAAACATCGCCGTTTACATTAAATATATAAATATTTTAAAATAACTATATTTAAATAACGATTTGTGAGCAAACAGCTTAATTTTATTCGTTAAATAGTCCTAACAAATGCCACTCTTGATTTCCAAATTCTCTAGATAAATTGGAAATCACTCGTGGCATTTTCGATTACACTTCCATAGGGGTAAAGAAATTAAACATAGATTTAATTCTGGAATGCGTGGTATACAGTACATGGACTCTTGTCGTATCAATTTCTATAAAAAAACGTTAAACTGAAGATATATAAGACTGACATTCTCTGAATTATAATACATGGATGCGAAACATGGACTCTTACTTTAAGGAACGAGAAAATATTACGAGTATTTGATAATAAAGTTCTTAGGAACTTTGGCATTTTGGAGAAGTGAACATATAATATCAAAAATCATAATAGACAACAAACCTCTAAACAAGTAACAAATTTTAATTATTTGGGTTATAATTTTACCATAAACACAAAAACTGAAAGAGACGTAAATATGAAACTGTCAATATTTCAAATGATATGTGGAACTGTACATAGAACATTAAAGAACAAAACAAGAAGTGATGCAAGGTACTAGATTGAAGTTTTATAAAACATTGGCAGTTCCTGCATTACTTTATGGCAGTGAAACTTGGATAATGACCAAAAAATTACAAAGTAGAATAAAAAGCTCAGAAATGATCTTCCTTAGAAGAACAAAAGGTTGCACAAGAATGGATCGGATAAAGAATGATGAAATAAGAATAGAGTTAAATATATATCCACTTAATGATAAAATCAAAGAATATAGAGAGAAATGGTTTAGACATGTAGAAAGAATGAATGTAACAAGATTACCAAAAGCAGCATTTAACTACAAGCCAAGAGGTTTAAGCAATGTAGGAAGGCCAGTGAAAAGATGGACAGAACAACTGTGAGGCGGAACAGGCAATTTGCTAGCCCGTGAAGTGAAAAAGAAGAAGAAAGAACATTTTGGACAAAGGAGAGATGAACAGACAGGCGAATAGAGAAAACTTCGTAATGGTGAGTTACATGATCTTTAAAGGAAACCGGTGATAGCTCATAATAAGAACAGTTAAGTATCGTAGAATGCGATGGGCATATGGCACGAATGGGAATGATAGAGGGGCATTGAAGCTTCTTGTAGGAAACCCAGAGAGAAAACACCCAGCTGGTAGACCAGGAAGAGCGAGGCCATGAACCTACGAGTTCGAAAAGCCAGTGAGGTAGTTAGTTATATTCTCTAGGGGTTCTTCCTTCTAAATTAATTTAATTAAATCCCCCCCTTCTTTGCCAAGTGTAGACTAACTTCTGATTATACTTGAAGAACATTAATAATGTATCGAGACTAGTAAATGTATGTTCTTGGAGGAAAACGGGACAATCTAGTTATTATTCAATGCTCCCCTTTTCTACATTTTCCATTAATACGTATCTCCAATCCTAATATACCGTTGAAAAAAAAAAAAAAAGGAATAAACAAATTAAGAAAATAAAGAAGAAAACATTATTTTAAAAGAATATTCCGACTAAGTAACTCAACTGGCACTATCGAACCTGACGTTCATGGCCGCGCGCCTCTCACCGCTACGATCTCGAGATCGAGTCTTGATCGCTCCATGTGGAGGGAGTGTGGGCAGGTTTTACTCGGTATTTCTCCTTTTCTGCTGCCACAAATGTCATTCCATTTCGTTTCATTTCGTTTATCGTCCCCTGTGAAAGTGCGTCAGGCTTTGTTCGGCCGACACCCTCGTTCGTTTATAGTCCGCCATAAATATAGGGGCTTGATCTAATCTCATTCCTCGAACCCACTCTGTGTTGGACACGAGTTGAGGATATTATATTAAATGTATTGAAGTAGACTTTCACGGCCGGAGTTCCTGTGATGATCTTGAAGAAGATTTTCGGGTTGTAGCCGTGGTCGTGAGACTTCTAGTTCCCCGACGTTTCGCCAGAGACTGCGTCTGGCATCCTCAAGGGTTGTCTTGAGACTGGCAATATTGTCCACTCTCTGTCCTACTTATACGTTCACCGCGATGTGACAAAATGACCAGTCTCAAGACAACTCTTGAGGACGCCAGACGCAGTCTCTGGCAAAACGTCGGTGAACTACAAGTCTCATGACTACGGCCTATAACCCGAAAATCTTCAAGATCATCATTATATTAAATAATTATAATTTCTATAATTATTTAATATAATATCATCAATAATGAATGTTAAACATAATATTATATAAGTAATGGAGGACCGATGATTTAAATGGTATGGACATCTGAAGAGGATGGAGAATAATATAATCCCAAGAATGATGCTGGATTGGAATCCTGAAGGCAGGAGGAGGGGGAAGCCCAGGGAACAGTGGTTGGATGAAGTGTGTAGAAACATGATCAGAAGAGATCACATGCTGAGGACAGGAATCTGTGGCGGAGCAAAATGCATTTGGGCTGAAGGATAACCACTGTAATGTAGAGAAAATCCTTAATAAAAAAAATATAATTTCTTTATTTCATAAATCGTAACCAAAGAAAACTTGTTGATTACAATTTTCATAGTAGAATATATATTATTTTCAATCTGCAACACTCTACCTGATTACAAAACATGTTTTATCCCCCAAATGCATTATAAAGTCCACCGCTGTGGTCTCGAGGTAGCGTGCTGCCTTGTCACGCAGCGGGCCCGGGTTCGATCCCCGGTCGGGGCAGTTTTTCTGGGTGAGGTTTTTATCGGGGTTTTTCCTCACCTGTAAGACAAATGTCAGGAAAACTTTAAGGCCCAAACGGTCCCCGAAATCATATGGCCATCATCCTTATCATTGTCATCATCATCCTTCACCAGTGTGGAAAGCAACGGGAAGCTACCACACCTACACAATTCCTTAGTAAAGCTGCAAGAATAGCATGAAAATGCTATGATTGCAGTGAAGGACCTGCCTTCAGGCAGAATTACTATGGATGGATGGATTCATTATAATTTGGACACTTCTGGTCTACTGGATAGAGCTAACAATTCAATATTAGACGTTAAAGAGTTCCATAAATTAGGGTGAAATAAAAAAATAATTAGCTTCCCTGCATTTTAATTTATCAGCTTTTTACACACAATGGAACTGTTAGAAATGAATTCAGAGATTCAATGAGTTCCAGTGGAGCTCTCAATTGATAAAGTTTGTGTTGCCACTGGATTCAACTAGCACGAAATGCAGGTTACTATTAAATTCCCCAATTTATACAGTACAAACTTCATCTCATGTTAGTATGCTATGCTTGATTAAACAGTCGAAATGAGGGTTGGGGCGAACTGAAGGATGTCACACACTCTCAGCAAGCATTCAGTTAGATAGTTACAGGCCTTAGAAATCTTCACTTACGGGAGTTTTCAACTACGTTTCGACACAAAAAGTTCACTAACAAGCCTTAAAAGATGCAATATATATTTTTTTCTTTTTTTCTTCAGTTCTCATATAGTAAGACGTATAAATTACAATTCCATAATATTAGATGAACAGTTTAAACTAGAACTTTTCGACACGGGTACAGGACATACGACCAGTCAATTACACTGAGCAACAAAAAAGAAACTTCTTTTTGACTCAGAGAGAAAACTATTTGATTCTGATAGTATTTTTTTCTCCTGAATTAAAATATGATATAGGTTTTTCTCCATCACGCAAGGTTTCCGAGAGAACAGACATTTATAATTTCAAACACTTCAATAATAATAATAATAATAATAATAATAAATAATAATAATAATAATAATAATAAAAATAAGACATCATAGAAGAATTGCACATGGAACCTTTAGAAAACAAAATTTCTGAGTATGTCAAGATGGATGCAACATGTTCATCGAATGGAAGATCACAGGATACCCAAACAAATGTTAAGATATCAACCTGCAGGAAGAAGAAGACCAGGACGTCCACTCAAAAGACTTCTGGGTGGTGTTTTTCTTGAGACCGAAACTGGTCAACAAATGGCTTAAATTCGTAAATGTGCTATGATCTATATAAATATGTAAAATCGTATTAATTGTAATTCATAACTTTTCTTTAATTCTATTATTGTTAATTAATTATGCAATAGAATATTAATGGATATTGCGAGTAAAAACCCCCTTCTAATTAATAGAAATTGGTCGTAAGATGGCATGATAAATTTCCATAATTAAGTAAAATTGTAATTCGTACACCTTTATATTTTTAGCCATGTTTAATAAAAAGGGAAGAATATGTAATTACATGCAAATCCTAGCCTTGTTTATAAGGTAATACATCCGATTTTTATGATTACTGATATTTTTGATACGGGAATTTTCCGGTTTAACCTAGTTCATAACGCTATGGGACTTTTAAGTCATCCTTTTAATTTAAAAATGTTATGAAAGGATGAGTATACCATCAAATCTTTAGAGGATGAAGAAGGCCTACATCTCAATGGTATTAATAAGCTGTTAGTTTATGCTGATGATGTAGTACTATTGGCCGATAGCGAGGAGATACAAAAGGCCAATACGCACACACTACTGAATAACACTAAGAAATTTGGACTGGAAGTACATATTAATAAAACTAAATATATGGTCACACATAAAAATACATTATATAATGGAAATGGACAGCAAATGACAAATGAGGGAAATTTTGAGGAAGTGGCTGAATTCAAATACCTAGGAACAATAACCACAAACAGGAATGAGATGCACAAGGAAATTAAACATAGCCCTCAATTCTCTAAATGCGTGTTATTATGCATTACTGAGACTCTTGACTTCCCAACTCCTTTCAAAAATCGTTAAACTGAAAACATATAAAACTATTATACTACCAGTTATATTATATGGATGCGAAACATGGACTCTTACTTTAAGGGAGGAAAGGAGATTACGAGTATTTGAGAATAAAGTTCATAGAAAAAATTTTGGACCAAAGAGAGATGGACAGGTGAATGGAGGAGACTAATTAACAGTGAATTACATGGTCTTTATAGGAAGCCAGATATAATGAGAACAGTCAATTCTCGTAGACTGCGATGGGAAGGACATATGGCACGAATGGTGAATGAAAGACGTGCGTGGAAGCTTCTTATAGTAAAACCAGAGGGAAAATTCCCATTTGGTAGACCAAGAATGAGGTGGGAGAATAACATTAACTATGTTTTGAAGGAAGTAGATAATACGGGGGATGACTGGAAAACATTGGCTCGGGATAGGGATATATGGAGAGCTTATGTCCGCGAGGCGATGAACCTACGGGTTCGATAGTGCCAGTGAGTTAGTTAGTTAGTAAGTTATGAAATAATGCTCATCAAGTTTGAATGACACAATAGCGAACTTCTCTTAGGACAAGACAAACATAATTCGAAGTAAATATAAAATTACTAATGTGTCCTTTGCCTCACGGAAAATGAACCCGTAAAAATAGATTGACCAGTTATGTGTTACCTGTGGAAAGCGAATCTTGTTCAAAAGGCTTTTTCTCAAATTTCTTTGAAGCTTTGCTGAATGAAGATCAGATAGCAATGTTGTTAATGTGAAGCTAAGTTGGCAGTGTGAATAGAGAGACGGAATGCGTCTAGACGCCCCTCAAAGGGAGCACAATAACAGACACGATGACGTCAAACTTTGGGTAAGCAACAACAACTACCAGCACCACGTTAACGACACCTGACAAATCAAGTGCAACACCGAGGTATGTCAGTCTTATTAATTATGCAGGTCGCGGCTACGACAATGACAATTAACGCACTGCGTTTAAAGGTCTGCCAACATTACAAAAGTCAGTACAGTGCTACAATAGTCACACAACAATCACGTTTAACTAACGTTTTCAAAAATTATACCAGGTGTAGAATATTTATTTTTTGTAATCATCTTCTTCACGGATTGAACTGCAAAAAGGTCGTTTCTGTCTCATGTAGATAACTAATCTCTCCATATGCTCTTATCCGTTCCACATATCTTCTTCTTCTTCTTCCTTTCATGGTTTAGACAGAGTGGCCCGTTCCGGGCTCATTCCGTGACGTTATTGTTTTTGAAGTATTATTATAATCAGTGGTGTGCATTCAAGCTCAGCTACCCCAGTACTGCTGGGGTAATTAGTATATTAATAATTTTGGATTAAAATAATGTATTTGCCGAATTTCATTCAAATCAATTAAGCGTGAACATCAAAATTCCCGCGCGCCACCAGACGTATCTCAGACAGTTTGACGGACCCTTCTGCATATTCATGTCCACAGAGGAACTCACAGAGTGTTTCCTCTATGTTTACTTCCACTACCACCAGCTATTGCGCTACCGATGAATCCGCAGAAATATATGTTTCATTGTGTGCCTGCTAAGTCACACTACACTAGCGATAACCCACTAGACAAAGCTTGTGTCTTGTTCTAGCGTTTTTTTACTGAATACCAGCTAGCTGTATCCAGTTAACGTCACAACTCGAATATGTGTACACAAGGTCGAAAGACGTTTCGACCTATCGATTCATGAAACATTCATTTGACGAATGAATGTGATTGGCTGATTTGGGAAGCGCAAATTCCTCAATAACAGAATTTTTCGAACTAACATTTTTTAAATTTATAATATTTAATTCATGCTAGTTATATTTTACAAAATATTTAAAAAAATGCAGTATGTTTTGTCACCGATAGCAAACTGTTAATTTAAGAAGCTTCATTGCTATTATATAATTGAATAACAACAATTGAATTATTTCGAACGCCTATATATATCATCATCATCATCATCATCATCATCATCATCATAGTACATTCACGAATTTAGGCCATTTGTTGACCTGTTTCGGCCTCAAGAGAAACACCATCCAGAAGTCTTTTGAGTGGACGTCCTGGTCTTCTTCTTCCTGCGGGTTGATATCTTAACATTAGTTTGGGTATTCTGTGATCTTCCATTCGATGAACATGTTGTATCCATCTTGACTTATAATCAGAAATTTTGTTTTCTAAAGATTCCATGTGTAATTCTTCTAAGATGTCTTCATTTTTTTTGTGATCTAGTAGTGTGTATCCTGCAGTCCTCCGAAGATATCTCATTTCAGCAGATCTAAGTCTCTGTATATCCTTCTGTTTCAACGTCCATACTTCGCTACCATACAAAAGAGTTGGAAGAGCCAGTGTTTTATACACTTTCAGTCTTGAATGCTTTTGGACTAACTGTGGCTTGAAGATAGAATTTATTAACCCTAAAATTCTTAAAAATTTAGATATTTTTGCATTTACATCCTTTTCTTCTTCATATGAGATATTGCATCCTAGATATGTAAAATTATTCACCTGCTCCAAAATTTTATTGTCCAGTACAATTTTACTTCTGACAGGATCTACACCTTGAAATGCCATAATTTTTGTTTTTTCTGTAGATATCTTTAATCCATATTCTTCTGTAATTTGCCTATATATATCATTTCTGGAAAGCAACAGTTGAATTTGATATCGGCACTGAGTTTATTCAAACGCGTTATCAATACGTTTTTACGAGTTTTAAAGTGTTATTGATAAATGTGATTTGTCAATTTATTTTAGAAAAATGTGACTGTATAACTTATAATTTACATACGAGACAATTTTCGTGCAGACCTTTCAACGAGAAAAATGACCTCATACAACAAGGTAGGCCAACTCTAGATATTTACCGGATCTAAAAAAGTCATCACCGCATGCGTTCCTTATATTAAGTATATTGAATTGTGCATGAGTATGAATTTTGAAACATTCATTTTTATATGTTGTACTATTATGGAAGAATTATACAAACACATTTACAGTAATACATTTTTATACTGTTTATAGACTGATAATTTTGAATAAAAGGGCACACCGTAGCGTAGTGGTTAAGGCACTGAGCTACAAGCCAGAGGGTCGAGGGTTCAAGTCCCGTTGGGGTCAGGATTTTTAAACTGACCCAAACACTCTGGCGGCACTATGGACCTGGGGTCGACTCAGCCTCTAACGGAAATGAGTACCAGGCGCTTGTTCTGGGGGTAAAGGCGGCCGTCATGCAGGGCTGACAACCCGGCTGGCATAAAAGTGCCGATTGTCTGGAAAAAGTGGGAGCCTTAACCTCCTACTACCCCAAGGGCCTCCGGGCCTGTTGTGGGATCACTTTACTTTTACTTTACTTAAAACTATAAGTCACTTTTTCGTCATTCGGCTGGGGCAATTACTCCGACCACCGCACGAGACTGATTATTATGTCTGCAGGTTGATTTCAGAGATCCATTGCTGAGCTGTTGATGCACTGTAGTATATGTTGAGGTGATGCTTTTCTGTATTGCACCTTTTATTTTAGAGTTCTAAAGTGTCCTGTGTTAAGTCTTGCTATAGCTGTCTGTTCTTTTCGTTGCAGTGTCATTCTGATGGAATCTCCAGGATTCTTTGCTTTATACCAGTTATGGTGTGGTGGTAATTTCCATTATATGGAATATTTTGTTAAGTCTTCGTTTTAAATTTTGAATAGACTTCAGGGAAAGTTTAAGTATTTAAAAATACTAATTTTATTGTGTGTAGATCACACAATTCTTGAAGAGTTTTGTTTATGAAAAATATTATAAATTATTTGACACTATAATTATGGTTTTAATATTCGATCCACTGCTTATGTCTTTTCTAATAAGACCGGACACCAGAATTCCAAGGTTAGTTTCTGGAACAGTGATCATTATGACCTTCAATTCTACACGCACATTCACTTTAATAACATTTATTCCAATTTTTTATAACAAAAAATAATACTTTTTATATGTAATCAGGAAACTGAGTAATGTTAAAATAATTATGATAAATATGATCTTTTTTTATTCATTCCAGTAAAATAGCTTCATAAATCTTTGTATACGGTATATACAAATTCAATAAAATTGATATTTAATTTGAATTCAAATATCTAATAACAATAACCGCCAGTTGCTTAGTATGATTTGGGAAAAATAGCTCTTTTAGATGAATGGAAAAATCTATTAATTGTACCAATCTATAAGAAAGGAGATAAAACTGATTACAACAACTACAAGGGCATCTCATTACTTTCAACTTCGTACAAAATTTTAACAAATATATTACTAAGCAGACTTACTTCCTATATTGATGACATTCTAGGAGATCATCAATGTGGATTTACAAGAAACAGGTCTACAACAGATCAGATTTTTAGTATAAGACAGATTTTATAAAATAAATGGGAATATAATGGTACTGTACATCAACTATACGTAGACTTCAAAAAAGCATACGATTCAATTAAGAGTGAGAAGTTATATAGTATTCTGCTGGAGTTCGAAATTCCTAAAAAGTTAGTTAGACTTATACGAATGTGTCTAAATGGCACAAGTATTAGGGTGCGTGTAGGTAAACCGTTTTCGGATACTTCTGAAATCCACAATGGGTTGAAGCAAGGAGATGTACTATCTCCTCTACTATTTTTTTTAGTAGAGCATACCATCAAATCTTTAAGAGGATGAAGAAGGCCTACAACTCAATGGTATTAATAAGCTGTTAGTTTATGCTGATGATGTAGTACTATTGGGCAAAAGTGAGGAGATACTAAAGG
This sequence comes from Diploptera punctata, assembly GCA_030220185.1. Taxonomy (NCBI): domain Eukaryota; kingdom Metazoa; phylum Arthropoda; class Insecta; order Blattodea; family Blaberidae; genus Diploptera; species Diploptera punctata. Next base: position 2,797,509 of record JASPKZ010000001.1, read on the forward strand.
CCATCACGCACACACTATTGAGTAACCTAAGAAATTGGGCTTGGAAGTAAATATCAATAAAATTAAATATATGGTCACACATAGAAATACATTATATAATGGAAATGGACAGCTAATGAAAAATGAGGGAAATTTTGAGGGAGTGACTGAATTCAAATACCTACAAACAATAATCAGAAATAGGAATGAGACGCAAAAAGAAATTAAACATAGGCTCAATTCTGGAAATACGTGCTATTATGCATCACAGGGACTCTTCACATCCCAACTCCTTTTAGAAAACGTTAAACTGAAAGTTTATAAAACTATTATTCTACCAGTTATATTATATGGATGCGAAACATGGACTCTTACTTTAAGGGAGAAAAGGAGATTACGAGTATTTGAAAATAAATATCTTAGAAAACGTCTGGACCAAAAACAGATGAACGGACAGGCGAATGAAGAAGATTACATAACAGTGAACAACATGGTCTTTACAGGAAGCCAGATATAGTAGGAACAGTTAAGTCTCATAGACTGCTATGGGCAGGACATGTTGCGCATATGGGAAATGAAAGACGTGCATGGAAGCTTCTTGTAGGAAAACCAGAGGGAAAACGCCCAGTTATTAGACCAAGAATAAGCTGGGAGAATAATATTAACCATGATTTGAGGAAAGTAGAGTATACAGGGAAGGATTGGAAAACATTAGCTGAGGATAGGGATGTATGGAGAGGTTATGTCCGCGCTGGCATGAACCAACGGGTTTGATAGTGCCAGTGAGTTAGTTAGTTTAAGGACAAAAATTAAAAACAGGAATGATGTGGGGAAATAAATTAAACATAGCCTAGATTCTATTCTGGAAATGCATGATATTATGTAGGTCTATTATAGAGTTTATTTGTCGTTTCATCTTATCTTAAAAAAACATTAAACTGAAAATATATACAACTGTTATTTTCCCAGTTATATTATATGGATGCAAAACACGGATTCTTACATTAAGGGAGGAAAAATGAATACGAGTATTTTATAATAAAGTTCTTAGGAAAATGTTTGGAACAAAGAAAGATGAACAGACAGGTGAATGGAAGACTTTACAACAGTAAATTACATGCTATTTCTGGGAAGTCAGATGTAATGAGAACAATTAGGTATTTTAGACTGCGATGGGCAGGATGGGACAAGAATGGAGAATGAAAGAGAGACTATGCAAGATTATCATATTACAAAATTTTAATCTTCAGATTCTTAGATAAAACCGAGAATTCAATATATATATATATATATATATATATATATATATATATATATGTGTGTGTGTGTGTGTGTGTGTGTGTGTGTGTGTGTGTGTGTGTGTGTGTGTGTGTGTGTGTGTGTGGGTGTGTGTGGTTTTGATCTGTGAAGAATTGTTCCCAGATATTTTAATTCCTTTTTTAACTTTTTCATATGGATTATTCCCTATAGTTGAACAGACACAATCTACTGGATTTACAGCACTACATATTTACTTATCAGCCTAAATAATTTCCATAACTTAAAATCATTAAGTATTCTAAGCAAATCCACTGATGAATAAAGTAATCAACAATGATTTTACTGTAAAAAGTAGTTTACATGTTTTGAAGCTATAATATGTATATATATATATATATATATATATATATATATATATATATATATTACTGCTATTGAAGCAATTTTAAATTTTGAATGTTTTTTTAACCATCTATCGCTCGGTTTTTAAACATTCCCTCTCTTCTGTAAATTCCACTTCCCAACCCCGCATCGTAATTTACTATTTCATCACACTGTAAGTCATTGTTATTATTATCATCCCGTTTCTTACTTTTAATTGTATTATTTTTTGTTTCGTTTATTTGTTGCTTTTTGTTTCATTTGAAATTTGTAATTATGTGTATCTTCGATTTTCTTTTATATTTCAACTTCAGCCCTTATATACATTTGTAAAGTAGGATACCAAATCATGGAAATTAAATAAATAAATAGGGACCTACACGAGTATCCGCCGAATTTTGTCAATTCTTCAAAATGCATGGCGGAACAGGCCAAGAAAGTCTTTGGCCTACAAGCTGGCTGTAGTCTCACATCCATATGTGTTAATCACAGATATGGACAATCATCCAGGCACTATAGGGGTGACATGTGTTCAGCATGTCGCTTGCCCAGTCGTTATTAGCTGTTTTCTCAACCAGGAGCCGCTATTTACTGCCAACAACTCAGAGTGTACAACGGTACCAAACTGGCCAAACTTCCACGAGAATATTTCTTCCCCCATGGGGACTCGAACCAGCGCAAGTCACTCTGCACCAAGGACTCAAACCGACCATCTACGGTCCGGGACGAATTAAATTAACTAGATGGATTAAATGTAAAGTAAAGAATATGAACATATCCAAAAAATGTTTGATAAAATATTCCGTAACAAAATTTCAACCCAGCAAATAAGTTCATTTGTAAATCCTTGAATATCTGTGACACATCGGCTTATGGCCAGCATTTTCTAACACTTTTTTATCCTTCGCTTGAGCTGCAAACGTTGACACATTTACAGTGTAGTACATGTTGCGTTTTATCAATTACATGCCCGTATGTTATAAACCAGACACACCGATGTATCCTAACTTACTTCAGACTGTACATCAGATAAAACTAGCTAGTAAGATCAGCAATGTTCAATCGAGTTTGAATCATTATTGTGCTCAAAGGCTATAGCCTAATTGAAAATATAGTTACACGTGGAATATATATATATATATATATATATATGGTATGATAAGAAAAATAAATGCCTGGACGGGATTCGAACCGGGATCTCTGAGTCTGTACCTCAGCGTGATATCCATTACACTACCAGGCGAATCCAATTCAAACACTTATTTTTCTTATATATGTATTATACTCTCCATTATTACTAGATGTCGCGAGAACACTGTCTTCACTGCCATCTAGTAGCTGACTACAACAAGTAAGCAAATTAAAGAGAATATATATATATATATATATATATATATATAACTCACTGGCACTATTAAACCCATAGGTTCATGGCCGCGCGGACATAAGCTCTCCATACATCTCTATCTTCAACTAATGTTTTCCAATTATTCCCTGTATAATCTATTTTCCTCAAATCATGGTTAATGTTATTCTTCCACCTCATTCTTGGTAACCAACTGGGCGTTTTCCCTCTGGTTTTCCTACAAGATGTTTCCATGCACGTCTTTCATTCCCCATTCGTGCCATATGTCCAGCCCATCGCAGTCTACGAGACTTAACTTTTCTTATTATATCTGGCTTCCTATAAAGACCATCTTGTTCTCTATTATATAGTCTTCTCCATTCATCTGTCTGTTCATCTCTCTTTGGTCCAAAAATTATCCTAAGTACTTTATTCTCAAATATTCGTAATCTCCTTTCCTCTCTTAAAGTAATAGTCCATGTTTAGCATCCATATAATATAACTGGTAGAATAAAATTTTAATATATTTTCAGTTTAACGTTTTTTCAAAGTAGTTGGGACGACAAGAGTCCATGTAATGCCTAATAGCTTGTATTTCCAGAATTGAGCCTATATTTATTTCTTTGTGCATCTCATGCCTATTTGTGATTATTGTTCCTAGGTATTTGAATTCAGCCATCTCCTCAAATAGTTGTCCATTTCCATTATGTAATATATTTCTATGTGTGACATTCATTTAGATTTATTGATATTTACTCCCTGTCCCAATTCCTTAGTACCGGTATATATATCCATCCTGAGTAATTCTGTCCCGGGGCAGGTTTTTCACTGCAATCATAGCATTTTCATGCTATGCTTTGCAGCTTTACTAGGGAATTATAGGTGTGGAAGCTTCCTGTTGCTTTCCACACCGGTAAAGGATAATGATAATGATAAGGATGATGATGATGACCGGATGATTTTCGGGGACCTTTGGGCCCTAAGCTTCCTGACATTTGTCTTACAGGTGAGGAAAACCCCCCCCCAAAAAAAAAACCCTCACCCAGGAACCTGTCCCGACCGTGAATCGAACCGAGCTCGCTGCGTAACAAGGCAGCACGCTACTTCGAGACCACAGTAGTGGAGCAGTGGAGCAGTGGACACACATACACACACACACACACACACACACACATATATATATATATATATATATATATATATATATATATATATATACACACACACACATTCATACATACATACATACATACATACATACATATATACATACATACATATATATGTAGGAGGTAAAATGAAGTAAAAGGAAAATTAACTCTGAACAATGTTGCCAAATAAACTATGAACTAAATATAGGCCTAGTTTGTATGGTTTATAATAAACACACTGGCAATTTTGGTAGTTAATATTTTTGTAGAATCGAGCTAGTCATTGAATTATAAATTAAACATCGATAGATCATAAATAATGGTATTGTGGTCAGAGCTTCCGACTACAGTTCATAACGTTTCGGGTTCGATTCAATGTCAGACTACAGGAATGTTTTCCTTATTTCTCTGGTTGACCATGGCCTGGACTTTAGGTTTAACAGCTCTCCTGATGCTTCATTATCATTTATCACGAGAAATATAATCGGAGAAACGTAACTCCCCCTTCAAGGCGTCCCAATTTCAGAAGTGGGTTACAATTCCGGCAATGGCAGGAGAGGAAGCCAGAAATGTCGTAAGATAATCTGGTGGTATTGGAAAAGTAAAAACACGTGTATGTTATATATTCCGCATCATTTATGTGTTTACAGATCAAGTTCTAGTAGCTTACGTCGCGATATAAATATCAGAAATGAAAGGAACTACAAATTCTAAAGTCATTAACTGCTTTCATTACATTTGAATAACAGTGAAAGTTTTGAAACCTTACATTACCAATAACTGTTAGTTTTTTTTCTGTATTATGAAGGTAACAAAACTGCAAGTTTACGAGGCTTTTGTAAATTTGGTAACACTGACAACAGATTTTACCATAACTAACTCTAACTCACTGGCGCCATCGAACTCGTAGGTTCATGGACGCGCGGATATATCCCTACTCTGAGATGTTTTCCAATCGTTCCCTGTATACTATACTTCCATCAAATCATGGTTAATGTTATTCTCCCACCTCATTCAAGGCCTGACTACTGGGCGCTTTCCTTTTGGTTTTCCTACAAAGAAATTACATATCCCTCTTTCATTCCCTATTCATGCCACATGTGCTACACATTGCTGTCTATATGATGTAACTCTGGTATGTCATAAATATAGCCTTTTACATGAATTCCCTGAAATAATTCCGCCCGAATGGAGGAATATTCTACTGCCGGAAAATTTTACCCCAGTGGAACCCTTGTGCACGTTTCTTGGCGAATAACTTCTTGTTCATTTATATTGATTCAAATCAATACTTCGATTTTTTTCTTTGCAGCTAAGATATACAAGTGATCACTTAGGCACTTGAGTTTTGTAAATATCGATTTAATAATAAATTACCTTTTTTACCTAGGAGAGTTAAGACAAGACTTTGTCTACCACTTAACCACTTTAGAAAAAAAGGAAAAACTGCACTTAAACTAGCGTGAAATATTTTCAAAGTCCTATAGAACAACACTGCGCATGCGCCAGAGTTTACACAGCCAGCGATAACCCACAATCGAACCACATATCGATTACTATCTGTCGCTATGAAATTTAAATGACCAATATTTGCAATAAATCTCCAAATCTATGTTAAAAAATATTAATAATATTAAAATTACCAAATGTTTATTAAAAATGGGTGTACACTTACTTATCACTCCCTAACGCTGATCCAACCAGCGATAACTCAAAACGCCGATAGCAAGATCATAGACTAAGTAATATACTCTGTGGAGAAAATATCTGTTAGCATCACAATATTGTCTAACAGTGTCATAATATTGTGATTTGCATATTTAAATAAATACTTCAAAATTGCCTAATAATGTTATAAAAATTGTTTGAAAAAGTTTAAAATATTACATAATGTTAGTAAATACAGAATAAGAGCTATAGTTCACAACAGTCAAAAAATCAAGCGCTAGTAGAAGTGCAGTTGAGCCGAAAAAAATACTATAACTAGTCATATCTAAGCATTTCAATGAACATAAATGATTACAAGGTATACCTACCTTACAATAATTATTCCCAACAATGTTGATTTATTCAAGATTTAACATTTAAGACATAAAATGTTTTTTTTTTTGCAAATGTCCCAGATTGTCTTTCGTCATTCCTGGTGTTCTCTCCTGGCATGGCGTACTTATAACTCACTTCTGAGGTTGGGGCGCCTGGAAGGCGGGGTTATGTTGTCCCGATGATGTGATGGGGGATGATGATGATAGTGGTGCGCCAGGACGAGTCTCTAATCCTACGATGAATATGAATGATGATGATTGCGATGGCCATATGATTTCGGGGACCGTTTGGGCCTTAAAATTTTCCTGACATTTGTCTTACAGGTGAGGAAAAACCCCGATAAAAACCTCACCCAGAAAAACTGTCCCGACCGGGGTCGAACCCGGGCCCGCTGCGTGACAAGGCAGCACGCTATCTCGAGACCACAGCGGTGGACTGAAAAATGTACAAGATAGAAAAACAAACTACTAATGACATAGGGTAAATTTAATTGTGGAGAAATAAAAAAAAAATATATTCAACATTAACTATGATTTGAGGGAAGTAGATTATACAGGGAATGATTGGAAAACATTAGCTCAGGATAGGGATGTATGGAGAGCTTATGTCCGTGCGGCCATGAACCTACGGGTTCGATAGTGCCAGTGAGTAAGTAAGTAAGTAACAAAAATATTTGTGTATGGGTAACATAAGTGTCAAGTGTGCGGCAACTCCCCATAGCTTAAGGGAGGAAATTCCAGGAGCGAGCAGAGGCTATGGAGAAGGATTATTTTTTATTACATTCTTAGACAAAAATTATTTATAAACGTGACGGACTTTCGTTATAGTAAAGGTGTAGCATGACACACAATTTGCCAATAATCACTTTATGATTTTAAGTTAATGAAATTTGTTGTGCTCATAACGGCCTTGTTAGCTTATTATCATGAATTTTCCATGGAATTATGAAGTTAGAAGTATCCAATTAACTGTTGAAGTAAGGGATTAGTTTTTAACTTACGTACACAAGCTTCTAAAGTCACACACGCTAAATGCTTTCGCAAACTTTTAATTCCTTACTGACTCGCAGGAAAAAATTGTTTACAAACGCAAGTTAAAACATATAGAAATAACTTTCTAGGCTCTTACATGTAAAACATACATTTGTGAAAAGCATCACAGTTATATATTGCTTACATATTGCTTGATATTTTTACGTACCAGATACACTCTAATAATGAAGAATATTTTATTCACGTAGACTTTCACGGCCGGAGTTGCTATGATGATCTTGATGAAGATTTTCGGGCTGCAGGCCGTGGTCCCCGACGTTTCGCCAAAGACTGCGTCTGGCATCCTTGGCGAAACGTCGGGGAACTACAAGCCTCACGACCACGGCCTACAGCCCGAAAATCTTCATCAAGATAATCAATTCAGAATATGTTGAGATAACTAATCTCTAAGCATTTTCTCTTCAAACATACACATTACATGTTCGCCGAACTAAATAAAACTTATAGTATGCCTTCCTCCTGACTAGCGGGTCCGGGTTCAATTCCAGGCTGGATTGGAAACTTTAATTATAAAATTTACGATTTCGAACATTAAAAACAACGAGAAAGGACGCTCAATTCAAATTTTATAAAACAATGGCTATGCCATCATTTTTGTATAGCAGTGAATGCTGGGTGCTGAAGAAAAATTATGAAAGCAGAATAAATGCATAGAAAATTAAATTTTTAGGAGCAGTAAAGGGGTGCTCAATAAAAGACCGTATTAGAAGTGAATATGATATAGGCCTACGTAAAGGATTGCAAATTACGCCATTTCTAGATAAAGATAAAACTTAGAGAATAAAATGGATTCAAAATTTTGATAGAATGGAAGAGAGCCGAGTATTCAAAGCAGCCTGGAAATATCCACCTGTAGGTAAGGTATCCCAATGAAGACCAAGAAGGCGGTGAATTGAAGAACCAGCACAGGCCAGAAGGCCTATACCGTGAAGTTTATGATGATGATAATGATTTACGATTTCGAAACTAGAATTGGTAGTAGAGTAGAATATTTTATCATAAGTAATGCTACGAGTGATTCCAAATTATCGATAAATTCACGACTCACGAAGAGAGGACTGCATTTATCTAAAGAATTTGGAAATTAAGAGTGGAATTTGTTAGGACTATTTAACGAATAAAATTAAGCTGTTTTCTCACAAATAATTATTTAAATATAGTTATTTTAAAATATTTATATATTCAATGTAAACGGCGATGTTTGAAAACAAATGAGAAACGTTTGTTATATTTCACTTGTTCATCACTGCAACCAGATCGTATTATTTATTGTCAAAGGATGGCAATGTTGTAAGAATGCACCCTAGTGGAGAAAAAATGAACCCACATTATAGATTATTAATTAATTTCTAATATCCTTTGATGTAAATATGTCAATTATATTTTTCTGGAACGTGAATTCCTGGGAAATAACACGTTTAAGAAAGTGCAATCAGTGGTTTCTTTGTGGTATAATCAATTGCTACAAATGTTTTTATGTTGTCTCCCGCAATCACTATCTGGTTACATTCGTTCACTATATAATATATACAACCTGGTAGCCACATGGATTCTAGAATTCTTACATCTTCATATATCAATTGTTATATTCAACGTATTTCTTGGAGAGTCAGTCACTGCAAATTAATGGTCTGACCTATTCAGAATGTTAAAAAGGAGGAGCTTGATTTTAAAGTGATAAAATTAAACTGATAAAATCGAGGTGAAAATGACTGTGATTGGTTGTAAATAAAAATTATTGAAATGTGATTGGTCATTGACTCTCATTTGGGGCATAAGTTAAATAGTCATAAGTAATGCCACGATTGATTTCCAAATTATCGATAAATTCACTACTCACGAAGTGAGGACTGAATTTATCTAGATAATTTGTAAATCAAAGGTGGCATTTGTTAGGACTATTTAACGAATAAGATTAAGCTGTTTACTCGCAAATCATTATTCAACTATAATTATTTTAAAATATTTTTATATTTAATGTAAACGGCGATCTTTGAAAACAAATAAGAAACTATTGGTACGCTTCATTTGTTCATCACTGCAACCAGATGATATTATTTATTGCCAAAGGATCGCAAGCATCCTGGTGGAGAAATTTATAACCAACATTATATGTATTAATTAATTTCTGATGTCCTATGATGTAAATATGTCAATTATATTTTTCTGCAACGTTATTTCCTGGGAAATAATAAGTTTAAGAAAGTGCAAACAGTGGTTTCTTTATTTCTATGGTTTAATCAATTGCTACAAATATCTTTATATTAACTCCCGCAAGCACTATCTGGTTTCATTCGTGCAATATATATATATAATCTGGTAGCCACATGTGGTCACTGGAAAATAGTGCTATGGCCCAATCAGAAAGTTAAAGAGGAGCTTGATTTTAAAGTGATAAAATTAAATGATAAAATCAAGGTGAAAAACGACTGCGATTCGTTGTAAATAAAAAAATAATTGAAATGTGATTGTTCATTGACTCCCATTTGGGGCACGAGTTAAACAGTTAATAGTTATAGCACCAGATGGTTCATTTAAAATTTGAATAGTAAACATGTATTGTGCGTGATTTTGATAAAAACGTTAAAACGTTCTGAATTAATGAAGGTGCAGACGTGAATGACACAATAATGCAGAAAACCGTTAAAGAATATTCTAAAAATTAATGGCATTACCAAGCTTATCAACAACGGTTTATAAGGCTAGTTGGATCAGACGGTAGCGTTTGACATCACATCCCTAGAGTTTGGGAAGTCTCGGGTAGAAAACAACTAATCAACATTGTTTGTGCATTTTTCTAGCAGTCATCATGGCAAATGATGGATTGAATTTATAGGTTAAATTTGATCAAAATGAGAATTTCATAAAATTAAAGAAAAAAATGGTAAACGAGAACAAAAATACACAGGTGCTGGAGAAAACCATTCCTTAACCCTTAAATTTGCAATGTATCCTTTTGGATACATCAGTTTGTTTAATTAATTTCATATTTTAAATAAATCAGAAGAAAACGAACAAAAAGAAACCACTTAAATGCATGTCTAATTATATAATAAACCTAATAATAATATTTTAAATAAATCAGAAGAAAACGAACAAAAAGAAACCACTTAAATGTATGTCTAATTATATAATAAACCTAATAATAAGTTACACACGATTTCGTTTTCGCTGCGGTCCGCCACATCGAAATAACTAACAGAAGAAATTTTTGTTTTGCCTGTTCACCATTGAACAATTCCCATATAGTCGGCCAGGGACGCTTCCATAAAAATGGATGTTTCCCTGATGGACATAGAGGGAAGATGAATGTTTGGGAAGGACACAATTTCCAATACATAGTGGTGGTGGTGGTGGTGTTTTGCCAATTTAAAGGTTAATTGTAGATGTAAAATGATTTGAATATAAAACTGTGCAATTAGGAATGAAACATAATAATATGGGTACAGCTGCTAAAAATTCTATCTAGACTTAACACGTACACATGAAAATAGACTAATATTATTTTACTATTATTAAAGGGTGTTGCAATGCAATATACACCTTCCGTGCTCAAAATTATTTTTATTATATTTTCTTCCAATCTTGTCTATCCATCCAATCCAGCCCTAGCAGACGTTTTCTCTTCATGGCATCAACAACATCCCGCTTCCATTTTGTTATCGCAATTTCCTTTTTCTATTTCCTTCCTCCTTCAACCAGCTTAGGAACTGAGCGTTTTCCTATTGGTTTTCCTATAAGAAAATTTGTATGCCCACCTTTCATTCGCATTCGCGCCACATGTCCTGTCCATCGAGACTTAACTCCTCTTATTACTGTATATCTGGTTTGCTGTAAAGATCATTTAACACTTTCCAATAATGGATCGTATTATAATATTATAATGATATTGTGAAAAGACAAATTAATGTCTGAACCAGGAATCGAACCGTGTACCTATCATATTCCGTAGCTCACAAAGATCATGTAGCTCACTGTTATGGATCTTTTGCATTTGACTGTGTGTTTGTTCATCTCATTTTAGTCCAAAAATGTTCCTAAGAACTTTATTCTCAAATACCGCTAATCATTTGTCCTCTCTTAAAGTAAGAGTTCATGTTTCGCACCCATATAATACAATCATCATCATCATCTGCATTCATGGATTAGGTCTGTTGACCCGTTCCGACTTCAGCCCATCTCTTTCTAGGTCTGCCCACATCTCGGGTGCCTTTAGGTTTGTATTTTGTTATTTGTTTTGGATATCTATCTTCATTCATTCTGTCTATGTGTTGCTTCCATTTTTGTCTATATGTATCTATTTTATCAGTTATTGCAAATATTTCAAGTTCCTGTCTTATTTCTGTGTTCTTGATTCTGTCTTCCTTAGTGCACCCTTTAACAGATCTCAAAAATTTCATTTCTGCCGCCGTTACCCTACTTAGATGTTGTTTTTTATGTATCCAGGCTTCTGATCCATAGAGCAGTACCGGTACTGCCAACATTTTATAAAATTTCAATTGGGTCTCTCTTGTTGTTTTGTTATTTAGTGAACGTTTTATCGTACCACATATTCCCTGGAATTTTGCCATTTTATTATTCATATCATTATCATAATTAAATGAAATGTCACATCCTAGATAATTGAGATGGTTCACCTGTTCTACGATTTTGTTTCCTATTACTATTTTGGATCTGATTTGATTTTTCCCTTGGAATGCCATTACCTTAGTTTTTTCTATGGATATTTTGAGATTATATTGTTCACATATATTATATAGTTTAAAAATAGTATAATACAATTGCGATAATAATTATATGTATATATTTTCAGTTTAATGTTTTTGAGAGAAGTTGGAACGACAAAAGTCTTTATAATGCATGACAGCATGCATTTCCAGAACTGAGCCTATGTTTAATTACTTTGTGCAACTCATTCCTGATTGCAATTATTGTTTCTAGTTATTGGAAATAAACAATTCAAATTACATAGAATTTTGAACTACATTATATGCCTTATTATATAATTATTTTCTAATCTTAAATGTATAAATGATTTCCGTAAAAGCTAATTTCTGTTGACAGTAGTTTATTCTTATCGCGTGTATTAAATGTATTTAAACTCTGCAAATGAGATTTACTCCGTTAAACGTTAATTCAATGTTGAGACAATAATGTATCGCAGAGTTCTGCTCCGTACCAAATTCCGGAAGGAACAGGCATAGGCAGAACAAATATTCTAAGCTATAATGAAAGCAATTGTTCAAGGGGAAACTAATCTCAAAATGACAACCTGGTTCCCCATTTTGCATTGAAAAAAGATACTAATGGTAAAAAGTCCAAATGTAATAAATTGGTTTCATCATGTCGTTTTATCTCGGAGGAAGTCTTGAATTCAACTGATTACTCATGTGTGGTCAAAGAAGAATGTGTGTGTGTTGTAAAATATATCCTTCTACCGATAGGTCGTGTCACTGTGGAGCCCAGGCTGCTTGGAGCATTTAAAAGTACCTAGATGGTGAGAGGTTAAACTATGATGGACAAGTAATAAACCGGATGGATGTAAATAAGTAGATGAATATGAATGCTCTAAACAAAGTACTACACTTACGAGGGAAATAGTTATTTCAGGGAAACTATGTACAGATACGGCGAAGAAACATGGAAATGTTTTTTTTTGTCTGATTCCACCAGTTTTTATGACATTTTTGGCTTTCTCTCCTGGCATTGACTGAACTGTAATCTATTTCTTAGGTTGGGGCACCTGGAAGGCGAAATTACGTTACCCCGATGCCGATGATAATGAAGCGCCAGGAGAGTTCTTAACCTAAACTTAACCTAAACTTCAGAGCATGGGCAACCAAAGAAATAACTTATGTTAAGAAAAAATTCCAACTGTTCTACAGTAGAACAGTCAAATTTGATTATTTTAGAAGAAGCCTCCAAAAAACAAGACAGGATAAAATAAGAAATGAATGTCACCACATCTGTTGTTAAGAGGATTGAAAACCAAACGCTTAAATGGTATGGCCATGTACAAAGAATGGAACATGAAAGATGGCCAAAAAATATATACCAATGGTCACCCCCTGGAAGAAATAAACGTGGCAGACCAAGATGGAAATGGAAAACGTACGTCAGAATAATAATGGATGATAGGAATTTGGAAGAGGGAGATTGGAATGAGAGAGATAAATGGAAACTGAAGACGGCACACCTATAAGTGAGGGAAAGCCGAAGAAGAAGAAGAAGACCTGGAATCGAACCCGGGACCTCATTAACAGTAGTCAGTAACGCTGACAACTAGCCCATGAGGCTGACCTAAAAAAGTAAGAAAATTATATTCTGCAGAAATGGATTTTTGGAGGTGTTCAGTTGGAATTTCTAGAAGAGATAAAATAAAAAAACAGCGTAATTAAACAAAATATAAATGTTCAAACTTCAGTTGTGAATTTTACAAAAACAACAATTAAAATGGTATCGTCATGTAAAAATAATGGCAGAAGACACATTCCCAAGAAGAGTACTAGAATGGCTGCCACTTGGTAGAGGAAGAAGAAGAGAATGGCAAAAAATAACGGGGATTGATGGTGTTTTGAGCAGCATGAGGGAAAAAGGATTGGGCGATGGAGATTGGAATGACAGAGGGATGTGGACGAGAATGACAGGAGATTAATTGGGCGAAAGAATATGATGTGAAACCTGTTAAATAAATAAATCATCATCATCATCAACAACAACAAGGATTAAGCCCAATGGCCTGTTCCGATCTCATTATAGGTCGAATTGGTCCTTCCATCTCTTCAATGGTCTTCTCAGCAACCTTTTCCCTTTTGGTTTATAATTATACGTTCTTCTTGGTATGCGCTGTACGTGCTGAAGGTAAGCATTTTGATAGTATTTTATTCCTTCACAGAGATTAAATATATTACGAGTAAGACATTTTTGAGATCTGTTAAAGGGTGCACTAAGGAAGACAGAATCAAGAACACAGAAATAAGACAGGAACTTGAAATATTTGCAATAACTGATAAAATAGATACGTATAGACAAAAATGAAAGCAACACATAGACAGAATGAATGAAGATAGATATCCAAAACAAATAAAATACAAACCTAAAGGCACGCGAGATGTGGGCAGACCTAGAAAGAGATGGGTTGAAGTCGGAACGGGTCAACAGACCTAATCCATGAATGCAGATGATGATGATGACGATGTAAGTTCTGTTCTTATATCTTCGTTTTTCTTTTTATCGGTCCTTTGGTATCCTGCTATTGATCTCAACATCTTCATTTCAGCAGCCTCTATTTGTTTACTCTCTGCCTTTGTTAATGTCAAGGTTTCACATCCACAGATAAGGGATGGAACTGCCAATACTTTGTAAAATTTTAAAATAGTTTATTTTCTAGTTTTATTCAATAAAGTACGTTTAATTGTGCTACATACATAAATTGTATCGTTGTATTTTAGTGTGTATATCTAAATTTATGTCACTACCTAAATTACATCGCAAATAATTAAAATTCTGAACTTGATCTATAATTACATTGTTTATCACTATTTTTGTTCTTATTGTACATTTTCCTTTCAGCTAATATTTTTGTTTTAGATGTAGATATTTTTAAATTGTATTTTAGAGAGATATTATTTAAAGTATAAATAAATAAATGAACTGTATATAGAATGCACTTACTGTAATTTTGAATTGTAATATGTAATAGTTGAATGCAGGCTTTCACGGCCGGTAATCATAATGTTGTGTGATTCCGGGTTCTGTGGCCGTGGTCCATAGTTGGTGTTGATACCAGACGTTTCGCCCTCAACTGCGGAGGGCATCTTCAGTGGCGAGTGCTTCTAGGCGTGTTTCCTGGTCGGAAGATCTACTTAGAGTGAGCTCTGCTGACGTTGTGGACGTTGTATTGATACTAGTGGTGGGAGCAGGGTGAGTGAGCGTGGCTCTTGCTGATTGGCTAATGGTCGTCTCCTTGTTGTCCCTAGTGTTGATGCATTTATTTTCTAGTGTATGGTACCAGGCCTTAGGCAATTTGATACCTTCCTCTTTTCTGTTAATATTTTCTTTATGCTTGTATATTTCTATAGCCTCTCGGTATAATCTAGGGAAATAGTAGGAAGTTGTGGCTAAAACTTGTGTATCATCGAATAGAATCTGGTGTCCATTCATAATGGCATGTTCTGCTACAGCCGATTTATCCATTTCTCCTTGTCTGCAGTTTCTTTTATGTTCAGATAAACGGGTGGCTATACTTCTTTTCGTGGTCCCTATGTATGGTTTACCACACGAACAAGGAAGTCGATATACGCCGCCAGTGGAGAGAGGTGGCCGAGGATCCTTAGCTGAGCGAAGGCAGTCTTCTATTTTTCTTGTAGGTCTGTAAACTGTTTTTATGTTGTATTTTCGTAGGAGTTTTCCGATAACGATCTGTGACTCTTTGTACATATGGTAAGTAGGCTATGCTGGTTGAGGGCGGTGTTATCCATTCTGACGTGCTGTCTTCGTGGATGTATGGTTTGTCTTTATTCCTTGGATGTGTAGCCATTTTTCTGGAAACAATTGAACAGATGGTGTTGTTCTTGTTTAAGGTGTTGTGGTTGGCATAACTTAGTCGCTCTGTCGAACAGTGTCTTAATGACACCTCGCTTTTGTCTTGGATGGTGGTTAGAGTCTTTCTGCACAAAGACTCTAACCACCATCCAAGACAAAAGCGAGGTGTCATTAAGACACTGTTCGACAGAGCGACTAAGTTATGCCAACCACAACACCTTAAACAAGAACAACACCATCTGTTCAATTGTTTCCAGAAAAATGGCTACACATCCAAGGAAATAAGACAAACCATACATCCACGAAGACAGCACGTCAGAATGGATAACACGCCCTCAACCAGCATAGCCTACTTACCATATGTACAAAGAGTCACAGATCGTATCGGAAAACTCCTACGAAAATACAACATAAAAACAGTTTACAGACCTACAAGAAAAATAGAAGACTGCCTTCGCTCAGCTAAGGATCCTCGGCCACCTCTCTCCACTGGCGGCGTATATCGACTTCCTTGTTCGTGTGGTAAACCATACATAGGGACCACGAAAAGAAGTATAGCCACCCGTTTATCTGAACATAAAAGAAACTGCAGACAAGGAGAAATGGATAAATCGGCTGTAGCAGAACATGCCATTATGAATGGACACCAGATTCTATTCGATGATACACAAGTTTTAGCCACAAC
The DNA here is from genome assembly GCA_030220185.1 of Diploptera punctata. NCBI lineage: Eukaryota > Metazoa > Arthropoda > Insecta > Blattodea > Blaberidae > Diploptera > Diploptera punctata. Next base: position 2,813,949 of record JASPKZ010000001.1, read on the forward strand.
TTCCTACTATTTCCCTAGATTATACCGAGAGGCTATAGAAATATACAAGCATAAAGAAAATATTAACAGAAAAGAGGAAGGTATCAAATTGCCTAAGGCCTGGTACCATACACTAGAAAATAAATGCATCAACACTAGGGACAACAAGGAGACGACCATTAGCCAATCAGCAAGAGCCACGCTCACTCACCCTGCTCCCACCACTAGTATCAATACAACGTCCACAACGTCAGCAGAGCTCACTCTAAGTAGATCTTCCGACCAGGAAACACGCCTAGAAGCACTCGCCACTGAAGATGCCCTCCGCAGTTGAGGGCGAAACGTCTGGTATCAACACCAACTATGGACCACGGCCACAGAACCCGGAATCACACAACATTGTAATATGTAATATTAACATTTAATCTCATACCAGTTCTTTTTGTCGATATTAGTGATGACTTGTCTAACGATAGAGCTTTTATGAATAATAAATATATCATATTCTAAATCTATATGATTATCTATCATATATGCAAATAGTTTATTTTATGACTGTATATGTATATATTGATTTTTCTTTCATAAGAGGTACTTCCATAATATATTATTTTTAATTCAGCTAATGGATATCTAACTAACTCACTGAAACTAATGGTACATGTCCTCACAAACATAAGCTCTTCATACATCCCTGTCCTGAGCAAATGTTTTCCAATCATCTGTATATTCACTTCCTTCAATTCACGGTTAATTTTATTGCCCCACCTCATATTGATCTACCAACTGGGCATTTTATCTCTGGTTTTCCTACAAGAAGCTTTCATGCCTCTCTTTCGGTTAACATTCGTACCATATGTACTGCCAATTGCAGTCTACGAGATTTAACTTTTCTTATTATATCTGGTTTCCTATAAAGATCATGTAGCTCAGCATTATGTAGTCATCCATTCACCTGTCTCTTCATCTCTTATTGATCCAAATATTTCCTTAAGAACTTTATTCTCAAATACTCGTATAATTGTCACATCCCTTACACTTAACAGTTCATGTTTCGTATTGATATAACTGGGAGAGTAACAGTTTTATATGTTTGCAGTTTTTTTGAGAAGTTCAGACGACAAGAATCCCTGTAATGCATAATGGCACGCATTTCCAGAATTAATCCTGTGTTTAATCTCTTTCAGCACCTCATTCCTGTTTGTAATTATTGTTCCTAGGCATTTTAATACAGCCAATTCTTCAACATTTCCCTCGTTTGTCATTAACTGTCCATTTTCATTACATAAAACATTTTCATGTGTTAACATATATTTATGTTTACTTCCAGTCCCATTTTCCCAGTGTTACTCAATAGCGTGCGTAACACTAAGAAATGGGAACTGGAAATAAACGACAATAAAACTAAATGTATGGCCACACACTGAAACATATTATTTAATAGAAGTAGACAGTCAATGACAAATGAGGGATATTTTGAATAAATGGCTGAATTGAAATACCTAGGAACTATAACTTACTGATTACAATTTATTGTATGTGGCGTAAGAGACAATTATCTATTTAAAAACTTTGCCATTTTATAAGAAGTACAGGAGCAGACATACTATAGGACCGATGCTATGTCTGAACTCCATGTCTAGCTTCTTTCTACGCATTTTTTATGAAAGCAGCATCAGAATGTCAAATAGCAATATTCCACTTTTTGTTTGTGAAAATATTTCTTTCTTAACTTGATGGCATATTTCGTGATTGTATTTTGCTATGTTGTAAATTCTCTCATGAAATGAAGAAGATATTTTAAGTTCTTTTGCGCTGTTCCTACATAATTTCTTAGGTACAATAATATATGTTACAACAATAGAAAACGTAAGATATGTGGGGTTCGTCAGGTATGTATGTCAACATTTAAAATGCATTTTTAACAAAGTTTGCGATTTTCCTTCCTCGGTGTTCTTTTTATAAACATCCCCAAGGCAGTATATAAAATTGCATTTCTGTTTTGTGAATGTATGTTATGAAGATTTTTATAATATCCCGTAGCTCAAGTTCCACCTTTAAAGATATATTTGTTTCATATCATGTATTGCGCAATTCCGTATTATTTTATTTCAGTGTCAAACAGTTTGCACACACTAAATAATACAAACGGAATTAATTTATTATCTATCTATGGTATTAGAATATTAATTCCTGGGAAATAATACGTATATTTTAATGGTATAATCAATTGCTAAGAATGGTTTTTCTATTATATCTCGCAAGCAGAATCTGGTTACATTCGTGCACTATATATACATCCTGGAAGTCACTTGTTTGTATAAAAGTGATAAAATGATGGTGATAAAATCGAGGTGAAAAAGACTGTGATTGGTTTTAAATCAAAATTAATTGAAATGTGAATGGTCATTGACTGCCATTTGGGGCATGAGTTAAATATTCTTAGAGAAATATATTTGTTAAATTGTTGCCAAAAAATGTGAGAAATACCTTAAAATTAAGAGAAAAGTTGGAATCAAAGTAATCTGAAATCACCATATTTACAATATAAAATATACATTAGTCATTTCTCAGACAGTGTAGACAACATAAAAAAACCCGCTAAGAAGCTAGTTAAAGCTAAATTAATCTGGTGTACTAACTTACCAATTTCGTCACCCTAACTTGCCCAAACTAACACTAACTTGACCATCTAATACTAATTTGCTCATTTTCTCATCCTAATTGTCTCTTAGTGTAGGTGGACTCCTGGGATAGGATCCGCTTACACGTCAGTAAACATACCGGCAATTGGCTCTAGCGGGAACGTGTGTTATCACATTGGCTAATATAACGCTAGCAGTCATTTGTTCTCCGATCAAATATTTATAGGTGGCACAGTGGCATAGAATAGCCAAAATATATATATTTAACCTGTGATAAAATGCCCTCCCTCAACTCGTGTCCAACTCAGGGTCGGGTCGAGGAATGAGATGAGATGGAGCCCCTATAGTCTGTGAACTACTAGGGTGCCGGCCGACCACTCCTGACGCACAGTCACAGGGGGCGGATGAATGAAATTAAACGAAATGGATGAGAAGAGTAAGGGGAAATATATGCAATGGAATGAAGTTTGTGGCAGGGGAAAATAGGAGAAAACCCGAGAAAAACCTGCTCAAGCTCCGTTTCGCCCACCACGAAACCTACTTGGAGTGACCGAGATTCGATCTCGGGACAACCTAAGGTAAATCAAGTTATGTCAAACATATAATAAAGGAAATATAGTCAACACTGTCACAATATTACACAAAAAATGGAACCCAGCTAAAATAAAAATACTGGAGGAGTTAGAGATTTTTAAAGGAAGTTGACAAAAGTTTGATTTTAAACGAGAACGTACCCAGTACACACAACACTATCTACAAGATCATCATAAATCAGTTAATAGTTGGATGATAGTTGGACCTTCTGCGGATGAGACTGGTCCCGAAGGGTTTTAATTATCGTTACAATTGAGACTGCAAAACAAGATATGTTTTATAATGTTATATTATAAACGTAAACATCTAATATATAAAAATGAATGTTTGTTTCTTCTTATTTTATGAGCTGCAATGCCGTTCATCTGATTGTAATGCGGCTTTTTGCAAAATGTTGAGAAGTTTCCCGGGAAGGTTTATAGGCTATAAGAGAGTTGTTATAATCAAACCCTTCACCCTTAAAAATCACCCTTTAGTGAAAAACGAAAAAAAAACGCATTTTGGACGATTAAATTGCCTATGCTGCTTAATCCATAACAGATACAAAAAATAATGTACACTGAATTGAATATCTCAAGAAACTCCACAAAAATGTCTTCCACAGCAAATTTTTATATTTTACGTATAACTCACACTAGCCATTTTTGTCTTTCATTGATGCAATAAGATCGGGAGAAGTAGATTCCCGAGCAAGCGTAGCAGCGAACGGCGGGTATTCGTTTATGGATAAATCACAATAACGAATTATGCCTTTCAGCTTATTTATGCCAGGCAGATCAGGCTAAGTAGATTCCCGGGCAAGGCCGTGTAATCAGCACGGGGTATAAAAATAATTATGATACAATTTTTTCCTTTCACTTATTCAATTAAACATAAAAACGCATTAATTTTAATTTATTTAGGCGTAGCAGCGCACGCCGGGTATTAACTAGTATTTTATAAATGTAAACTTTGCAAATATTGTACGTTAACATTTGAACAAAGTCTTTCCAAACAGGTAGATTGGACGAGGATCGCCCAGAATATAGGATCGCTGTTCACCAGATATGACTACACCGATTTCTTTGCTAGGGGATACATCAAAGTACTGGTTTATCGGGTGAAGATAAGGAACTGCGAAATAGAATTCAAGCCGATGTAAACGCCATTGCACCACAATTTTTTATAATGAGTGTTCAGATCAACTGCTGATAGGTGGGGGTTGTGCCAAGACAATGGAGGACATCATGTTGATCTTTATTGGTTTCAATAAAATATAAATTATATTTGCGCGATAGTGGGTTTTGTCGTATTACAGCAATGGCAACCATGATTGAAAGTTCAACTTCCTACATTTCGGGGTTGCCAACCTAAATAACTATACTGTAATATTAGGCCTACATAATCTTATATATTCATTCCAGGATTTAAACAGAGGTCAGGGCTTGCTTGGTTCATGTCCAATGTGCGGGAGCTTTGAAGACGAGATACATATACTAGGAAAATGTAACGATTTAGAATATTGGAGGCATCAGTTAATACCGGAGATTTCTAAATTCAAATCGTGAAAGATTGGCATGCAACGAGTTACTGGTAAACCCAGAAAATTGGATAAACTTGGGTAGATTTGTGGACAAAACGCGGAATAAATAATTATGTTAACAAATTGCGATACCATTACTTCTTAATAGGCTAATTCTACATAAATAAGTTAATGTATAATGTAATTGTATTGATATCTAATTGTAATATTATTGTGTTTTTTAAAGTATATTATTACCAAACATCAACTTATTGTAACGGACTGTCAACAGCACGTACGGCTTACTGCCCGTGCGATCCATATTCGTAAACAACATTGTACGAATCTTACTTTTAGTTTAATAAAGTCCTTAACCTATGTACAAACCTCGTATGGGAAGTAAAACCACTGCCCTCTATGTATACTACGTACAATGTATATACAAAAAATATTCCAAAAGGAATATACATTATATAAAACAAATCACTGCATTTTAAATGAACTGAACTTTTTTTGAAACAATGTAAAACAATAAATACGTACTTGCCGCCATATTATTACAGAATTGTTGGCACGGTCACGTGTATTTTCAACTAATAAACATTCCCCACACTGTTAACGTTAGTCAATTGTTTATAATGAACACGCATATTTCCAACAAAGATGTTATTTTACTATTATTTATTATTTTGAAAACACCATCGCGCAAAAAATAATGAACTACGCACGTTTGCGAAGTGTTTTACAGAATATCGGAAATTTAAAATCTCTCTATCGCTCGGTTTTTAAAAAATTTCCTCGCTTCTGTAAAAACCACTTCACAACCTCGCATCGTAATATACTGCAATCCTAAGTTTAATAATGACATATTTAAACGATGAAAAATGTAAATAGTTGAGCACGACTGTACCTGCCAGGTATTTTATCTTAATATTTTATTTTAGGATAAACGAAAGCTAATGACATCATATTTCAACAAATACTTTACAAACTAATACAAAAATTCATTCATTTAGTAATACTACCTCATTAACTCACTGGACTATCGAACCCGTAGGTTCATGGCCGCACGGACATAAGCTGTCCATACACCTCTATCCTGAATTAATGTTTTCTAATCATTCCCTGTATAATTTACTGCCCTTAAATCATGGTTAATGTTATTCTCCCATCTCATTATTGCTCTACCAATTGGGCGTTTTTCCTCTGGTTTTCCTACAACAAGCTTCCATGCACCTCTTTCACTTCCCATTCGTGCCACATGTCTTCTCCATCGCAGTCTACGAGACTTAACTGTTCTTATTATATCTAACTTCCCTTAAAGCCATGTAGTCACTTATGTAGTCTTCTCCATTCACATGTTTGTTCATCTCTCTTGGTCCAAAATTTTTCCTAAGAACTTTATTCTCAAATACTCGTAATCTCCTTTCCTCTCTTAAAGTAAGAGTCCATGTTTCGCACCCATATAATATAACTGGTAGAATAATTGTTTTATATATTTTCAGTTTAACATTTTTTTAAAGGAGTTGGGACATCAAGAGTCTCTGCAATGCATAATAGCACGCATTTCCAGAATTGAGCCTATGTTTAATTTCTTTGTGCATCTCATTCCTATTTGTGATTATTGTTCCTAGGTATTTGAACTCAGGCACTTCCTCAAAATTTCCCTCATTTGTCATTAGCTGTCCATTTCCATTATTTAATGGATTTCTATGCGTGACCATATATTTAGTTTTATTGATATTTACTTCCAGTCCTAATTTCTTAGTGTTACTCAATAGTGTGTGCGTGTTGGCCTTTAGTATCTCCTCGCTATCGGCCAACAATACTACATCATCAGCATAAACTAACAGCTTATTAATACCATTGAGTTGTAAGCCATCCTCATTCTCTAAAGATTTAATGGCATGCTCTAGTACAAAATTAAATAGTAGAGGAGATAGTGCATCTCCTTGCTTCAACCCATTCTGGATTTCAAAAGTGTCCGAAAACTGTTTGCCTACACGCACCCTACTCTTTGAGCCATTTAGACACATTCGTATAAGTCTAACTAACTTTTTAGGAATACCGAACTCCAGCAGGGTACTATATAACTTCTCCCTCTTAATTGAATCATATGCTTTTTTGAAGTCTACATATAGTTGATGTAAAGTACCATTATATTCCCATTTCTTTTCTAAAATCTGTCTTATACTAAAAATCTGATCTGTTGTAGACCTGTTTCTTCTGCATTATATGTATTAATTTTATATTAAACATTTTTTATTGTTAACTGATGGTTCAAGGGAATTTTAACGTGCATTTTATTACTGTGGTAATGTATTGGCAATTTCTTATGGAATATGAACAACATCCCAATTTTTTTGCAATATTCTACCAACACTGCATGTACGCCTACAATATTCTAAAGTTCACGAACACGGTTACTTTAGACTTGAAATAGAAAAGTCAATTTTGCGAGTTCTGTATTCTTCCCGAAACATGCCTTAACAATATTGAAGAAATTCCGTGCAAAATGACACCGAGAAACTTAAGACAATATTGCATTACAAGGCTGAAAAAAGGGTTAGCGGTAGAACTAGAAAGCGATGGAAAAGTGCGTCTATACTCGTGTATGTAGGTTGAAGTTCCGACATCACAACATGCAGAATAGAGACATTGGGACTTCTCGAAAAATACGCTCTATATTGCTCTTTCTCCTCCCCTCTTGTACTGCTCTGCGTCTATTCAATTCACACTCTTTTTATTCGCTTCTTCCACTAGAATAATTTCCATCTTTTCCCATTCGCGCACTCTTCTCTTGTATATAATATAGTATTTCTTCTTTTTTTTTTTCAATTCTTCTTTTTCATTCCAGAATTATCTACACCTTCACTGTATCTTGTATAAATGGAACAATCAAATGTATCTAACAAGCAAGGACATATTTTTTAAAAGTCTGATAGATTTCTTTTCAGCATTTTAAAAATCAGGGTAGTACAGTCTGAAGAAATGGATTTTTTAAACTGGAAAACTTTCCTATAGTACAGCCAGATATAATAAGAACAATTAAGTCTCGTAGACTGCTATGGGCAGGCCATGTTGCGCGTATGGGGAACGGAAGACGTGCATGGAAGCTTCTTGTAGGAAAGCCAGAGGGAAAACGCCCCCAGTTGGTAGACCAAGAAAGAGGTGGGAGAACAACATTAACTATGATTTGAGGGAAGTAAATTATACATGGAATGATTGGAAATCATTAGCTCAGGATAGGGATATATGGAGAGCTTATGTCCGCGCGGCCATGAACCTACGGGTTCGATAGTGCCAGTGCGTAAGTAAGTAAGTAAGTAAGTAATAGTACAGTACATACGATTTTAAACTCTGTAACATCTGATACATACACACACACAAACTTCGGAGCAAGATAATTTGTTGCTACTTGGTGAATGTTTGGACGTGTTAATAACAAAGACTATATAAAAATAAATTATTACATTAAAATAGTATACTTTAGCTAAACCTGTGTAAAAACTAACATATATACAGTAAAACGTGTTTAATCCGGAACGTGAATAATGCGGAAATCTGTCCAATGTGAACAAATGTATTGGTCCCGCCGAAATAATAGTAATTTTACGTGTATTTATTTTGTATAAAACGGAATCTGTCCAACGCGGAAACTGAAGGATATTTCTACACCATTCATGACAAAAAATATATAAAGCGGAAAGACAGACAGAGAAGTAAATCAGTTTCCACTTCATTGAATTCTGGTTAAGCTAAAAAATAAAGAACTATTCCCGCCGCCGTGCCGGGTGAAGTAGAGATTCTACCTGTACCTGAAATATTCTTTCGGCCTCACTGCTCACCCGTTATGCGAAATACAGATACCTGTCTTACAAATGACCATTGCACTCTAAAATCTTAAATATTAGTTTAACTTCTGAGACCGATCTTTCACGGCTAGCGTTTTGAATTTACGGAATAAAGATAGCTCAAACGTATGTATAATTCACATTAAACAAAAAAGTGAAAGTGATTGAATATAAATCTTCAAATTTCCGAACCGATGTTCCAAAGCCAAGCACTAGCTGTTGCTAAATCCCCAGGAAATAACGATTTCAAGTCATCTTCAGGTTGGCTGGACAGTTTTAAAAGACGGCACAATGTAGTGTGGAATGAAATTTGCGGGGAATCAAAGGATGTGGACGAAAGTGTAATTAGTGAGGGGAAACCGAAACTGTATACTTTAATTTCAGGATACACGTAAGAGACATTTTTAATGCTGACGAAATGGGACTGTTTTTTTTTTCCCCCGTGTTACCGTAGAAGTCGCTCGTACATACTATACTTCACTTTTCAACGACAGCGGAACTACAATTAAGACAAGGTACGTAAAAATCCGGCTGCTGGCCTCACATCCACATGTGTTAATCACATAGGTAGACGATCATCTAGCCATTGTAGGGTGACATGTGGTCAGCTTGTCGGATCCCCCAATGTTATAGCTGGTATTCTCAACCTGAAGTCGCTACTTATTGTAGTTAACCAAATGCCTCATGATGCTGGGTGGGGCACTGGTTCCATACTGGCCGAAATTTCATGAGAAAAATTTCTTCCCCCATGGAGACCCGAACCAGCGCAAGTCCCGTAGCTATACGCCAAGGCTTCTTGCCTTAACTACTCGGCTACGGCGCGGGCAAAAAGACATATATAAGGTACTCTATAATCTAAAATTATTAGAAAGTTTTAGTTTTTTTATAATGCGGAATTTTGTCTAACGTGGAGAAAAAAATTGGTATCACGCGATTCCGCTTTGAGCAAGTTTTAACTATATATATTATATATTGTAGAGATTCGTGGATATTAGTATGATTAAGAACGTTTTCTTGGATTTTCCGCATCATGGTTTCAAGGTCGGCGTCTGCCCACTGATTTCGACGTTTCGTCAAAATCTCACATACCACAATCCTTCATAATGGGATGTGTGATCATGTCGAAACGTCGGAATCAGTGGGGAGAGGCCGACGTTGAATCCATGATGCGGAAAATCCAAGAAAACGTTCTTAGTTATATATATATATACTCGAGTTCGAATCCCGACTCAAGCATTCATTTTTCTTTTCATATCATATATATATATATATATATATATATACATCGATAAAGCGTCACTGCTATAAAGTAATATAAATATTCTCTTTAATTTGCTTACTTGATAAAGTCAGCTACTAGATGGCAGTGAAGACAGTGTTCTCGCGACATCTAGTAATAATGGAGAGTATAATACATATATAAGAAAAATAAGTGTTTGAATTGGATTCGCCTGGTAGTGTAATGGATATCACGCTGAGGTACAGACTCAGAGATCCGGGTTCGAATCCCGTCCAGGCATTTATTTTTATCATACCATATATATATATATATATATACACACACACATACACACTATAGGGAGTAGAATTCATAAATTGCAAAACCATTTAACTATATAGTGATCGTTTCAGATTAAGGAACGGTTTCACCAACGTAGGTATTACGCCAGTTTAACCTATACAAAATACAAGGAAAAACCGGAATAATACAGGTACCTATGTTGAGTCGTGTAAGTTGTCGGGAAACCGACATCTCGGTCGCAGATAGTTTAATTAAATTCAGTGGAGCATTACATGCTGCACCGTAAATTGGGTATGGAAATGCTCATACATATGGGGAGCATAGCCATTCAGAAACAAAATAACCGATTGAACATTATCTCAAAAATATCTGTCTGTGCTATTGAATTTTAGTAAAATAATCTAGATGATGAAATTTGAGGACTAAAATATTTGGGGGTAACAAGTACAGTGTCCACAATATAGGTTGTATCCGCGCCAGCGGTGTTTTCACTCTCCGCTAAGAAGCCTGTATCAGCCGCACTCGATGCCCACGCGGCTTCCCTGCTGTAATTGTATAAAACATATTACATAATTATAATATTTCCTCACAACTTATGTTCAAAGTGTCATTCTTCATGTGTTATAGAGGTACTGTATCGGAAACCACATTCTCACTGACGCGAGTAAGTTTTTTAAGATGGAATATCAGCAGGAAATGTGTAAATAAATTCATCACGTATCCGTCCAGATGACTCGCACTTAAAATAATTTTTACACACGAAAATGCGATGGATCAGCGAAATCGGTCACACCATCTTGATAACTTAAAAGCTTACTAAACTGCACTCACATGCCGTGAAGACCAAACCGGATGCGAGCGCCACCCGTTGAAGCAACCCACATAGCTCACTTTAAATAAACCGCTAGAACGGTTACAACTTATAATGTTGACTCGGTAGTTGTTATATTTAGTTCGCTCTTCAACATTATATATTTTTCTTTTTCATTGTCATCATCATCATCATCCGGTATCACGGCAGCTGCCGCCGTCTTCCGGAAACCAAACGCCATTCCTCTCTGTCCATCCATTAATCTTCCTCCAATCCTCTGATATTCATAGCTGCTTGTACACCTCCTCTCTTTCTCCTTTCTATTGGGATCCATTCCATAACAATTTTAGGCAATCTTTGCTCTGGCATTCTTCTGACATGGCCATACCACTGTAATATTTTCTTTTCTACAATGTCTATGATGTCTGGCTCCTCTTGCACATCCATAATTTCCCTTATTTCTTTATTTCGTATTCTATCGATTCTAGATTTTCTAGCTGATCTTCTTAAAACATCCATTTCTGTACTTAAAATTCTTTTCATTTCCCTGGTAGGAATAATTTAACAAAACAATTTTAAATCTACAAAATTTGTAATTGTGGACATCTAGTGTAGATGTAGTAGCACTATATTACCAACAATTTGCCATATGTAGGTTTTACTTCATTTCTCTTTTTTCATGTTCATTTATTTATAATCATAAAATCCTCTTATAAATTAAAGGCTCTGACAAAACATATGTAAACCCTCGTGAATTCAATTCCATTCCATTAACCTTACAACTTACAGGTAATTTTACAGGACACATGCCAGCCGGGCCTTACAGTGGTACGACCTCTGGGGAGAGAGATTTTAAACTACTGATCTCACACATACTTTTTTTGACAAACTTTTTTGATCGTTGTTATTGTGGGCAACCACGAATGAGTCTCAGCTCAATTTCAGGGCTTACTCCAAGACAACACGACACTAAGACCAAGCACATAATTTACACACACACACACACACACACACAAACACACATACACGCACATATATACTAAACATGGTCTAGGATTTATAGAGAGGTCAGGGCTTGCTTGGTTCAGGTTAGGGGCATGGAATTTTTTTTAAAAATTAGCGACGATCACGATATGCGAATATGTCCAATGTGCGGGACCTTTGAAGACGAGATACATATACTAGGAAAATGTAACGATTTAGAATATTGGAGGCATCAGTTATTACCGGAAAGATTTCTAAATTCAAATCGTGGAAGACTGGCATGCTACGAGTTACTGGTAAACCCAGAAAATTGGATAAACTTGGGTAGATTTCTGGACAAAACGCGGAAAATAAGAATCAACACTTATTCAGGAATAAATAAATATGTTAGCAAATTGCAATACCATTAATTCTTGATAATTCTACACAACTAAGTTAATGAATAATGTATTTGTATTGATATCTAATTGTAATATTATTGTTTTCTTTTTTTTTTTTTTTAAACATCAACTTATTGTAACGGACTGTCAACAGCACGTACGGCTTACTGCTCGTGCGATCCATATTTGTAAATAACATTGTACGTATCTTACTTTTAGTTTAATAAAGTCCTTATGTATGTATGTACTATACATGTATATATGGCGAATGAGATAATGATGATTATGATGGCCAGATTTTCGGAACTTAAAGTTTCCAGTCATTTGTCTTAACGTTGAAGAAAAACCCCGAAAAAATCAAGATCAAGATCCTGAGTCTATTGCGAATGAGGGAGCCTATAAGACAAATGTCAGGAAGGGTTAACACCCAAACGGTCTCTGAACATCACCTGAACATCATTATTCTGTTCGCCATGTATAGTATGAATGTCTGTGACAATGGATTATTTCATCTTAATAATGTGTTTTCTTGAAGGAGGCCTGACATTGAGCTGATTCCTCATTCGAGAAGTCCCTCCATGTCCCCGTCTGGTCAAAAAAGTATGTATATGATCCATAGTCAAAATCCCTCTCCCGATAGGTCATGTTACTGTAAGGCCTGGTGGCGTGTGGCACGTAAAAGTACCCATAAGGCGAGAGGTCGAACTGCATTAATGGAATGAAATAACCATATATTGAGATTCACCGATTAAGAAATTGTTAATCTAAATGTATCCGGAAATGGCGATTTTGAGAGGATTTGAGATCACGCTGATCCAATCATAATAATGTACATTTTATAATTTACTTGTTATTTTAAATACTCGTTTGATATTTTCAATTACAATACCACAGAAAGAACAACAAGTCTCTCCTATCGATGTATATTTAAATAACAAACATTTGGTATTACAATCCAATATGTTTGATAGACATGGATTTAATGTTTAAATTGAAAGTGGTGCGTTTGTTTAATTTGAACACAATTCCACGAATTACAAATGTTTTCCATCGTAACAAAATTTGACTAAAACCAGTTATTCTGCTGTGGTAGATACATCAGAATTCTAGGTTGTGAGGATCGCTTGCTACCTTTTCATGTAATAAAGCACACACGAAAATCAAATTTTATCCAATTCTAGCCTAGAAGCAATTCTCGATAATTCAGTATTGGGAATTCAAAGAGTGTGTTTAACTGTCTGGCCACTGTAATACCAGTAAGTTAGACGATGTACGGCCTGAACGCGAAAATGAATCACGGACATTGGCCAGTGAAAGGGGGTTTACAATAACCGTAATGGGCTTCCCAATTCATTGAATTATGTAGACTGCACGCTGCACCGATTTCGAGGATCGATAACCCTTTCTAACGAGTTGCAAATGCTGGAATATATGCTCTTGCGCTGAATCCATGACCTGACGTTAGTGGAAATGGCAATTTCGTTTCTAGTATATCATGTCTACACCTATTCATAGAATCTCAATTGCAGTAGCTTCTATTGCCACATAACTACTTTGTCCATACGATACGGCAGGTACAGAATACAGTAAAGGCTCCTCATTCACGATTCAATTGTTCGCATTTTCATTACTCGCGGGTTAAAAAATTGCGACACACTTCCTGTATTCGTGACTAAAAATGTCTTTATTCGCGGATTCAGTCGATATATAGGGATTAGTATAATTTATTAACACATCGGAAACTTATTTTACAGCAGGCACGTGTCAATACGGCTTTTACAATCCATCCATCCATAGTAATTCTGCCCGAGGACAGGTATTTCACTGCAATCACAGCATTTTCATGCTATTCTTTACAGCTTTACTAGGGAATTGTAGGTGAGGTAGCTTCCCGTTGTTTTCCACACAGGTGAAGGATGATGATGATTATAAGTATGAAGATGATAATGATTAGGATGATGATGATGATGGCCATATGATTTCGGGGACCGTTTGGGCCTTATAGTTTTCCTGACATTTGTCTTACAGGTGAGGAAAAGGTCCGATAAAAACCTCACCCAGAAAAACTGCCCCGACCGGGGATCGAACCCGGGCCCGCTGCGTGACAAGGCAGCACGCTACATCGAGACCACAGCGGTGGACTGTTTTTACAATAAGCGATTCAAACCAAATGGACAAATTAATATAAAAGTAAAACAAACCTTATTGTCACTAAGCCTAAAGTTTGTTGTTAAAAGCCACCGATAAGAGATGTCCGTTGATAAATACCGCCCTCGTCACAATCGGTGTTTTATTGTTTCAATTTGTCATTCGTTGCAATAATTGTGATTGAATAACAAGTGTCCCTTCTGCTTTGTTGCCAATTCAAAATGTCGAGTAAAATAAATGAAAATTAGTTCCGAAGCGGAAAAAAGTAGTGTTGCATCTTAAAGTAAAACTCGAAATGCTTGACCTTTTAAGCGTTGGCGAGTCGTTTGCATAAATATATATCACGCTGTTTCAATGTTAATGAGTCAACTGTATGATTCATAAAGAAATCCGAGGAGAAAATAAGGAATTCTATCGCTGAATTCACAGCTGAATTTCAATCTGAATTGAAAGACCTTCTAAAGCGGCAAAACAGAAAAAAAAAAAAAGTTATTTAACCCCTTGCCCAAGCCTGACAGTAATTATTACTAGAAACTGTTCACAAACTCTCATTAATTGATTTTGTTTATATAATTTTTATTTTATTTTATAATCTTGGAACGTTTACCCTATGTACAAATTACCATTTCATATTAGCGGCATATTTGCAGAACATATCCCCCGCGAATAACGATATTTTACTCTATTCAGGAATCCAATCTACAATCTGTGTTAGTTTCAACTAATCACGTTCAACTATTACGGAAATATTGTTGAAATTAAGTTGTTAGTCGTGATGCACAATTGTTTGGAAATAGATTAACATGATTCACAATGTTTTAGCAAGGTCGTTCTACCAAACAGCGTTGTACAACAAATTCATTTAAAATATTTTTTTTTATTCAATGCCCCAGGTTGTCATTACGACATTTCTGGTGATCTCTCCTAGCACTGGCTTAATTGTGACCCACTTCTGAAGTTGGAGCGCCTAGAAGGCGGAGCTACGTTGCCCAGATATGATGGGTGATAAATGATAATGAAGCGCCAGGAGAGTTCTTAACCTAAATTTAACCTAAATCCCACGCCATGGGAAACCACAGGAATGATTCCATTCAAGGAAATATTCCTATGATTTGAGCGGGAATCGAAACCATGAACACTGACCACTAGCCCACGAAGCTAGTCTATTTAAATAATATTTATAAAAATATATATAATAAATAATAGTTTTAAGAAACTAAAACAACACGCTTTATTAGAAAACCGAACTAAAAAATGAAAAATAATTTTAATTTCCAACACGCTTGGAATAAAATTAAAGTGGTCAACAAAAAAATCATCTCAAACACATATAGAATAAAACTAGAGTTATCAACAAAAAGAAAATAATTTTACCATCAAAACCGTGGGATGCTCTATATTAATTAATATATTTGATAATAAACATATATTGGTAAAAGTAAAGTCTCTAAGAAGAAAATTTAAAAATCTTGAAAAGCACCCCACGCTTTTGATGGTAAAATGATTTTCTTTTTGTTGATAACTCTAGTTTTATTCTATATGTGTTGGAGATGATTTTCTTGTTGACCACTTTAATTTTAACCCAAGCGTGTTGGAAATTAAAATTATTTTTCATTTTTTAGTTCGGTTTTCTAATAAAGCGTGTTGTTTTAGTTTTTTAAAACTATTATTCATTTTTTAGTTTTCAGTTTTAATATTTTACAGAATAAGATAAAAATGTAAATACCTTTAAATTCGATACTATTGTAGTATGAGCTAAAAGTAATACTCTTCTACAAAAAAATCCTCCCAGCCGGATTTGAACCAGCGACCTATGGATTACTGAAATCATATACCATTACAGTTTACCGCTCTATCAAATGAGCTCTTACTACGATTGACTAAAAAGTCGACAAGTCCGCAACATATTATACCAGTTATCATTATTTTGATTTTCTGATGATTCTGACCAGGATTTTAGAAAATAAGTATGACATGTTTGTGTTTTCACGGGTCCTTTACAAGTATACAAATTTTCAAGTCGATCCAATGTTTCTAAGTGGGTGAAAATCGTGTTCAAACATTCCAATACATAGATACAAATACACTTTTTTTTATTTTCTGATGATTCTGGCAAGGATTTTAGAAACAAAATATGAAATTATTGTATTGTCATGGGTCCTTTACAGGTATACAAAATTTCAAGTCGATCCAATGATTTTAAGTGGGTGAAAATCGCGATGAAAGATTCCGTTACATAGATAGATAGATACAGGCCAAGTTAATATAAAGCGTGTAAAAATGAATATGAGTCTGTCTGTTTGTATATCCTTTATGGACTTGACCCAATTGAATGGAGTTTTTACCATCATTTGGATATTTTTTCTGGGACAATTAACGTATATAACATTACCGTACGTACTATACGGCCGGAGCTAAAAAAGGGGGGATGGGATCAGTGCACTATACGTATGTTTGGACCCTTAAATGGCTTATGCTGCCTAAACAATAACAAATACACCAAAGTAATATATACAGAATTGAATATGTTTACAAGTTATATAGAAATGTACAAACACGTATTTTTAAAATATATTTAACAAAGGTGAATCATTTAGAACTAATTGGGAATTTAATAACTTATTAATTTTCTTTAATTTATTTGTTTCTAAAGTTTTTAAAATATCTAGCTTTTATCCTTTGCTACAAACATGTATTTTTTAAAATTTTATCATTGTATTAATTCAGAATTTAAAGTTATAAATGTTTATAGCAAAGGAAAAGGCAAGATATCTTAATAACTTTAGAAATAAATAAATTATAGAAGAATAATAAGTTATTAAATTCTAAATTAGTTTAAAATGATTAACCTCTTTTAAATTTATTAAATAAAGAAAAAGTGTGCCAAGAGGTTCAAGCAATGTAGGAAGGCCAGTGAAATGATTGAGAGAACAACTGTAAGGCGGAACAGGCAATTTGCCTAGCCCGTGAAGTGAAGAAGATGATGATGATGCAGAAGGAAGAAGAATGAGAAAAGTGTTTTATACTTTGCTGTATAATTTATCTTTTGTTTATATTGTATTGCTTAGATTTGTTTACATAGTTGACGATAAAATGCATTTGTATGTATGAAATTCGTCTGATAAAGATACAGTGTATTGAAACAGCTGTTAAGAATGTTGAATAAAATATTTATGAAAATCATATAAAACTTTGAAAGTTTTATTTATTGAATGTATGATTTATTTGTTTATTGGCTGAATTAATTGTATTCTAAAGATTCTGTATTAAATAAACATTCATTTATTTATTCAATTTATGGTAAGTTGGATAGCTGCTGGAACATGCTGTTGGTATGCATCACCTCAAACGTAATTCACGATTCGCTGCTCTTCATTGTAGGGTGGAAGGAAGAAGTCTATATACATTCATTACTATATCATTGCATTTATTAGCATCGTTCCGAATATTAATGAAATTTGCAATTCATTTTCTTACGACAATGCTGTGTTAAATTAGAATGAAATACCTCACGAGCATATCCAATAGTTTGCAGTCAAAAATTCATCTCGAGAATAGCATCAGAGTCATAATAATTTCATTCAACTTTACCGATTCTAAAATTACAAGTTCAATAATTATGTTTATTGATATCCATCTTGTTCTAGTCGTGTATGATTCGCAGCACTAGTAACGAGATCAATGATGATGATGATGATCATCATCCTTATCATTATCATCACCATCCTTCACCGGTGTGGAAAGCAACAGGAAGCTACCACACCTACAATTCCCTAGTAAAGCTGCAAAGCAGTGCAGTGAAAGACCTGCCCTCGGGCAGAATTACTATGGATGGATGGATTGTAAAAGCCGTCTTGACACGTGCCTGCTGTAAAATAAGTTTCCGATGTGATAATAAATTATACTAATCCCTACATATCGACTGAATCCGCGAATAAATACATTTTTAGTCACGAATACAGGAAGTGTGTCGCATTTTTTTAACCCACGAGTAATGAAGACGCGAATAATTGAATCGTGAATGAGGAGCTTTTACTGCATTCTGTACCTGCCGTATCGTATGAACAAAGTAGTTATTTGAAATATTACAATTAATATTTATGTTTATTTGTAGTTTGAATATTGATAAAAGGAAAATTAATCCATAGTACGACAGCTCCGAAAACTAAAGGCCTCACGAAAAAAGTAGGTTAAACTACAGAAAAGCTCCTTATTCGCGGTTAAAAAATTTCGACACAGTTCCTGTACTCGCGGCTAAACATTTCTTCATTCGCGGATCCAGTCAGTATATTAAAAGGGATAAATCGTTTATTAACTCATCGCCGTAGCCGAGCGGTTAAGGTAGGAAGCCTTGGCGCAGAGCTACGGGACTTGCGCAGGTTCGAGTCTCCATGGGGGAAGAAATTTTCTCATGGTATTTCGGCCAGTATGGGACCGGTGCCCACCCAGCATCGTGAGGCAATTGGGTAGCTACAATAAGTAGCGGCTCCAGGTTGAGGAACCAGCTATAACGGCTGGGGGACTCGACATGCTAACCACATGTTACCCCTACACTGGCTGTTGATCATCTACCTCTGTGATTGACACATGTGGATGTGAAGGGCCAGCAGCCGGCTGGTAAAAGGGCAACCGCTGAAAAGTGGAAAGACCCTCAATCGGATCGGCAACTCTTTTTTTTTACTGCAGGCACGTGCCAAGGCGACGTTTTACAAAGAGTGATTCAAACCAAATGGACAAATTAATATCAAAGTAAAACAAACCTTATTGTTACTAAGCCTAAAGTTCGTTAAAAGCCACCGCCGTCGTATTTCACGCGCCGCTATGTATGTTATAAATGCCGCCCTAGCAACGATCGGTGTTTTATTGTTTCAACTTGCCATTCGTTGCAATAATTTTGATTGAACAATACGTATATCTTCTACTTTGTTGCCAATTTACAATGTCGACTAAAAGGAAAGAATATTAGTTCCGAAGGGGAAAAAAGTAGTGTTGCCGCTGAAAGTAAAAAATAAATAAGTAAAATAAATGCTTGACAGTTTACGCGTTGGCGAGTCGTTTGCGTCTATATCACGCTGCTTCAATGTTTATGAATCAACTGTATGATCCATCAAGAAATCCGAAGACAAAATAAGGAATTCTATCGCTGAATTAACAGCTGAATATCAACCTGAATTGAAAGACCTTTTAAAAGCGGCAAAACAGAAAAAAAGTACCAAGTTCTCTAAGTTCTTCCTTAAGCCTGACAGTAATAATTATTATTAATTGTTCAAAATCCCCCATTATTTGATTTTATTTTGGTAATTTTTATTCTATTTTGGAACCTTGGAACGTATCCCTTATATACCCATACAAATTAACATTCCATATTCACGGTTTCTGTATTCGCGGCATATCTGCGGAACATATCCCCCGCGAATAAGGAGCTTTGAGTTACTTAGTGTACAAGGAACTGTCAACTATTGGATGCCGAAACCTACATTGAAATTGCTCCCACAAAAGTGTTGTAATGCACCAAGGCCGTGTCCAAAAAAAAAAAAAATACTGCCGTTTTTAACTGCAAGACGAATATGAAAGATCATGATTAAGATTATGATGGCCAATATGATGTTCGGGAACCGTTTGGGTCTTAAAGTTTCCTGATTTTTGTCTTATAGGTCAGGAAAAACCCGAGAAAACCTCACCCGGGAAACTAGTTCGACCGGAGATCGAACCAGAGTTCGTTGCGTGATAAGATAGCACGCTACCTGGGGACCACAGCGATAGACACATGAATAATCACACTGTATATTATTCATTATCTTTTACGGTCTCACTTGCCAAAACATGGAATTACCTTCCGACCTATGTCAGAGACTGTCAAACTATAACATCCTTCAAAAACAAATTAAAGAATTATTTAATAGCAAACTAACTTATACACCTCACTGATAGTATTCTTTTAACAGTTAATAAATTTAATTATCTATGAAAATAATATTAAGATTAACAAATATTTACTTTTGTTTTGTTTTAAATATTGTACAAACGTAAAATTAGTTTTCTGTATCTCATTATTTTTATTTGTTTTTTTTATATACATTAGGCAGGGACAATTTAATATGTCTTGCTTGTATACATTTTATTATTAGTTTTAGTCTTAATTTTAACTAACATTAATTGGTTACATTATAGATCGTAATATAATAGATATTATCTTTTTGATCAAATTTTTATTTAGTATTTAATATTAGAGTTAATTGAGAATGTTATATTCTGATGTAATATATGTTTGCCCTGGTGAGTGGAAGAGAAGGCCACATGGCCTTAACTCCACCAGGCTAAATAAATACATTTAAAATCTAAATCTAATATAATATCTAAGAAACCAGCAGTACAAAGAACACAAGAAAATGACGCTCCTTTAATTTGTATTTCACTGTAAACAGTGGAATGAAGAGCAATTTTAGGTTCTCTATGGGAATGTATTAAACTCACTTTTGGAGAGTTCAATCACATCGGCTACGGTTGAGTACACATTTGCGTCCAGCTACATCCATCAGCACATGTTTTATCAGTCCGAACGGAAATAACCACTCAATTGAACCTATAATATATTAACCTAACCGAATTAGGTATTTGCCTGTCAATGTACATTTGAAAGGATGAAAATAAAACTGTATAAAACTACTGCTTACGAAACATTTAGATTGAATGCCTTATATACAAACACTTTCCATTGCTCCCTATCCACAATGAATTAATTTCATTACAGATATCTAGTTCCCTATTAATTTATTATTTTTATTATTGTTATTATCAATTTTTCTTTGTCAACTCTATATTGTGTAGCATATGCTTATTACGTGTTACTAATCAACATGTAGGTAATTTTCCTTATTGTTATTCTTCTTCTTCTTCTTCCGAATGCAGTATTGGGTGATGATGCCCGTTCTGCAACTACAAAAACTGATCTTTCCATCGGTTGAAGGGTCTTCCGAGGTCTCTTTTGCCTTTAGGGTTGAGGTGGTAAATCATCTTTGGTAAAACGGGAATTTGACATACTCTGGACGTGTTGGAACCATTTAATCTGACTATTTAACTCATGCCCCAAATGGGAGTCAATGACCAATCACGTTTCAATGATTTCTGTTTTACAACCAATCAGAGTCGTGTTTCACGAAATATTTATCAGTGTTATAATTACCATATATTAAACAAAGCTCCTCCTTTTTAATATTCTGAACAGGTCTGACCGTTATTTTGCAGTGACTGAGCCTATAAGAAATACGGCTACCAGATTGTATATATAGTGCATACATGTCAACATTTGTAGCAATTTATTATACCACCAAAAAAAGAAACCACTGTTTGACTTTCTTAAATGTATTTTTTCCCAGGTAATAATCCAGAAAAATATAATTGTAATATTTACATCATACGACATCAGAAATGAATTAATATACAGATTGATGTTTCATTTTTTCTCCACTAGAGAGCATTCTTACAATATTGCGTTCCTTTGGCAATAAATAGTATGATCTGGTTGCAGTGATAAACAAAAGAAGCAGTAGAAGCGTACCTATCGTTTCTCATTTGTTTTCAAACATCGCCGTTTGCATTAAATATATAAATATTTTGAAATAACTACAGTTAAATAATGATTTGTGAGTAAACAGCTTAATTTTATTCGTTAAATAGTCCTAACAAATGCCACTCTTGATTTCCAAATTATCGATAAATTCACGACTCACTTCGTGAGTCGTGAATTTATCGATAATTTGGAAATCACTCGTGGCATTACTTATGATAATTTTGTATATGTTGAACCATTTCCCTACTATTCCACTGCATCCTTATCTCATCACTTTTCATTCTATCCCTTAATGTTACTCCAGTTAGTGTTATTGTTATTATATGTATAAATTAACCCTGATGAAGTGGAAGAGAAGACCTTACGGTCTTAACTCCATCAGGTAAAATAAATAAAAATAATAATTAATTAAATACAACATAATATTAACCTCTCACCTATACCTAACGCCTTTCTAATTGTCTTTCCACCAATAATTTCCAAATAAAAGCTTTGGATTCAGTTTTAGTGTTACCTATTCGAGCCATTTAACGTCTCAAATCAATCTTACAATTTTATAACTGTTAATGTTACAACCATAAATTGTGGAGGTCCTCATTGGAAAGCTTCTTCATCCCTTATGGGACAGATTATTCGTGCCAGCAGCATATTTTCTAATAGTTTTAACTTGATACCTTCCCTTAATGTAAGATACCTTATTTCACAACAACAGAATACCATGGTTTTATAATCTTTAGATTTGAACTTTTACTTTAAGGGAGAGAAAATATTACGAATATTTCAGAATAAAGTTCTTAGGAAAATTAGAGATGAAAAGACAGGTGAATGGAGGAGACTAAATAACAGTGAGCTACGTGATTTTTATAGGATGCCAGATTCTCATAGACTGCGATGGGCAGAGTATGTGGCACGAGTGATACGAATGGGGAATGCAAGAGAGGCATGGAAACTCCTTGTAGGAAAACCAGAGAGAATGCGCCCAGTAGGTAAGCCAAGAATCAGATGGGAGAATAATATTAACCATGATTTGATGGAAAAAGATCATGCAGGGGATAATTCATTCAGTTTAATGCCTCTTTTTTTAGAGACTTTTAACGACGAGGGTCCCTGTAATGCACAATAACATGCATTTCCATAACTGAGCATATTTAAAATGTATTTTTGCATCTCATTCCTGTTTTTAATTATCGTTCCTAGATATTTAAATTCAGGCACTTCTTCAAAATTCCCTTTATTTTTCATAGGTAATGACACGAGTGATTTCCAAATTATCGATAAATTCACGACTCACGAAGTGAGGAGTGAATTTATCTAGAGAATTTGGAAATGAAGAGTGGCATTTGTTAGGACTATTTAACGAATAAAATTAAGCTCTTTACTAAAAAATAATTATTTGAATATAGTTACCGGTGTTTTAAAATAATTATATAGTTAATGTAAACGGCGACGTTTGAAAACAAATTATAAATGTGAGGTTATGTATATTCACTGCAACTCGATCATAATATTTATTGCCAAATAGGATCGCAATATTGTAAGAATGCACTCTAGTGGAGGAATAATGAAACGCGTCAAACTATTATAATTAACATTATAATAAGGTTAATCATTTATATTTTGAATAAACAACTCAGTAAAATCACTGAATCTATTCATTATTTGGTATATTCAATGTATTTGTTGGAGAAAAATAATGGTCTAACCTGTTCAGAATATTAAAAAAGGAGGAGCTTTCTTTATCACAAAAGCAGGAGCTGATAAAGAGAAATCGATAAAGAGCGAGGTGAAACACGACTATCATTGGTGTAAAACAGAATTCATTGAAACGTGATTGGTCATTGACTACCATTTGAGACATGAGTTAAATTGTCATTACAAATAACTTCTATTTCCTTTACATAACGCATTTCTATGTGACCATATATTTAGTTTATATAATCATAATACAGATCTGATATAGATAATGAGTAATTAATAAAACAAAGCCTGTATTACCGAGAATCTTGGCTCTGATGATAACTTTTGAGATTCGTATTCGGGAAGTTCAAATCTCGTGGCCGACCAAAAAGCCTGCCTTTTTTCATGTTTTTCCTCGCTCGTTAAGGCAAATCCTGGTTTGGAATTTTATTACCAGGATCTGATTCACTATAATCAATATTGATAGTATCATTAATAATTTAAACAATTAATTTCTTCGAAAACAGAAGTCTAATACACAAATATATAAAAAACCTACTGCATGAAAGTAAAAATCCTCAATATAATGTTATAGGCTTATAGTTTAGAAGACTATTTAACTCATGCCTCAAAGGGGAGTAAATGACCAATCACATTTCAATTATTTTTTATTTACAACCAATCACAGTCGTATTTCGCCTAGAATTTACCTATTAAAGTTTATCGCAATGAAGAAAGTACCTCCTTTTTAATATTCTGAATAGGCCACAGCATTATTTTGCAGTGACTGACTCCATAAGAAATACGGCTACCAGATTGTATATATAGTGCATGAATGTCAACACATAGCGCGTGCGGGAGTTAATATAAAAACATTTGTAGCAATTGATTATACCACCAAAAAAAGAAACCACTGTTTGCACTTTCTTAAATGTACTTTTTCCCAGTTAATAACATTCCAGAAAAATACAACTGTCATATTTACATCATAGGACATCAGAAATGAATTAATATACAGTTTGATGTGTTTCATTTTTTCTCCACTAGAGTGCATTCTTACAATATTGCGTTCCTTTGGCAATAAATAATATGACCTGGTTGCAGTGATGAACAAAAGAAGCAAATGAAGCGTACCAATCGTTTATTTGTTTTCAAACATCGCCGTTTACATTAAATATATACATATTTTGAAATAACTATATTTAAATAATGATTTGTGTGTAAACAGCTTAATTTTATTCGTTAAATAGTCCTAACAAATGCCACTCTTGATTTCCAAATTCTCTAGATAAATATCGATAATTTGGAAATCACTCGTGGCATTACTTATGATAAAGAGTCTAAAGTGAGAATAGATAAAAGAGCCATAAATAATACCATACATTTTTTTATCAATTGTACTGTACACTGATGAAATTGGCTACAGGCTCTACTATTATTTATGAAAACACTTCATTATTTTCTTAGCATTTGGAATAAAAATACTGTATAGAAAAATGTTAATATTTTATATTTATTTAATGAGTGCAGTTGATTTCTCTAGCTTTATGGCATTGAATGTAAAAGGTCAACGTAAAAATAACAAATCTCGTTAGTTTATATAACTTTTTTTGAAGGGAGAGAATTAAAATGTAGTCATTTATAAAATCCATCCAATTTACATACTTTAACCTCTAACCTTATAGGCACATTTTACATAACACACGCCACCCGGGTCTTACAGTGGCACGATCTGTCGGGAGAGGGATTTTAAACTGTGGATCTCACACAAACTTTTTGATCACACAAGGACTTGATGGGCTTCCCCGAATGAGTGATCAGCTCAATGCCAGGGACTCCTCCAAGACAATATATCATCATCATCATCCATGCAAGTATTAGGCCGTGTGGCCTGTTACGGTCTCAAAGAGGAATTTTCCATCTAGCGCTTTTTTGGACGTCCCAGCGATCTTTTGCCTTGGGGCAGTAACGAAGCATGGCTTTTGGAATTCTATGAGATAGCATTCGTTGAAGATGGGCTTTCCAGTTGTTCTGGTAGTTTTGTATGTGGTGAAGAATGGGTTCTACATCCAACTCTTCCATAATTTCCTCATTTCTTTTATGGTCCCACTTTGTATAGCCTGTTGTATGGCGCATAAATCGCATCTCATTTGCTGTTATTCGGCTTTCATCTCTTCTACGTATTGTCCATGCTTCACTACCATATCTTAATATTGGTCTTGCGAGAACCTTATAAAGCAGTAATCTTGTGTTCTTCTGTACTAAATATGGTTTCATTATACTGTTAATTATTCCCGTTGTTTTTATGAAATTTGTGATTTTCTTTGATATGTCAGCTTCATCTTGAAATGTTAAATTACAACCCAAATAATTAAATTCATTTACTCGTTCTACAATTTCATCATCCAAAACAATTTTGCTAGGTATAGGGTATTTCCCACAAAAGGCCATCACTTTAGTTTTCTTTGTATTGATTTCCATATTGTACCTTTTTGCAATTATATTAAAATTGTGTATAGAATACTGTAAATCTGTTTCTGTTGGAGTTATTAATACCAAATCATCTGCAAAAAAGCAAGGAGTCCATTTTTAGGATCCTATTAATTTGAATAGAACCGTGTCTCATCTGTCGCCAATCTTAGAGTATTCTATCCATGTATATGATAAAGAGCAAGGGCGAGAGGCCACATCCTGGTCTTTACCATGAAGGCGAAACGCTTCATTCATACTAAACATGGCGGATATAATGATTATGATGCCCAGATGATGTTAGGGTACAGTTTGGGCCTTACAGTTTACCGACCTTTGTCTTACACGTGACCCGAAAAAGAAACATCACCTAGGAAATCTTGTCCCGTTGGGGGATCGAATCCGGGCGCTATGCATACGTGGCACCGACGTTACTCCGAGACCATAGAAGTGGATCATTTATACAATTCATAGCAATTATAAAAGAGGCATTAAATGTGCAGTAAAAGCTCCTTATTCTCGGTTCCATTATTCGCGTTTTCATTACTCGCGGGTTAAAAAATTGCGACACTGTTTCTACATTCGCGGATTCAGTCGGTATATTAGAAGGATTAGTATTATTTATTAACGCATCGGCAACGTTTTACTGCAGACACGTGTCAACGCGGCTTTTACAATAAGCGATTCAAACCAAATGGACAGATTAATATCAAAGTAAACAAACCTTATTGTTACTAAGCTTAAAGTCCGTTGTTAAAACTCACAGGTATGAGATGCCCTTTGATAAATGCTGCACTCGCTACAATCGTGTTTATTGTTTTCAACTTGACATTCGTTGCAATAATTGTGATTGAATAACACGCATCTCTTCAGCTTTGTTGCCAATTTATAATGTCGTGTGAAAGGAAAGATAATTAGTTCCAAAGCGGAAAAAATTAGTGTTGCAGCTTAAAGTAAAAATATAACTGCCTGGCCGTTTAAGCGTTGGCGAGACGTTTGCATATATATTACGCTGTTTCAATGTAAATGAATAACTGTACGGTTCTTCAAGAAATCCGAAGACAAAAATAAGGAATTCTATCGCAGAATTCACAGTTGAATATCAATCTGAATTGAAATACCTTTTAAAAGCGACAAAACAGGACACAATTACTAACTTCTTAAAGCTCTTGCCTAACCCGGACAGTAAAAATAGAAATTTTTGAGAATCTCTCATTCATTGATTTTATTTTGATAATTTTTATTTTATTTTATAACCTTGGAACGCACACACTATTGAGCAACACTAGGAAATTAGGACTGGAAGTAAATATCAATAACTAAATATATGGTCACACGTAGAAATACATTATGTAATGGAAATGCACAGCTAATGAATGACAAATGAGGGACATTTTGAGGAAGTGGATGAATTTAAATACCTTAGGAACAATAATCACAAATAGGAATGAGATGCACAAGGAAATTAAACATAGGCTCAATTCTGGAAATGCGTGCTATTATGCATTACAGAAACTCTTGAATTTCCAACTCCTTTCAAAAAACGTTAAACTGAAAATATATAAAACTATTATTCTACCAGTTATATTATATGGATGCAAAACATGGACTCTTACTTTAAGGGAGGAAAGGAGATTACAAGTATTTGAGAATAAAGTTCTTAGGAAAATGTTTGGGCCAAAGAGAGATGAACAGACAGGTGAATGGAGAAGACTGATAACAGCGAATTACATGGTCTTTATAGGAAGCTAGATATAATGAGAACAGTTAAGTCTCGTAGACTGCGATGGGCAGGACATGTGGCACAATGGGAAATGAAAGACGTGCATGGAAGCTTCTTGTAGGAAAACCAGAGGGAAAACGCCCAGTTGGTAGACCAAGAATGAGGTGGGAGAATAACAATAACTATGATTTGAGGGAAGTAGATTATACAGGGAATGATTGGAAAGCATTAGCTCAGGACAGGGATGTATGGAGAGCTTATGTCCGCACGGCCATGAACCTACGGGTTCGATAGTGCCAGTGAGTAAGTAATTAACCTTGGAACGTTCTCTATATTCCCATACAAATTACCGATACCATCCATATTCGCGGTTTCTGTATTAGCGACATATTTGCCGAACATATCCCCCGCGAATAAGAAGCTTTTACTGACTTAGTTTTGAGAATGATTAAAAAATGACATACTGTTCCATTTCATTAACGCAGTTTAACCTCTCACCTTATAAGTACTTTCACGTGCCACCCGAACTTTACCTGTTGGGAGAGGAACTTCAACTATGGATCACACACACAATTTCTAGACCACAAAAGGACATGAAGGGCCTCCCCGAATGAGTCATCAGCTCAAAGCCATAAGACAATAATTACAACGTGCAATAAGAACAAAAATAGTGATAAACAATGTAAGTTCAGAATTTTAATTATTTGGGATGTCATTTAGGCAATGACAGAAATTTTGATAAACGCACTAAAATACAACGATTCAATTATCTATGTGGCACAATTAAACGTACTTCATGGAATAAAACTAGAAAAATAAATTATTTTAAAATTTTACAAAGTATTGGCAATTCCATCTCTTATGGATGTGAAACCTGGACATTAACAAAGGCAGATAGTAAACAAATAGAGGCTGCAGGAATGAAGGTGTTGAGAGCAATAGCAGGATACCAAAGGACCGATAAAAAGAAATACGAAGATATAAGAACATAACTTAATATATTTAATCTCTGTGAAAGAATAAAATACTATCAAAATGCTTACCTTCAGCACGTATTACGAACGAATGAACAGCTCATACCAAGAAGAATGTATAATTATAAACCAAAAGGGAGAAGATTGTTGGGAAGACCATTGAAGATATGGAATAACCAATTCGACCTATAATAAGATCGGAACAGGCCATTGGGCTTAATCATTGTTGTTGATGATGATGAAACATGCTATTCACACACATTCATACTAAATGAATATGATAATGATGATTATGATGGCCAGATAATGTTCAGGGACCCTAAAGTTTCCTGATATTTGTCTTACAGGTGAGAAAAAGATCCGGAAAAAAAATCACTTATGAAAATTACATCTTCCGTGGATCGAACCCGGATCTGCTGCATACGAGACATCGACGCTACCCCGAGACCACATCGGTGGACAATTTATAAAATCCAGAGCAATAAAAAGAGTATTAAATATACTCAATTTTGAGAATGTTTAAATAATGACATACGAGATTTTTATTCAATAATTGAGTTGGTATTACTTGATGAAAATCCATTACTTATTTAATTAAATAAGAATAAAACTTGCAGTTTTATTTGATGTTCATATTTATTAAGATATAATTTAGTTACAGCTGTTTCGGTACACTGTACCTTCTTCAGACATGTTAACAAATTAATTTGTAACTAAATTATGTCTTAATACATATGAAAATCAAATAAAAACTGTAAGTTTTATTTTTATTTAATTAAATATGAGATTTTTTATTATTTTTCAGGAATATATCAATCTATGTGCAGTGGATTATTTACCTTGCATTACAATTAAACCATACTAACGTAAATAAAACATGCAACACTATAATTAAATATTTAAAAGAAGATATATTCATATAAAGGAACTCTGCTAGTGCCTACAGTTCTTTTCCTTATTGCAGATTTCCTGTAATACATTTTTTTCATAACTAGGCGAAGTAGTGGTGCAAAAGTTGAGAGTTCACTTTCTCATAGTTAACAAGTTCCGTACTCTAGCGATATAGAATCATAAAACAGCTAAAATAGAGTCCAACCTCTTTTACTCCGAAATCTTACAAGAATTTATCTTCAATATTATAGCACAGACTACCTAAAGCCACCGAGAAAATATGATTATACCCCTTCAAACATGTAAATTATAGCCTATGTCTTATGAGATTCCGGGTATACTTTACTGGCTGTATCTATATTTTATTATGGGTGGAGAGTATCTCTGAGTTACAGAAAATTCAAAATAGCATGACATAGAATTTTGATGATCTTACACGCTCGCGCAACCACGTAGTCTGTTGTACTATGTTGATTTTTCAAGCGATACACCTTCTGAAACAGTGACTATATTTTGAACCCATAAAACATTTCCCGAGATCGAGTCTCGGTCACTCCATGTGGGTTTCGTGGTGGACGAAATGGTTTTTCTCGCGGTTCTTCCCGTTTTCCCCTGCCACAATTTCATTCCACCATTTCTCCGTACTCATCTCATCCATTTCGTTTCATTTCATTCATCTGCCATGTGATGGTGCGTGAGGCAGGGTCGGTCGGCACCCTCGTCATTCGCAGACGTGTATATATAGGGACTCATCTCATCTCATCACTCGACCCAACCCTGAGTTGGACACGGTTTGTGGATATTTATTTTATTGCAGGGGATGAAGATGATATGAAATATATGATAAATAAACCAATCGAAGAATATAAAAAATGGGGACTGAATATACATTTACAGAAAACTGAATACATGTGTTTGGGAAAGGTTGTGGACGACCTCAAACTCGAAACAGGGAAAATAAAAATGTGATTTTTTTTTAAATACAGTATCTTGGGTCAATAGTTACAAGTTTAGGTACCTGTTAGAGAGATGTACAGACTAAAATTGTAATGGCAAAAAATGCAACTAAAATATTACATGGAATAATTTGGAACAAAAATATCACAAACGAAACTAAAATGAAAATTTATAAGAGCATAATACAGAATATTTTGTCATATGGATGTGAAACTTGGTCTTTGACGGAAGTACACAAAAATAAAATTAGAACAGTTGAATTTGATTGTTTTAGAAGAAGCTTCCAAAAAACAAGACATGATAAAATAAGAAATGAATTCCTTTGGAGAGAAATGAATGTCACAACATCGGTTATTAAGAGGATTGAAAATCAAACGCTTAAATGGTATGGCCATGGAAAATGAAAGATGGCCAAAAAATAGATACCAATGGTCACCCTCTGGAAGAAATAAACGTGGCCGACCAAGATGGAAATGGAAAACCAACGTCAGAACTATAATGGATGGTAGGAATTTGGAAGAGGGGGATTGGAATGATAGAGATAAATGGAAACTGAAGACGACAAACCTATAAATGGGGGAAAGCCAAAGAAGAAGAAGAAAATATTTCAAACACATCTTAGTAAGAATTATCATTCTCTCGCTCTCTTCACCTTAGTACAATGTCCCCTGTTATATACCCAACGTCACCCGTATCTTACGGAGATGCGATCAGTCGGGAAAGGACTTGTAACTTTTGATCCACACACAAAATTTTTAAACAAAAAGAGTAGATTGCATAACCGAAGTCTAAACCACAATACGGTTTTCCAATGTTTTAATGTTTTCACAATAACCATAAAAAACTGAAAATCTATAGCTTTTAATTGCAAAAACAAATGACCTGTTTTCATAACAATTTCAGTGAATTTTCTGTTATTTTATAGTTGTTATGGAAACAATAATAATAATAATAATAATAATAATAATAATAATAATAATATGAATCCCCTCAGGGGTCCTCATCTAGCGGATATGTGGATGGCGACCACAAGGTGCCCAAGCTGAGCAAAACATTTCTTCCACTTACTTGTGTTTTGCACTCTTTTAACTTTACTATCTAACCTCTCTTGGTTAACTCTTGTTTCTTTCGACCCCGACGCTATTAGGGCATCCGAGGGCTAGGGAGTCTTTCCTTTCTTTCATTTCTTCTTTCCTTTGTTTTCTTTTCTTCTCCAGAAAAGCCTGACCAGAGGCTATAAGATGGCAGCCCCATCACTGGTCTTGCCTTCCTTTGGCCAGCAACCAATCGAAAGGACTATTATTAAGCTTTCAAGTCTTATACGAGAATTTTCCGGAGGGAAAATTTTCTATAGGATCGTAACAGGCCTTGGCCTAATACTTGGAAGGAAGAAGAAGAAAGAACAATAAAATATATGAAATTATACTACGAAAATAGTACGCCTATATTACGATGCAAGGTTGGGAAATGGTTTTACAGAAGTGAGGAAATGTTTAAAAACCGAGCGAGACCGAGGTTTTAATTTCCGAGATTCTGTAAAACACTTCACAAACGTGCGTTGTACTTTTTTTTTTTGGGCGATGGTGTTTTCAAAATAATAACAGTAAAATAATAACATCTTTGTTGGAAATAATTACGTTCATTATAAAGAACTGACTAATGTTAACAGTGTGGGCAACGTTTACTAGTTGAGACTACAGCAGGCCGTGACACGAATCAGTGATAAAATGGCGGCAAGTATGTATTTGTTTTGTATTGTTTCAAATAAAGTTCAGTTAATTTAAAATGCTGTGATTTGTTTCGTATAATGTATATTAACACTACCTTTTGGTTATATTTTTGTATATACATTTGTACATAGTAAACATAAAGGGCAGTGATTTTACTTCCGGTACGTGGTTTGTAATATGTGATATTACAGTTTAGTTATTTAAGTTGGCAACCCCGAAACGTAGGAAGTTGAACTTTTAATCATGGTCGCCATTGCTGTAAGCACGACGAAACGCACTATCGCAAAAAAATGTTTTATGTTAGAGATGGAAGTTAATGTGATATATGAAATTATACAAAGAAAACAATCTGTTTTATGTTAAATAGAGAAATGTACAATTACGAATAGATACCAAATCCCTGCTGAATTTTGTGGTTTTATGCAGTTGATTACTTAAGCGGCCTTGGTCAATACGCTCACTGGGAAGGTCCCCGAGGCAATTATCCTAGATAATGGCGTACTAACTGCTAAGATCCCGTCCCTTGACACCTTTGATCCGGACTCAATCATTTTAATGAGCAGAACCTTAAATGTAGAGAGCAAAACGCTATTTCCCTAAGTGTTGCCTGCAATTTAATGCAACAATATATACCAGTAACTTTCAAATTGAGATTAATTAATAATTACTAGGGCAAGGCATTTAATGACCTATAAATTGGTAAAAAATGCAAAATAAAAAATGCATTTATGACCTAAAAAATGCAAAAAATGACCAATAAAATAAAAAGATGAAAAAAAAGCTAAGAATTACCAATAAAAATACTATTTATTAGATTAAGTACTCGCTTGTTTACTGAATTATATAAAATTTAACTTCACATCAAAATATTAAAAGAAACGTATTTAAAAAATACATATTATAGTACATTTTATTGCAGAAAATCCATTTCAATTACACAGTACACTTTTACAGCAATTTTGAATTGCAGTTAACAACCAGAATAAGGTTAGAAGCTAGCATAAGCTCTAAATAATTGAATAAAATTCATAGAAGTGGGCAAGTTCATTATGCACATACCTTGAAAAATAGGGGTAGTAGTTAGCAAAACAGCTACTTCATTCCAAGAAATTGTATTGACAAGGAAAAATACTGAATATAATAAAAATCTTAAATCAAATACAAATAATGTCACAGCCTACCGAAAAAATGCTAAAAATGACCTAAAAATTGCCAAAAAATGACATATCCCTAAAAAAGTTAAGAAAATGCAAAAAAATGCCCTAACGAATTGCTTTTATTTAATCCGTTTTTTAATGCCGTACATTTTCATATATGCAAGCAATGTTTCAACCTTCATAAGAAAAAGATGCAAAATCATTAATTGCCTTGTCCTAATTATTACTAAAGATGCATCATCTGCCGCGGTGGTCTAGTGATTTTTTCCCTTGCCTCTAGTCTCGAGAGTCACGGGTTCAAACCCGGCCGGAGTCGATGGATATTTAGGATGGAAAAATTCAAGGGACATGTCCTCCGGGTGGGTCTTTAAGCCGTGGGTCCCGAGTCTGACGATTTTCCGGCTCATAAAAGAACCTAAATCCTGAACAAAAAGCACTCGATGTAAAAAATTTAACTGACCTCCATCCATCCAAATAATAACATAGTTACTTACTAGATGTTTCATTGAGGCGATGTGCTAACCACAAGTCATTCGTTGACATTTGTAGGTAAATAAGTAATTAAATTAGCTTGATTAAGAAATTCCAGCTAGAGAGTACCATGTCACCACGGGAGATATATGGAATATTTACACACAAAGGACATCAATATTCACATGGATGACACTGGTCAACAATGGTTTTGTTGCCCTTAATATAAGATTAATTTCGGATATATTTATACTCACAATTCGTGAAACTATCAATGATTTTGGAAGATTTGCTCTGGTTTTTTAAAATCTTTATTTTCATTTTACGCTACAAAAATCGGAAAATATGAAAAGAATTATATATATATATATATATATATATATATATATATATATATATTATATATAATGTCAATTGTTTTTTGAAAAATACACCCTCAGGGGTCCTCATCTAGGGGATATGTGGATGGCGACCACAAGGTGCCCAAGCTGAGCAAAACATTTCTTCCACTTACTTGTGTTTTGCACTCTTTTAACTTTACTATCTAACCTCTCTTGGTTAACTCTTGTTTTTTTCGACCCCGACGCTATTAGGGCATCCGAGGGCTAGGGAGTCTTTCCTTTCTTCCATTTCTTCTTTCCTTTATTTTCTTTTCTTCTCCAGAAAAGACTGACCAGAGGCTATAAGATGGCAGCCCCGTCACTGGTCTTACCTTCCTTTGGCCAGCAACCAATCGAAGGGACTATTATTATGCTTTCAAGTCTTATACGAGAATTTCCCGGAAGGATCAAACTATTTACTCTGGAGGGAAAATTTTCTATAGGATCGTAACAGGTCTTGGCCTAATACTTGGAAGGAAGAAGAAGAAGAAGAAGAAGAAAATTAATATACACCGACGTAATTAGAAAGAAAAATGTCGAAACCCCATGCTATTTTTAGTGAAACGCCTTTTATAAGACTTTCTTCTAAAATTTTTTAGAGCACATTCAGCATTTTCATGAATATATTCGTAAACTATGCACTTGAAAACATATAAATTCGCAGAGATATCCAGAGCAACAAAAACAATTGTAGAGCTGTGTTATGCATGCATTACGGTTGGTCTAGACTTTATTTGCCATTAAAAGGTAATTTGTTTTTCCATCGTCAACAAAACATAAACAATAAGTGATGCCCGTAATTTAAGCTAAATATGTTCAAGTGCCAATCCATTTTCCCATTTAACAATAGCTGTATTCGCAACAACGTGCGCTGAAGTAAAAGAAAAAAGATTTTAAAGTGATCAGCTCAACCTGTGAGAAATCATGGGCTAGCCCTACTTCTCTCAAAACCATTAAACTGAAAATATATAAAACTACTTTTATTTTTCCAGTTATATTACATGGATGCGAAACAAGGACTCTTATTTTATGGGAGGAAAAAACATTACGACTATTTGAGTACAAAATTATTAGGAAACACTTTGTACCAGAGAGAAATGAAGAGACAGGTGAATGGAATATATTTAATAACAGTGAGCTATGATCTTTAAGGGAAACCAGATATAATAAGAACAGTTAAGTCTCGCAGACTGCGTTGGGAAGGACATGTGGCACAACTGAAAATGAAAGCTCCTTGCAAGAAAATCAGAGGGAAAGTGCCCAGTAGCAAGCCAATAATAAAGTGGGGAAATAACATAACATTATTTGTGGTAAGTAGATTGTAGAGGGGACGGTTGGAAAGCAATAGCTCAAGATAGGGGTGTATGGAGAGCTTATGTCCGTGGCCATGAACTCAATGCTGGATAGTGCCAGTGAGATAGTTTGATTCATTAAACAACATATACGTATTCCAACGTTATATTCTATCATCATCAACAACAAGGATTAGGCCCAATGGCCTGTTCCGATCTCATTATAGGTCGAATTGGTCCTTCCATCTCTTCAATGGTCTTCCCTACAATCTTCTCCCTTTTGGTTTATAATTACACATTCTTCTTGGTATGCGCTGTTCATTCATGTGCTGAAGGTAAGCATTTTGATAGTATTTTATTCTTTCACAGAGATTAAATATATTAAGTTCTGTTCTTATATATTGGTTTTTCTTTTTATCGGTCCTTTGGTATCCTGCTACTGCTCTCAGTATCTTCATTTCTGCACCCTCTATTTGTTTACTATCTGTCTTTGTTAATGTCCAGGTTTCACATCCATAGATAAGAGATGGAACTGCCAATACTTTGTAAGATTTTAAAGTAGTTTCTTTTCTAGTTTTATTCAATAAAGTGCGTTTAATTGTGACATATAGGTAACAGAATCGTTGTATTTTAATGTGTTTACCTAGATTTCTGTCATTACCTAAATGACATCCCAAATAATTAAAATTCTGAACTTGGTCTATAATTACATTGTTTATCACTATTTTTGTTCTTATTGCACATTTTCCTTTCAGAGCTAATATTTATATTTTGTCCACCGCTGTGGTCTCGAGGTAGCATGCTGCCTTGTCACGCAGCGGGCCCGGGTTCGATCCCCGGTCGGGGCAGTTTTTCTGGGTGAGGTTTTTATCGGGGTTTTTCCTCACCTGTAAGACAAATGCCAGGAAAACTTTAAGGCCCAAACGGTCCCCGAAATCACATGGCCCTCATCCTTATCATTATCATCCTTACCATTATCATTATCATCCTTCACCGGTGTGGAAAGCAACGGGAAGCTACCACACCTACACAATTCCCTAGTAAAGCTGCAAGCATAGCATGAAAATGCTATGATTGCAGTGAAGGACCTGCCTTGGGGCAGAATTACTATGGATGGATTTTTGTTTTAGATGTAGATATTCTATCCGGAAGTATTTATTTGGTTGTCATTTTAACATATAAATGAAAGCTATGTCGTAAGATTCAACGCATAACCGTAATTTGAAATATCATATAGAGGACTAAGTTAGTGATGCAATTTCCTATGCAATATCAATCATGCGGAATCTTCAATAGACACAAAGAGGATCCTGGCGTACATAATTGCAAGATGTATGGGAACGATGGTAAGACTGTACTTACAGTGGAAATCAATAACTCCCGAAGGAATCTGCTCGTTTATCACTAGGTATTGTAGACCTGCCTGCTTGTTTTTCTCTGTCCTTCAGAAAGCTTCATGAAGCATTGTTCTCCGGAGGGACATACATACCATGCCTCCTAGCTATTATGTCTCCCACTCATTGCTTTTGTTTCATTTCAACTTCTACAATGTCATTTCTCAAGTCTTCTAAAACCTATCGGATACACTACATAGCAACTCAATTCCATGTCACGATGTGAACAACAGACATTTTATGGGGCATTTGAAGAGAACTTGTGCAGATATACTGGAAAGCCATTCGATGTCCACAATAAATCGACAATGAAAAATAACCAAAATGACATATTCTAAATAGAATAAAACATGTAACTGTAACATGACGATTCACAATTAAAAATGAAGGAAACCTTCCCACATTTATGTCACATGTCTCAATACTCCATAATTAAGTCAATAAGCTTGAAAAAAATTACATTCCAGTATTAATTTTATAAAATAAAATAAGTTAAAATATACCTTCTTAGGTAAGATCCGTCGTCCTCAACTTATAAAATATGTCATCTTTATGCCTGTAGGCCTTTCAGAACATCCGTTCCATCTTCAGCAGGTCCCTCTTCGCTACAACATCCAGTATGACGGTTGATGCTGCTGGTCCTAATGTGGTGTTGTCGGTGACTAAGCTTCTTCCTGACGACAACACCACATTAGGACCAGCAGCATCAACCATCATACTGGATGTTGTAGCGAAGAGGGACCTGCTGAAGATGGAATGGATGTTCTGAAAGGCCTACAGGCATACAGATTACATATTTTATAAGTTGAGGACGACGGATCTTACCTTAAGAAGGTATATTTTAACTTATTTTATTTTATGACTCTCCACCTCAACGGTTTTAACAATGTTTTTTATTAATATTAATAGTATTAATTTATATATTATTTTGTTTATATCTTTCTCTATTGCATTAATTACTTGTATACGTTAGTGCTAGTTTTATATATTGAAAATTTCTCCAAAATTTTATTTTGCTTTATATTATTACATAATATATTAATTACTTTCTTCATTTTAGTATTAATATAGTATATGTGTTTTGTTTATATCATTCTCCTTTGCATGTCAGAGTGCGTTTTATATTTTGAAAATTTATCCCAATTTTTTTTATATTAATCCCTAATGTTTTTAATTACCTTCTACAGTATGGTATTAATCTATTCTATAATGTTTTGTTTGTATTATTTCCTCTTGTATTTTTTTTTTTAATTTATGTGCCAGATTTTTTTTTGTCTTGAAACTGGCTCCTAAATTTATATATTTTCCCTATCTGTGTAACAAAAACTTTGTAATGTATATATTCTGTATGTATTATTTCTGTAACTGAACTGCACCCATGTACACGCATTTGATCATTCAGATGCCAATACTGTGTACAACACTTATTTGTGACTATTTAACTCATGCCGGAAATGGGAGTCAATGACCAATCACATTTCAATGATTTTTTATTTACAATCACTCACAGTCGTGTTTCGCCTCGAATTTACCAACGAAAGTTTATCATATTAAAGAGAGCACCTCCTTTTTAACATTCTGAATAGGCCATAGCATTATTTTACAGCGACTGATTCTCTAAGAAATACGGCTACCAGAAATTAATTAGTACCTATAAGTAGTAGAAGTATTCAAATGTTCTTAAGCTCTTGATTTGTCATAATTCGCTTGTTAATATCTATTATGTTGGTTATAAATTTATCCACTAGGTGCATTCTTACAATATTGCGATCCTTCGGCAATAAATAATATGATCTGGTTGCAGTGATGACCAAAATAAGCAAATGAAGCGTACCAATCGTTTCTCATTTGTTTTTAAACATCACGGTTTACATTAAATATATAAATATTTTAAAATAACTATAGTTAAATAATGATGTGTGAGTAAACAGATTAATTTTATTCGTTAATAGTCCTAACAAATGTCACTCTTGATTTCCAAATTCTCTAGATAAATTCCTCCTCACTTCGTGAGTCGTGAATTTATCGATAATTTGGAAATCACTCGTGACATTACTAATGAATAAAACTTATTCTTAAAAAATATAAATAGTCCTACATTTAGCTATTAGCTATGGCCCGTTTAGAAAGTGGAAGCATGAACGCAATTCTGGCCAACCAATGTTCTTTCATTACTTCAAAACATATGGGTTTTTTAAAGTATTCTGCAAGTTGGAAAAAAAAAGCCATAAAATGTGACAAAGTAGTACAGAAACAAACAAATTACTGAAAAGTGCAATACATGAACATGAACAGCTTTGGAATAAACCGAACTATCATTTAGAAAGCCATTAAAAGGCAAGTTCAGTTACAGAAATAATACACAGGCCTATAGAATATATAACATTACGAAGTTTTAGTTAAAGGGAGAGGGAAAGCCAGTTTCAAGACATAAAATAAATTTAGGCACATACATTAAAAAAAAATAATACAAGGGGAAATAAAATCAAAACAAAACATTATAGAATATATTAATACCAGACTGAAGAAGGCAATTAAATACATAGGAAATCATTTAACATTTCCCAATACTGTTATTTTAACACAGTTCCAATAATGGATCATTACATAATATTATAATGATATTGTGAAAACAAAAATTAATGTCTGAACCAGGAATCGAACCGTGGAACTCTAGTGGAAAGAACTGTTAATGATGATCTTGATGAAGATTTTCGGGATGTAGGCCGTGGTCGTGAGGCTGGGAGTTCCCCGACGTTTCGCCAGAGACTGCGTCTGGCATCCTCAACTCCTGCCGTGAAAGTCTACGTGAATACAGAACTGTCAATGTTTGTGCCAGGCCTAGAATAGTGTAGTGGGCTGCACACAAATCTGGAG
This sequence comes from Diploptera punctata, assembly GCA_030220185.1. NCBI lineage: Eukaryota > Metazoa > Arthropoda > Insecta > Blattodea > Blaberidae > Diploptera > Diploptera punctata. The sequence goes on from JASPKZ010000001.1 coordinate 2,853,929, forward strand.
AACTAGAGGTCCACGGTTCGATTCCTGGCTCAGACATTAATTTTTCTTTTCACAATATCATTATAATATTATAATAGGAAATAATATAAAACAAAACTAATTTAGGAGAAACGATGTTATTCGTGAAGATCTGTAGATCTACTCCAAACAAGAATATATATCTGACAACAAGAAACAGTGAAAGAAAATGTAGAAAGAATGGAAGAGAGTATATTACCAAGGAAAATCTTACATTATTTTCCGAGAGGAAGAAGAGGTATCGGACGACCTAGTAAGAAATGGTCTTATATCTATTAGTGAAGACGGAACAGGCAATTAATGCCTAAACCAGGAAGTGAAGAAAAAGAAAAATTAAAAAGCAAGTTGTTTGGAATTGCATTACAGTACTTTTAATATCGGTTCCACTCAATTAACTGGCGTACTGTTATCGTAAAATCAAAAGACGGATGTTGAATTGTTAATTTTTTCTGCAGTTACTTACTGCACAATGACACAGACCGAGCGAGTACGTTATGCAGAGTTAGCCGAGGCTGGCTTGTTTAATATTACTCTCAGAGTTTAGTTTACAGTACAGACAATCAATATACCCGTGCTGCATTGTCTCTCTCACTCTCTCCTTCAAATAATGCAAGACGTGACTTCTATGCCGTCTGCCCACTGTTACAATTACTCTCGGTATTCCAGCTCAATGGTGTTCAATTACCGATACTTTCAAATTGCAACCATAAATGATCCCTCTACTTTTTACTAACTAATATTACCGTTACCAAGCATATCATTTTAGCAGTTTTTTTTGGTTATAGTCTACGTTTTATACAAAACGCTTGGGATAAAATTAAAGTGGTCAACAGAAAAAAATCATCTCCAACACATCTAGAATAAAACTATAAAAAATAATTTTACCACCAAAAGCGTGGGGTGCTTTTTATGGTTTTTACGTTTCCTTCTTAGAGACTTTACTTTTACCAATATCTGTTTATTATGAAATATATTAATTGATAAAGAGCACCCCACGCTTTTGATGGTAAAATTCTCTTTTTTTTTTTTTTGTAGTTTTATTCTAGATGTGTTGGAGATTATTTTTTTTCTGTCGACCACTTTAATTTTAGCCCAAGCGTGTTGGAAATTAAAATTATTTTTCATTTTTTAGTTCGGTTTTCTAATAAAGCGTGTTGCTTTAGTTTTTTTAAACTATTATTTATTGTGTTAGGCACCTAATGTTTATATTACAAAAGAGTAGCCCGATAGGTATGCAGACATGTAATACACCCCATTCCACCCTTCCCGATCGCTCTATTACAGTCAATATCAGTACGAGCAAGTGAACGGCATTGTGGAACAAATTCTGCTCTCTAGTCATAACATATACAATTTAAGTATATGTTCATAGAAATTAAAATAAAATTTATAAAGTAAGTATTATTAGAGAAGCAATAAATCAGAAATTATCAATGAATCCATAGAAAGACCAATATTATAAAATAAAGATATTCAAAATCTTTTAAAGTAAGCTAACGTCCGGTATTCCCAGATTTATTGTAGTAAGGAGTTCCAGAATCTAGCAATATACAGGTTGAAAATTATTTAAACCGACAAACTCTGGAGGTTGTAGGGGACACCAAAACAAATATTGTTCCCTAATGTACTTTTCTCCTATGAGGATTACTTAAACCGGTAGAGGAAGATTTATCTTGAGGCAAATTAATTAAATCAATAAACACTTTTGCATTTTTTATTACGAAGAGACAACACACTAACACAACGCAATTACTTAAATTACGATAGAGGTTCAAAAATGCCTCCAGTGACATGTAAACAAAGGTTACACCGGCGGATCATGTTCTGTCTAACACGGGCAAAAACTCCAGGAGTATCGTTAATTGCTCCTGCTGCTGCTACTATCCGGGAAACCAGATCCTTTTTTGATACAATAGGAGTTGTGTAAACAAGGTTGCGCATTTCTCCCCACACAAAAAAATCCAAAGGGGTCATATCTGGGGATCGAGCAGGCCATGGTACAGGACTACCTCTGCCAATCAATTTTTCTGAAAACAGTTGGTTCAAGAATCGACGCACATGACGACTAAAATGTGCCCGCGCTCCGTCATGTTGGAACCAAATGCGTTGTCTTGTAGGGAGCGGGACGTCTTCCAGCAATTCTGGCAATGCTCTGGCGAGAAAACTGTAATAGTGTCTGCCATTTAATGGCCTAGGTAGGAGATATGTCCCAACAACACCGGCCCACACATATCAGTGTACTCACATCAGGTGTATCGCTCCATTAGTAAACAGATACAATTCACTACCACACTGGTGGACAAAACAATTCCTACCATGAACAGCAGTTGCAGTCATGACTACTAAAGAGCTTAATACGCCCTCTACCGGTTTAAATAATCCTCATAGGTAAAAATGGCATTAGGGAAAAATACTTGTTTTGGTGTCCCCTACAACCTCCCAGAAATTGTCGGTTTAAATACTTTTCACTCTGTATTCTGTAAAGAAATTAGACTAATGGGGATCTGTGTTGTAGGATATGCAGTTGGAGGTTCTATTAACACTAAATTTAATTTTCTTATAGCAGAAGGCAGTGAAAAAAAACTACTCATTAATTTCAACTGTTCCACCACAAGTATAGCAAAGTAAATGTAAAAAAATGTTAAAATTAAATTTATATTCCTGTATTAGAATTTCATTGTATGATAGCTTAAATCTGTTCTAAGCTCATTAAACTTATAAAATAGGCCTAATACTACGGCAGAAAAGTGAATTACTTACATATTAAGCACCAAAACGAATTTCAAAAGTCTCCTACTCACCTGAAAACAGAATAAATAATATAATATATATTTAGTTATATTAACAGACACAATTATAAAGAATGTAACTAACTCCTCATATCTCCTCCTCGGCTATGCGAATTGAGATTCACAGAAGATAGAGTGTAATCAAGTAATATTTGCAAATATAATAAAAATTATCTGAAATAGTTTTAAAATATATTTTGATGAATTCGACACGAATTCCAATACTAATAAATATACATTGTAATTATATTTTGAATAAAAAATATTACAATTTCCAGAAACATGAATGGATGAATTGAACTGGTAATTCTTAACTCCCCGAAACACTAATTTAGAAATAATATACACATTTAGAAAATAAGACTATTAGATATAAAATACGTCTGTACGATACTGTTATTATATAGTAATAATATAATAATAATAATAATAATAATAATAATAATAAATTTATACTTTCCTTACCAAATAAATAAAATATCCTCAACTCGTGTCCAACTCAGGATCAGGTCGAGGAATGAGATGAGATGAAGCCCCTATATTTAATGAGGTCTGTGAACTACAAGGGTGCCGGCCGACCAACCCTGACGCACCGTCACAGGGGCAGATGAATGAAATGAAAAGAAATGGACGAGATGAGTAAGGGGAAATGGTGGAATGAAATTTGTGCCAGGGGAAAACGGGACAAACCGCGAGAAAAACCTGTTCAAGCTGCATTTCTTCCACCAAGAAACCCACATGGAGTGACCGACACTTGATCTCGGGACCCCAGCAGTAAGAGGCGAGCGTCTAACCGCGTACGCCCCGGAGCAGCCATACTTTCCTTATCAGTGGCATTGAATTGACCTTTTCTGTGTTATTAATTTAATTAAATAAGTTATGGATTTTCATCAAGTAAACACCAATTCAACTGATTATTAATTTAACTCTAGACAACTCATAATTGTTCAAATCTGTACAATTTATGTTAAAGTGGAAGGCAAAAACCTTACGGTCCTCAGATAAAATAAACTTATTATTATTATTATTATTAGTAGTAGTAGTAGTAGTAGTAGTAGTAGTAGTAGTAGTAGTAGTAGTAGCAGTATTTTCATAAATACACATATTCACAGGTTACATTAGGCTTTTAGCTGAAGCCAAAAGTATAGGCCTAAATATACACATAAATCATTATATAAAAAAAGTACAAAAAATATGGTGTTAAACATAATGTATATATTAAATTATTGAAGATGTCACTTGTTGTCCTATTGTGGTCTGGTTTCCATGTGAACACGTGACAAGCTAGAGATATAATTTCATTAATTTTTATCAATATCAAATTTATTCGCTTATCATAATTTTCATCATCATCATCATTTTTTAATTTAATTGTCCATTTTTTTTATTTCCTCAACCAAAATATACAATTTTCTATCCGAGGTTATATATTTTGGTTTTTTAGCATTGCTTTTTTATGATGTAAGAGGAGCTGGCCCATAGCATTAACCCCCACCTGGAGGACCAGAGACGTTTTCTGGAGTCTACCATAGACCAATTGCTTTCACTGCAGCTAAGAGTCTGATCCACCCTTTATTGCCACATTCGCCGTCTGCACCATACCGTAGGTTTTCTACTCTACTGCATCCGCCGTTGGGTCTTCACCGTAACCCTGGTTAGGGACCCTTACAAGGTACTATCAGCCGGGCGAGCTGAACCAAGATTTTTTAACGAGGTGTTACTCTTCCCCCTTCTCCTTTCTCATCCCGACTTGGGGCCGGCACTTTCTTTTTTTAATTTCACTAAAATTCATTGGATTTAGGCTTGTGCAATAGTGAGAGCTGAAAGGAAATAGAGAGGAGTCATATTGAAAAAAATAACATTCATGGCGGCAGCAAATGTTTCCTGGTTCAGCGCTAGGCGGCCTGTTGCTAATCTATCACTTTATGTCTGTGATAATAAGTTACTAAAATAACAAAGTGTGGAATTTTTTAGGAATCTGATGACACTCATAGCTAATAAAACTGAAATGGAATTCTGCATTAAAATAAGTGCTCCTGCGATGGGCAGGACATGTGGCACGAATTGGAAATGAAAGACGTGCGTGGAAGCTTCTTGTAGGAAAACCAGAGGAAAAACGCCCAGTTGCTATACCAAGAATGAGGTGGGAGAATAGCATTAAATATTATTTGTGGAAAATAGATTATACAGGGAATGATTGGAAAACATCTCAGGATAGGGATGTGTACAGAGCTTAGTTCGCACGGCCATGAACCTACGGGTTCGATAGTGCCAGTTGGTTAGTTAGTTAATAAGTGCTCCAACTTACAGATCTAGCATTTATGTATTTACACGCTCTGTCATATTTTGACCACATGTGGATGTGAGGCTTAGTAGATGGTAGAACTGTCGCGCCATCTTGTGACAATGAAATATCTAGTAAGTTCAAACTCAAGAAATATACATGACTTATACATATGAAAATAATGGACACATCACGCAGGTAAATTCTCTATCGTCATACAAAATGTTAAAAAAATAAATAAATACATTCTGTGTGTAAAAAGAAACAAAAACGAATCTCCTTTCTCTTGAGATTTATTATGACAAAGGTGCATACACATGGAGTTAAGTTATTATTCAAGGCTAGCGACATGTTTTCATCAACGACAGCTCTTAAAAGTTGGACCTGCATTCTAATGAAAACAAAAAGAACTTGATGCTGGACAATAACATTTGAGGACACATTTGCATTATTTACATAAAATAAATACGCAGTCTATGATTTCTAAGGAATCAGATTACCTCCAAGATACATTTTAATGTTACAAACATCTGAATAATCTAGAAATAGCAATTAAAGTTTTTCTATGAGTTGTTATTCACGCTTCAGTATTTATAATTGGATTATAAAATTCTATAGTGTCTATAAACCATGCTGTACTATTAAGGTATCATTCTTGCTTATTTATTTACCTTGAGCAAATTATATAAACAGGATTTTCTAATTTATTGATTTTTAATGGTCAAGCATAGGATTTATTAAGAGTAAAAACAAGCAAAGCGATATCACCACAGAACTTACGAAGCCCTTGAGGTGGTAAGAGGTTAAGGCTCCCAGGTTCATAGCCAAACGGCACAATGTGGCAATCGGGTATAGTATCTTCTTCTTCTTCACTTCACGGGCTAGGCAAATTGCGTGTTCCGACTCACTCTTGTTCTGTCCATCTTTTCACTGGCTTGCCTACAGTCCTTGTACCTCTTGGCTTGTAGTTAAATGCTGCTTTTGGAAATCTTGTTACATTCATTCTTTCTACATGTCTATACCATTTTTCTCTATTCTATGATTTTATCATTCAATGGATATATATAGGCCTATATAAACTCTGTTCTTATATCTTCATTCTTTATCCGATCCATTCTTGTGCAGCCTTTTGTTCTTCTAAGGAAGTTCATTTCTACGCTTTGTAATTTTTTGGTCATTGACCAAGTTTCACTTCCATAAAGTAATGCAGGAACCGCCAATGTTTTATAAAACTTCAATCTAGTATCTCTTCTTGTTTTGTTCTTTAATGATCTATGTATAGTTCCACATATCATTTATAATCTTGATAGTTTCAGTTCAGCGCCATAGCCGAGCGGTTAAGGTAGGAAGCCTTGGCGCAGAGCTACGGGACTTGCGCTGGTTCGAGTCTCCATGGGGGAAGACATTTTCTCATGGTATTTCGGCCAGTATGGGACTGGTGCCCATCCAGCATCGTGAGGCAATTGGGTAGCTACAATAAGTAGCGGCTCCAGGTTGAGGAACCAGCTATAACGGCTGGGGGACTCGACATGCTAACCACATGTCACCCCTACACTGGCTGTTGATCATTTATCTCTGTGATTGACACATGTGGATGTGGTAAAAGGGCAACCGCTGAAAAGTGGAAAGACCCTCAATCGGAATCGGATAGTTTCATATTTACCTCTCTTTCAGTTTTTGTGTTTATGGTAAAATTACAACCCAAATAATTAAAATTTGTTACTTGTTCCAGAGGTTTGTTGTCTATTATGATCTTTGATCGTATGTGTTCACTTCCCCAAAATGCCATTATTTTCGTTTTTTCCTTTGATATTTTAAAATTATATTCTTGGCATAACTGATTTAATTGATGTAAAGAGTACTGCAAATTATTTTCATTTTCTTGAATAATAACCACATCGTCAGCATACATTAAAACATTTAATATTTTAAAATGGTCAATTCTCATACCTACATTAATAGTACAGTATCAATAAACACAATTATTGTAGCAGATAGATAAAGTTGGGCGTTCAAAAAGTAATGACAGCACTGCTGTAACATCACAAAAAAATATTTAGATTACTCCTAACATTATTAACTTAATTTGTAGTCACTCGTCAAGCCAACTATACGTTGCCAAATTTTTTGAATACGGCGACCTTCATCTGCAGCACCATTTCTGGACATCTCTTTCATTGGTCAATCTAGAGCTTTCTGGATATCAACTTTTGATTTAAATCGAATGCTATAATAGAGGTTATTTGATCTTTGAGAATAAGATATAATCACAAGGGCTCCTGCCTGGTGAATTTGATGGATGTTCGAGTATTTCCCAGTTCCACATTCTAAACAAATTCTACTGAACTACTCTTAGGGCGGTATTATTTACTATTATGTAAGAAACAATTAATGTATTCTCAAAATATTGCAATTTGTCCACCGCTGTGGTCTCAAGGTAGTGTGCTGCCTTGTCACGCAGCGGGCCCGGGTTCGATCCCCGGTCGGGACAGTTTTTCTGGGTGAGGTTTTTATCGGGGTTTTTCCTCACCTGTAAGACAAACGCCAGGAAAACTTTAAGGCCCAAATGGTCCCCAAAATCATATGGCCATCGCAATCATCATAATTCATATTCATCTTAGTTTAAACTTAGGATTAGGGACTCTCTTGGCGCATCACTATCATCATGATCATCATCATCACCCATCATATCATCGGGGCAACGTAACCCCACCTTCCAGGCGCCCCATCTTCAGAAGTGGGTTACAAGTATGTCATGCCAGAACACCAGGAATGTCGAAAGACAACCTGGGGCATTTGAAAAAAAAATATTGCAATTTCTAGACTTTCAATATTACAGATTTATACAACAAAGACTACTCAACGACATACCACAAGATTAAAATGGTCACCACTAGGATCGCAGTATTGCTTTACTTATCGAATGCCCTAGTGGTAAACCTTTGTACAACTTATCACATTAGATTTAAGAAGTGTTAATTTCCTGATTGAAAATATTGCTGAGTATCAGAATATTTAAGAAAATATTCATATTTTACTCGCTTACATTTAGATATAACCTGAGAAAAGACTGCCTAGTGCAGAAGTTGCTACTGCCGTTGCATTATGAATCAGTCATACACTTCGACATGGACCGGGAATTACATAGCAATAAAGCTCACGCACTCTAAACAGGCGGGTCCGTGAAGTCACTGTTGTTCTTAGGTAACAAGAGGTGAAATTGTATTAGTGACTTAAAAATATTAACTCATCTGTTATTCAACTTTTATAAGATTCATGATGTGTTCCGTTGAGGTATTATTCAAAATTAACATCAGATTTAAAGAACATTTTCGAGACTTTATCCACGCAGAAGGAAAATCAAGCTATGCAAAACACGTTATCCACGAAGGACATCGCATGTTAAATATTGAAAACACCCTAACAGTAATGCACAGAAAAAATAATCCAGCGAAGATGAACCCTACTCGAAGAGATGGAAATCATGAAAGCAGTTCACAACAACGACAATCTCATAAACGAAAACGAACCCAATACATGTAACCCCCTCTACCAGATCTTCAGTGAAACAGCAGTTTTGAATTCTGCCGATGATGGGACAAGTCCCGAAAGCGCTACAGTTAAATAATTAATTAATTTGAGGATACGGACCTTTCAGGTGAATAATCCATAATTTTATATTTCATCTGTTATTACTGAAGACGTACTTCAAATGTGTATATTTACAAATTATTTCAAAGTTAAGGTAAACTTACATCTGATTGCAGGGTCAGGATGAGTATTGTTAAGAATATTGATGCGTTTCGAAGAATACGCTTCAATTTGAAGTGAATTTTGACAATAATACTGATCGTTTATGGGCTACTTCATAGCATAACTTTATTATGATCGAGGTTTTCGCGTTACCACTGAAACTCCAGCCTTTTTATGTGAATATGTGGTAACGGAAATATGAAACTTCGCTGCGAATGGTAGCTTCATAACAGATAACATAATTTACTTCGGTTTACAAAAGAAAATTTAATTAAACACAGCTTTACAACAAAACGTCATTATCGATCCACCTGCAATAACGGCTTATGTTTCATGTTGACTCCTTTCTTTCAATTCAAAAGCTCAACTAAATCAAATTGACATTTTTATAACCACGAATTAAATACTTCAATCTCAACAACCGAAATGGAGGCAATTTATTTTGAAGGAAGGATTTAACTATTGCTTATACTGCCTTACGTCAATCCTACTGTAATGTGTTAAGTATTTGAAAGCAAAGCAAAAGAGAACTGGAAATACCACACATACTCCAAGTGGTTTTGGTTTATTCTAACCTTAGTTTACTTCAAGTTCTGATGAGAAACAAATGGCTACAAAATGCGTGAACTAGAAAAACTCATGCAATATAACATCTTGCTGTAGTATTAATCAAAAGAAATTCAGAATGGGTTTTTGCAATATCTTTAAAAGCTTACATTTATTTATGAAAATGTGATGGCAATGATAAAGAAAGTTCGTTTCTCATATTTCAAACACATATTGAATTTTTTACTAATCAAAGGAGTCGCCGTACGCATTACATACCTCGGAATTAACTGCATCTATTTAGAAAATTAAATTCAGCCAGCTATAAAAGATCCATCTATCTATAGTAATTCTGCCCGAGGGCAGGTCCTTCACTGCAATCATAGCATTTTCATGCTATGCTTTGCAGCTTTACTAGGGAATTGCAGGTGTGGTAGCTTCCCGTTGCTTTCCACACCGGTGAAGGATGACGATGATGATAAGGATGATGAAAATGGCCGGATGATTTTCGGAGACCGTTGGGCCCTAAGCTTTCTGACAATTGTCTTACAGGTGAGGAAAAACCCCGAAAAAAAACCTCACCCACGAGCCTGTCCCGACCGGGAATCGAACCCGGGCCCGCTGCGTGACAAGGCAGCACGCTACTTCGAGACCACAGCGGTGGACCTATAAAGGATATAGAAAGAAATTTAACATAGCTACATTTTGAAAACGCTTGCTATTATGCATTTACCTGTCATCCCTTCTTCTCTAAAAAAACATTAAATTGAAAATATATAAAAATATTATTCTCTCAGTTATATTATATGGTTGCAAAACATGGACTATAACTTTAAGGGAGGGAAAAGGATTACGAATATTTGAGAATAAAGTTCTTAGGAAAATTTTTGGACGGATGCGAGATGAACAGACAGGTGAATGGAGAAGACGTCATAACAGTTCGTTCCATTATCTTTAAGGGAATCCAGATATAATAAGAATAGTTAAGTACCGTATCTAAATAAAAACAAAACTTAAGTATTGTAAATTGCGATGGGCAGGACATGTGGCACGAATGATGAATGAAATAGAGGCATAGAAACTACTTGTACGAAAACCAGAGGGAAAGCGTCCAGTAGTTAGGCCAATAATGGAGTGGGAGAATAATATAATTTGAGGTACGAAGATTATACAGGGGGTGACTGGAAAACATTAGCTAAATATATACATGTGTGGAGAGTTTATGTGAGCGCGTCAATGAACCCAAGGGTCCGATTGTTTCCAGATCTGAATTTCATTCCCATGTGTGCCACGTGCCCTGTCCATCGCAGTCTATGAGACTCTGTTATTATATCCGGCTTCCCAAAAATATCAAGTTGCTCACTGTTATGAAGTCTTCTCAATTCACCTGTCTGTTCATCTCTCTTTGGTCCAAAATATAAATACTCTTAATATTTCCACCTCCCTTAAAGTAACAGTCCATGTTTGGCAAAATAACAGTTTTATATATGCTATTTTCAGTTTAATTTTTTTTATAAGAGAAGCTTGGAACGAAAGAGTCCCTGCAATGCAAAATAGCATGTTTTCTAGAATTGAGCCTATGTTTAATTTATTTGTGCACTTCATTCCTGTTTATAATGACTGATACTGTATAATGTAAGTATATCAATGTGTGAACACGTGTTTAGTTTTATTGACGAGTTATTGGTAAATCCAGAAAATTGGATAAACTTGGGTAAATTTCTGGACAAAACGCGGAAAATAAGAACAACACTCATTCATGAATAGGCCTAAATATAGGCCTATGTTATCAAAATGCAATACCATTAATTCTTAATAATTATACATAACTTAATTAATGTATAATGCTATTGTATTATTATGTAATTGTAATATTATTGTGTTTTCTTTATGTAACTGTAATGTTATTTTCTTTTTTGTTTATCTTTATAATATTACAAATTATTACTTTATTGTAATGGACTGTCAACAGCATGTACGGCTTACTGCCCGTGCGACCCATATTTGTAAATAATATTGTAAATATCTTACTTTTTGTCTAATAAAGTCCCACTACTACTTGCTTTAGTTTTATTGATGTTTACTTCCAGCTCCAATTTATTAGTGTTACTGAATAGAAAATGCGTGTTGGCCCTTAGTGTCTTCTCGTTATCGTCCCATAACACTACATCAACAACATACAATAACTTCGTGTTCCAAAGATTTGATGGATGTTCTAACTATAAAATTGAACAGTAAAGGAGAGGCTGGATCTCTTTACTTGAACCCATTGTGAATTTTATAAGGATCTAAAAACTTTTAGAATCACTAATTCCAGCAGGATACTATATAACGTTTCGCCCTTATTTGAATCGTATGCGTTTTTTGAAATCGGGGAAAAATCAATGACACAACCTAACCATAATCTGACTCTATGACCATATCTCCACAATAATCAACGTTGGAAAATGTCTGTGCATTTTTTTTTTTTTGCATTCAAGCACAAACATAAAAATGCATATTTTACAAAAGTATGTTACGAAAGAGTTTTTAAAATATGTTATCTAATAAAAATAATCAGGTAATATTACGAAAACATTATACTAGACTTATACAAATAGCCTAATTATATATGTTTAAACATGTAAATCCCTTATTAAACCAGGACAACAACGCGTAACCCTGAACCCACACACATCCATCAACTGACTTCTTTTGATAACAGGATAGCATACAGATGAGATGCCTATGGACGAAGTAAAATGCTATTTTCACAGTTAAAATTCACTATTATAGGGATGGTCTATGGCCTTTGAATTATACCCAAAACTATAGTATTATTAGTATTATTATTATTATTATTATTATTATTATTATTATTATTATTATTATTATTATATAGAATCTGCAGAAATGAAGTTCCTACGTTCAGTAGCGGGTGTGACAATTTTGGACAAGAAAAGAAGTGAGGATATTAGAAAGGAGTTAAATATTTTTAATTTAACAAATATAATTGACAACATGAGAAACAACTGGTATGAACATGTCAAGAGAATGCCTACAGATAGAATCCCTCAGCTGTTACTAAAGTACAAACCAATAGGACATAGAAATGTTGGACGCCCATTTACTAGATGGGAGGATTCATTAAATCCCACTTGTTGTAAAAACAGGTCAAAAGGCCTAATTTCATGAAGCAGAAGAAGAAGATTATTATTATTATTATTATTATTATTATTATTATTATTATTATTATTATTATTATTGTTTACCTTCTAAGGATACCTCACAATAACCATTTTTGTCTTTCGTTGACGACAAGAAGATCGGGATAAACAGATTCCCGGGCAAGAATAACAGCACACGGGTGGTGATAAAAACACATTCAAATTTATTTAGGAGTAGCAGCGCACGCCGGGTATTAGCTAGTTCAAAATGAAAGTAAGACAACTATAAATAAATTAATTTAATAGCTCCAAATACCTCGAGAATACTTTTATCAAAAATATATTTTTTAAGCTCTTTAAGGGCTATTCTTAACAGTTATTTTAGGTCTATATTTTACAGCCCTTCAAGCTCTTGAATACTTTGAGGCCTCATTTACAATATACCTTATTGTTAATTTCTCTAAAGTCAGTAAACAATCAGGGATGCAGGTTTGCCCAATTAAAATCACAAATACTAACTTACTGGCACTATAGAACCCTTAAGTTAATGGCCGCACGAATATAAGCTCTCCACACAATCTTATATCGAGCTATTGTTTTCCAATCATCCCTTATAAAATAAGCTTCCCTCAAACCATGGTTAACGTTATTCTCCCACCTTATTCTTGGCCTACCTACTCGGCGCTTTTCCTCTGGCTTTCCACAAGGAGTTTTCAAGCCCATATTTCATTCTCCATTCGTGTCACATGCCCTCCCTATCGCAGTCTATGAGACTAAACTGTTTTTATTACATCTGGTTTCCAACAAAAATCAGGCAACTTGTAATGCAGTAACTTCCATTCACCTGTCTGTTTATCTCTCTTTGGTCCAAGAATTTTCCTAAGAACTTTATTCTCAAATACTCGTAATATTTCCTCCTTCCTTAAAGTAAGAGTCAATGTTTCACATCCATATAACTGGGAGAATAACAATTTTATATAATTCTACTTTAATGTTTAGGGGGTACGCTGTAGCGTAGTGGCTAAGGCGCTGCACTACAAGCCGGAAGGTCGAGGGTTCGAGTCCCGATGGGATCAGGATTTTTAAACTGACCCAAACCTTCTGGCGGTACTATGGCCCTGGGGTCGACTCAGCCTCTAACGGAAATGGGTACCATTTCTGGGGGTAAAGGCGGCCGTCACGCAGGGCTGACAACCCGGCTGACATCAAGTGCCGACTGTTCAGAAAAAATGGGAGCCTCAACCTCCCACAACCCCAAGGGCCTCCTGAGGCCTGTAGTGGGATCACTTTACCTTAATTGAATGTTTGAGATAAGTTGGGATTGACAAAGAGTCCCTGCAATCACAAATACTAGTAAAAGAAGTAAAATAAGAAAAAACCAAGTTAATATCAACACGAATTTCGTTCTTATCAAACAGAGTATTATTATTGTTGACACATCAAAGCGCCAGAACACACTACTAAATAAACAGATACTGGTAAAATTAAGCTCTTTAAGAAGAAAATGTAAACATCATAAAAAGCATCCCACCCTTTTGATGGTAAAATTATTTTCTTTTTGTTGAAAGATTCCGTAACATTGATAGATAGATAGATAGATAGATAGATAGATAGATAGATAGATAGATAGATAGATAGATAGATAGATAGATACAGGTCAAGCTAATATAAAGCGTGTAAAAAAGCAGACCACAAGCTCTACCTTACACATGTGTTGGTATCAATTGCGGTAAGTTTTTACACGCTTTATATTAGCTTGACCTGTATCTATGTAACTGAATCTTTTAACGCGATTTTCACCCACTTAAAATCATTGGATCTTCTTGAAACTTTACATACTTGTAAAAGACCCGTGACAATATAATAACTTCATATTTCGTTTCTAAAATCATGGCCAGAATCATCAGAAAATCAAAAAAGTGTCTTTATATCCATGTATCGGAATCTTTGAACACGATTTTAACCCACTTAGAAACATTGGATCGACTTGAAACTTTGTACGTGTAAAGGACCCGTGACAATATAATAATTTCATATTTGTTTTCTAAAATCCTGGCCAGAATCATCAGAAAATATAAAAAAAGTGTCTTTGTATCTGTGTAACGGAATTTTTGAACACGATTTTCATCCACTTAGAAACATTGGATCGACTTGAAACTTTGTGTACTTGTAAAGGGCCCGTGACAATACAATAATTTCATATTTGTTTCTAGAATCCTGGCCAGAATCATCAGAAAATAAAAAAAAATTAAAACTGGTATAATAGGTTGCACACTTGTCGATTTCTTACTCAATCGTTGTAAGAGCTCAGTTGGTAGGGGAGCGGTACACTCTAGTGGTATATAATTTCTGTAATCCATAGGTCGCTGGTTCAAATCCGGCTGGGAGGTTTTTTTCTTTTTAGAAGAGTATTACTTTCAGTTCATACTACAATAGAATCGAATTTGAAGATATTTACATTTTTATCTTATTCTGTAAAATATTAAAACTAAAAAATAAAAAAATAAATAATAGTTTTAAAAAACTAAAACAACACGCTTTATTAGAAAACCGAACTAAAAAAATGAAAAATAATTTTAATTTCCAACATGCTTGGGATTAATAATTTTACCATCAAAAGCGTGGGGTGCTTTTTATGATTTTTACATTTTCTTCTTAGAGACTTTACTTTTACCAATATCTGTTTATTATCAAATATATTAATTGATAAAGAGCACCCCACGCTTTTGATGGTAAAATTATTTATCCCAAGCATGTTGGAAATTAAAATTATGTTACATTTTTTTAGTTCGGTTTTCTAATAAAGCGTATTGTTTTAGTTTTTTAAAACAATTATTTATTTGTCTTCATTTTACTAGTATTTGTAATTTTAATTGGGTAAAACTACATTCTAGATTGTTTACTGATTTTTAGCGGAATAATCACTAAGATAGGCCTAATATAGTTTTATTTTTATTTTTGTATGTTATGAATTGCCGCAAAGTTATGCCTGATTCTTAATTGTATTGTTTACAGTTAATATTTTAACACGATTTCGAAATAAACATACAATTATCCTTATACCTATTATTTTACAAGCATGATACATAAATGCGATGCGGTTTTACTTAAATAATTAATTAGGGTGGTTCTTGCGGCCTGTGCTAATGGACTTGCGGTTGGACGTTACAAGACCATGGTTATAAACCATAAAAAGTGGTAAGTACTATACATGGCTACGAGGTTATATCCAAGCCGTTAATTTTGATATTAATCAATTGTCCAAAATGTTGTTACAGGAAGTATGGTTATGGCATCAAAACTTCTTATGTAAAATACATTATACTGCACATTATATTTAAATACAAGTTGTACAAAAAAGAAAAGAAAAACAGTAGTGTAATTATTTAATTACAATATATTCTTAATGGTTCGGAGGCATATTGACAGATGTCGTTCAGTTGTACACAAATAACAATTTATTATCAATAATTTGGACATATGTAAATAAATAATAGTTTAAAAACTATAACAACACGCTTTATTAGAAAATCGAACTAAAAAATGAAAAAAATAATTTTAATTTCCAACACGCTTGGCATAAAATTAAAGTGGTCAACAAAAAAGTCATCTCCAACACATCTAGAATAAATAGTTATCTACAAAAAAAATAATGTTACCATCAAGAGCGTGGGGTGCTCTATATCAATTAATATATTTGATAATAAACATATAGGTCTATTAGTAAAAGTAAAGTCTCTAAGAAGAAAACGTAAAAACCATAAAAAGCATTTCAGTGAAAAACCTGCCCTCGGGCAGATTTACTATGTCTTCTTCCTTCCAAGTATTAGGGCAAGGCCTGTTACGATCCTACAGAAAATTTTCCCTCCAGCGTTTCATAGGACGGCCCAGTGATCTTCGTCCTCTTGGTATATAATTATAAATAGCTTTGGGGATCCGATTTGAACTCATTCTTTCAAGATGGTGTTTCCAATTTAGTTGGTACTGTTTAATGTATTCCAAAATTGGTGTAGTCTTCAATTCTTTTAAGATATCGGTGTTCCTTTTCCGATCCCATCTGGTGTAACCCGCTGTTCTGCGCATGAATCTCAAGATTTACTATATATATAGAAAAAATAAGAAATACTGTCATACGAAAAAAAAATGAATATTAGATATTCAATAATATACGGTATTATATAATATATATAAGCAATTAAATTAGTATGGGCACGTACGACGAATGCAAGAAGGAGAAAATGAAGATCTCGAAACTCGTGGATGCAAGAAATAAGAACTGGAATGAGAACAAAGGACTGGAGGACATGGAGTGGATGGATAGAGACGAGTGGAGATGAAAAATAAACTTTAGGCACAGAAAAATATGTAAACCTGTATATAAATATGTATAATTTTGTATGCGATTTAATGTTTTTTTTTCATTAAATCAGTTTTCAAATGCATTTAAAGACCTACCATTCTTTTTTTGGTGAATATTTTCCTTTATTTCTTAGCATATTATATGAAACTGTTAAGCATTATATCAGCCATAGTGAATTTGAAATTAATTCTGCATTAACGATTCTTCCATGTGATTAAACATGTTCATCCACCGAATAATCCCTAGTAGCGGGAGAAAGTTCTTTTATAGCATCATGCCATGTGAACAAAACAAGATTAAGGAAATAACTTCTCCCTCCTCTATCCCTCTTCAGTGCGATTGTTTTCGAATAGTCACATTGAATAGATAGTCTATCCTGCTTGAAAATATTTTTTTACACGCTTTATATTAGCTTGACCTCCATCTATGTAACGGAATCTTTCAACACGATTTTCACCCCCTTAAAAACATTGGATCGACTTGAAACTTTGTATAATTGTAAAGGACCAATGACAATACAATAATTTCACAATTTGTTTCTAAAATCCTGGCCAGAATCATCAGAAAAAAAATAAAAACCGGTATAATAGGTTGCGGACTTATCGACTTTTTAGTCAATCGTTGTAGAGCGGTGGACTGTAGTGGTATATACTTTCAGTAATCCATAGGCCGCTGGTTCAAATCCGGCCCGGAGGATTTTTTAAGAAGAGTATTAAGCAATTAAATTTTCATGGGATTCCGGTTTATGACAATCAATTAAACTAAAAATTAAAAAAATAATGATAGTTTAAAAAAACTAAAACAACACGCTTTATTAGAAAACCAAACTAAAAAATAAAAAATAAATAATAGTTAAAAAAAATAAAACAACACGCTTTATTAGAAAACCGAACTAAAAAATGAAAACTAATTTTAATTTCCAACACGCTTGGGATAAAACTAAAGTGGTCAACAAAAAAATAATCTCCAACACATCTAGAATAAAACTAGAGTTATCTACAAAAAAAAATTACCATCAAACGCGTGGGGTGCTTTTTATGGTTTTTACGTTTTCTTCTTAGATACTTTATTTTTACCAATATCTGTTTATTATCAAATATATTAATTGATATAGAGTACCCCACGCTTTTGATGGTAATTTTTTTTTGCATAACTCTAGTTTATTCTAGATGTATTGGAGATTTTTTTTTGTCGACCACTTTAATTTTATCCCAAGCGTGTTGGAAATTAAAATTATTTTTCATTTTTTAGTTCGGTTTTCTAATAAAGCGTGTTGTTTAAATTTTTTAACTATTATTTATTTTTTATTTTTTAGTTTGGTTTTCTAATGATGCGCGCTGTTTTAGTTTTTTAAAACTATTATTTATTTTCCATAAGTAGTAACTTAAGTGTACATGTTGATTACATTTCTCGTAGAAGAATTTCTTCTATTTTCTATCCATTACCCTCCGCCCCATTAGGAAACATATTTATACCCCCAGGTTAATTATAATTGTACATTATTGCTCTAGTTCATCTTCATAGGCTACATAAAAATGAGTAAGAGTCTGATAGTCTGTCTGTCCGTCCTTTATGGACTCAAAAATTACTTGACAGATATGAATTTTTTTATCTTTATTTAGAGAATATTTCTGGGACATTTAACGTAAATAACATATGTACTATAGGGCGCGGAGCTAAAAAAGGGGCACCGGTGGCACTACCAAAAAGTCGCTTTTTGGTCGCTTAAAAAAAAAAACGCTTACGCTGCCTAAACCATAAACAATACACCAAAATAACGTACACTGAATTGAATATCTCAAAAAATTCTACAAAAAAAGTTACCGATAGCGTATGTCTATCTTTTAAGGATAACTCACAATAACCATTTTTGTCTATCAGCTTATTGATGCCGAGAAGATCGGGATGAGCAAATTCCCGGGCAAATGTAATAGCGCACGGCGGGTATTTTTTTACGGATAATTCACAATAGCCATTTTGTGTCTTTCAGCTCATTGATACCAAGAAGATCGGGATAAATAGATTCCCGGGCAATGCCAGATAATCAGAACGGGGTATCTAAAAATAAGTACGATATAAATTTACAATTGTTTTTCATTTTACTTATTCAACTAAACAAAACACATTATTTACTCGTATTTATGTGTAGAAGTGCATGTCGGGTATTTAGCTAGTATAAAATAAATACGGCGGTTGTGTTATTGTAGTTATTTACATGCGAGTATGAAAAGTTTTTCACACGAGCGTTCAGCGAGTTTACAGTCTGTGTAACGTAATTTTACTAAATGCTTTTATATAAACTATTAACCGTAACGATTATTACATACTTGTAATTGTGTAAAATGAGAATATAAAATGAAAGTTCTGTCCAATTTTCTCGATGTTGATGGTCTACGGAATGAGAGAGAGAAAAAAAAAGGCTTGGTGCAGTAGCTTCATTTTACAAACAAGTCAAGCTTTCCTTGCTCCAAACGGGTCATCATTTGGTTCATCAGCACCCTGAATCTACAAATGGGCCATACACTGGGAGCAGAAGAGACTACCAAAGAAAGGAAGACGGTACTTAAATGCAAACTGGAATATCCACTGAAAGACCTTGAAATAAACCGTTCACTCGCACAACTTGAATCAAAACGTGTTTCTTTCTCTTTTCCTCTTGTATAGACTAATGCAACACAGGACTAAACTGATCAATTCGACAGGCTGGACTCTCAAGAAAAGATGATCTTGTTTTTCAAGGGCGTTACAACAAAGAAGCATGACCACAAGCTAGCAAGCCAAAAGGTCTGCAACACTTTATAACTCTGTTAATCAAACTGAAATGGCGTCAATTAACCCCCAAGACTAACTGCTGTGGCAATAATCAAAATGAACAAAGATTATCCAATATTGATGTAATTACATTCTTTCATTTGGTTTCGAATTTCTTTTCCCACCTCTGTGGGACTTTTTTCAACACTTTCAAACTATTGCAGGCCTTTTGATATTATTAGAAAACTTAGATATAATAATGTTTGCAGATGATCTTGTTTTACTAGCAACATCTGAAGATGATTTACAATGGTCAGTACATAATTTAAATTTGATAGCCCAGAAATATTCAATGGAAATATCTACCAATAAAACTAAAATAATGGCCTTTTGTGGAAAATCCCCAATACCAAGCAAAATTTGTTTAAATAACAAAATTTTAGAGAGAGTTAATGAGTTTACTTATTTAGGATATAAACTCTCTTTTGTTGAAAATTTGGATTTATCAGAGAAAATTGCGAAATTCTACAAATCAATGGATATTATTAATAGAGTTTTAAAACCTTCATTAGTGCAAAAATCAACTCGTACTCGTCTTTATCAAATAATGGCTCGACCAGTCCTATGTTATGGGAGTGAAGCGTGGACTATAAGGACGAGAGACGAAAGCAGACTAACAGCTTGTGAGATGAAATTTATGCGCCGAACAGCTGGCTACACCAAATGGGATCGAAAGAAAAATGTAGAAATCCTTCAAGAACTTAATGTGTCACCAATACTGGACTACATCTCCAGATATCAGCTAAACTGGAAGGAACATGTCTCAAGAATGGCTAGATCCAGGATCCCCAAGGCAATAATGAACTATTGTCCAAATGGGAAACGGTCACTTGGTCGACCTATGAAAAGATGGCATGAAAACCGCTTTCTCAGGCCGTAACAGTTCTTCTAGGACTAATACCTGGTAGGACGATGATGATGATGAAGAAAACAGTCTGGTTATAGCACATTTTATCATCATAATCATCAGCTTCATATATTAAGCTTCATAACACTTTTTCCGGTGCCATTCTTTATTATTGTTGAGCCTATCTCGTCCTCGATCTTTCAAAACGTATTCTATCCTTTGGGTTATAGTTCATCATCAATTTTATTGTATTCCAAATTATTTTGGACTCTATAAATTATAAACTAACTAACTCACTGCCACTATTGAACGCATAGGTTTGTAGTCGCGCTTTACATAAGTTCTCTACACATCGAAAACCTGACCTAATGATTTCCAATCATCCCCTGTTGGATACATCTAGGCCCTGCCATCCACCCCTTGGGATACCTCGGTCGTCATGACCATACTCCCAAGTCCTAGTTCTAGTCCTCCCTAATCTAATCTCGCGTCCACGTTCAAGTTCTCGGTCCTTTAACCAACACTCCAGGGAGAGAGTGTTGGAGTTTGCACTTCTGGGCAATTGATGAGCTACATAGTACATCAGGTCACTCAATCCTGATGACCCCACAGTTGGTCCACGGGCTCCATGAGCCTAGCCGGGAGGACTGCTGTCGCAGATCCACCGACCATTTCCCTGTTCTGCCTCCAGGGACGTGTCCTGCAGCCGTTGTGAGACCGGCTAGGGCTACAAGCCCAACAGTGTGAGACTTTTAGTACATCCAGGTGCTCATCTCCTGGCGACCCCACAGTTGTCGACGGGCCCGTAGGCCAAGCCAGGAACCAGTACAGTAGCTCCCCGCTGGACTGGTCCGAGCCGAGCCCTGGTGTGCCCCCAGGGACGCCTTCTGCAGCTGTTGTGGGCCAGCACGGAGCTCGCAAGCTCCAACAGATGAGCAAATAGTACGACAAGGCGCTCAACTCTTGCCTACCCCACTAATGGTTCACGAGTCCCTTGGACTTAACCGGGAGGACTGTGTAGCAGATCCACCGATCTTCCCCCAGTGCACCAGCTGGGGACGTGTTTGGTTGCTGAAGTGGGTCCAGCCTGAGCATTTAGTACGTCAGGTCGCTCAACTCCTGACGACCTCACAGATTGTCCTTGGGTCACTCAGTCTACTTCCCTTAAATCGTGCTAAGTGTTATTATCCCACTTCCATTTCTAATCTACCCTTGTTTTCCTACAAGGAGTTTACACGCCCTTCTTTCATTGTCTATTCGTACCACATGTCCTGCTCATCGCAGTCCATCAGATTTAACTCATTATATCTGGAGAAACAATAAAATCTTGTAGTGAGATCACATATTTAGGAATTAAGATAAATAAAAATGGGAGTTATGAAGAGGAAATAAGAAATATAAATAAGAAAGGAAAATTTGCAATTGCTTGCCCCAATGGAATATTGTGGGATAAAAATATAAGTAATAAAAATAAAATGAATATATATCATACAATTGTTAAAAGCATCATTACGTATGGAGCAGAACTTTGGCCATTAACAACAAAAACAAATAAGTACCTTTTGGCAACGGAAATGGATTTTATACCAAGGGCCGCAAGAATTTCAAGAAGAGAAAAAATTAGGAACTCAGTTATAACGAAGAAAATGAAGATTGAAGACACTATTTTAGATTATATTAAAACTCAGCAATTAAGATGGTACGGACATGTCCAACGAATGGAAGAGGATCGACTACTAAAATCTGTTTTGGAATGGAAACCTGAGGGAAGACGAAGCAGAGGAAGAACTAAAACCTCCTGGAGTCAGGGGATATGTTAAATATGAAGGAGAAACATCTACAACGAGGAAATTGGATGGACCGACAAAATTATCTATTAGGAATCGGACGATGTCAAACACATTAATCAACCAATGATCTATCTATCTATCTATCTATCTATCTATATCTGGTTTCTCACAGAGATCATGTAGCTCACTGTTATCTAGTCCTGACCGGGGATCGAACTTGATTCCGCTGCGTACGAGGCAGCGACGCTACCCCGAGACCACAGCGGTGGACTATATTAACTTTATACATTTGAATGCAGTCTGAATTAATACGGTCACGTAAATTGAAACAATGTAATGTATATCTAGATTTTTCTTAACATGAAGTTCGAAAAGAAAGAATTCAATTATGCGAACAATACTGATACAGCTTTTAACATGGTATAATGGTTGATAATTTACCAAGCCTTCAACAACCCACGCACAAGAATCAAGAAGTCGCGTGGAAGTATGGGTGGAACATGTACGCCCCTAGTTCAAATTGTCTCCTGTATCTTACTACAAGGCCAATCATCTTTATTCATAACTTAATATGCAGGCAACAAATATAATTCTCAAATCATTTAATACCTCAATTTCATTATTGTTCCTAACATACATCACAAACATTTGTATAATTTTTAATCACACACACAGTAGAAGTAGGGGTTCGAAAACCGGTCCAGGCGTCAATTTGATTTTACAAATTAATTAATTTGTGCAAATAGCATGAATGTAACTAAATGCTATTATCCAATCTACTCCTTGCTTCCCAGTATCAGCTGCTTAAATTGTCACTTTTCAATATAGGACAATACATTAGGAAGTTCGTGTCCATCACTTCTTGCTGCAGATTCGATGCAGATTGTGGGGAAGGCAATAATGCCTAAAACTAGAAGGAATACTGCTTGGTACATTTACATCTGGGATTTCTTTTAAGGATTCCATCCTCTCTCTCTAACAGAAGTTCTTTTGCAATTTGATATTCGGAGACATTTACGACTGACTTATGTACGAATCTCTTTGCTGCATGGAACCATATTTGCTACCATTGTTCAACATATAATTTGGGATTCTTTTCTTTCGCTAGAAAGTCTGCAGTCTGATTCTCCTTTATTCCACAATGTCCAGGAATCCATAGAAGAGGAATGTGTTTTTGTATGGAGTTTAAATGTCTGTACACTCTTTTGAATTTTTCTATGTCCGATAACATGGGGATTTCTGCGTTTGCTACTAATTAAATGGTAGGCCTATATATCGAATCAATAAAGAGCGCTGCATTAAAAAATTATGCAGCTGCTATAACGCTATGTTGTTCGTTTTGACTTCACCTTCAAAAGCAGATCCAAATTGACCGGCTGTATACTACGATTTGTCGGTAGCTCCTTTCCGTTGGTCCCGATGACCACGGATTCAAACCCGGCCAGGGTCGATGGATTTTTTAGAATGGAAAAATCCAAGGAGCAGGTCCTCCGGGAAGAACTTTAAGCCGTGGGTCCCGAGTCTCAAGATTTTTAGGCTCGTAAGCGACAATTAAGCCTGAATAAAAAGGTCTCTAAGCAAACTTTACAGACCTCAACATTCTAGTAATGCCTTAGTTGCCTGTTAGATGTCTCATTGGGTCGGTGTGTTGACCGCATATGATTCATAATTCGTAACAAACGAGAGGCTCTAGTTAAACAGTGAGCTGCGTCATCATAGATACTAAGAATTAATTTAACTAACTAACTAACTCACTGGCACTATCGAACCCGCAGCTTCATGGCCGCTCTCCATACTTCCCTATGTTTTCCAATCATCCCCTGTATAATCTACTTCCCTCAAATCATAGTAAATGTTAATCTCCCACCTCATTCTTGGTCTACAAACTGGACGTTTTCCCTCTGGTTTTCCTACAAGAAGCTTCCATGCACGTCTTTCATTCCCCATTCGTGCCACATGTCCTGCCCAACGCAATTTACGAGACTTAAATGTTCTCATTATATCTGGCTTCCTATAAAGACCATGTAATTCATTGTTATGCAGTCTTCTCCATTCATCTATCTGTTCATCTCTCTTTGATCCAAAAATTTTCATAAGAACTTTATTCTCAAATATCCGTAATCTCCTTTCTCCCTTAAAGTAAGAGTCCATGTTTCGCATCCATATAATATAACTGGTAGAATAACAGTTTTATATATTTTCAGTTTAATGTTTTTTGAAAGGAGTTGGGAAGTCAAGAGTCTCTATAATGCATAATAGCACGCTTTCCAGAATTGAGCCTATGTTTGATTTCCTTGTGCATCTCATTCCTGTTTGTGATTATTGTTCCTAGGTATTTGAATTCAGTCACTTTCTCAAAGTTTCCCTCATTTGTCATTAGCTGGCCATTTCCATTATATAATGTATTTCTATGTGTGACCATATATCTAGTTTATTGATATTTACTTCCAGTCCCAATTTCTTATTTTACTGAAATACGAGGATTGGGGCATAAGTCATGGCAAATATTTTTTGTGTGAGAATTTGAGCGTGGGTGAAAAATCTAACATATACATATGAAAGAACAAGGGATTAACGAAATTTAAGGAATTTAACAACGACACCAACATTTTGCTCCTCATGTTTATTAAGGTAACTGTCATATCAATACGGTTTTCATGTTCCAGAATCATTACATCACACCTTTTTATTTATTTTTTCACTCTCTTTGTTTTACTCTCTTCCTCACTCACTAACTATAGGCCCTCAAAGTAGTTTCCTGCAACGTTCACAACACGCTGCCAACGATGTGGGAGGCGCCGAATACCATCTGCTTCGCCATTTTCTTCACCATGTGTCAATCTGGTCATCTGTTGTTGAACAGCATTTGTAATGTCCATTCATGTTCCAAACCGTAAAAGAAAGAGAAAGTGAAAAATGAACAGTTAATGTAACGATTCTGGAACATAAAAACTGTATTGATATGACAATTACCTTAGTAAACATGAGGAGCAAAATGTTGGCGTGTTGTTAAATTCCTTAAATTTCGTTTATCCCTTGTTCTTTCATATGTATATTTTAGATTTTTCACCCACGCCCAAATTCTCACAAAAAAAAAGTTGCCTTGACTTATGCCCCAACCCTTGTATATTACTACATATTTATTAAATGTAGTACATTTTATTCTGAAATATGTGATGATTTAGAATATTGGAGACGTCAGTTATTACCGGAAAGATTTCTAAATTCAAATCGGGAAAGATTGGCATGCTACGAGTTAAAGGTAAATCCAGAAAATTGGACAAACTTGGGTAAATTTCTGGACAAAACGCGGAAAATAAGAACAACACTCATTCATGAATAAATATATGTTATCAAAATGCAATACCATCAATTCTTAATAATTATACATAACTTAATTAATGTATAATGCTATTGTATTATTATGTAATTGTAATATTATTGTGTTTTCTTTATGTAATTGTAATGTTATTGTTTTTTTTTCTTTATACTATTACCAATTATTACTTTATTGTAATGGATTGTCAACAGCACGTACGGCTTACTGCCCGTGCGACCCATATTTGTAAATAATATTGTAAATATCTTACTTTTTTGTCTAATAAAGTCCTACTACTACTACTACTACTACTACTGCTACTAGTTCTGAAATATTTAAAAAACTTGTTAATGTCCACCAATTAATAAACGTGAATAGATTACAGGTACATTAGTAATGATAATGAATTTACACAGGGAGTAGCTGAAGGTCTGCTTTATTTATTTGCGTGTTAGGTTGAATCTTGTATCTGGATTGCAAACCTGATCGTGATTTCTGATTTCAACTCTAATTTAAATGAAACACGTACATGTGGCTTCTCGATCCACTCAGTGTAATGAGTTCGATTCCTACTGCCACAACCGATCCCAGATTACATCTAAGCTCTTTTTAATCTTCACTTCCAAATGTGTACCATCGACTATTTAACTCATGCCCCAAATGGGAGTCAATGACCAATCACATTTCAATGATTTCTGTTTTGCAACCAATCAGAGTCGTGTTTTCACGAAATATTTATCAGTGTTATAATTACCACATTAAAAGAAAGCTCCTCCTTACAATATTGCGTTCCTTTGGGCAATAAATAGTATGATCTGGTTGCAGTGATAAACAAAAAGAAGCAGTAGAAGTGTACCTATCGTTTCTCATTTGTTTTCAAACATCGCCGTTTACATTAAATATATAAATATTTTAAAATAACTATAGTTAAATAATGATTTGTGAGTAAACAGCTTAATTTTATTCGTTAAATAGTCCTAACAAATGCCACTCTTGATTTCCAAATTCTCTAGATAAATTCACTCCTCACTTCGTGAGTCGTGAATTTATCGATAATTTGGAAATCACTCGTGGCATTACTTATGATAACATGTCATCTGACATTCCCTCCCACTCTCCCGTTCTCAAGTACAACATTTATATTTATAGAGCGAACAAGATTAGTTTCAGAAAATTATATGAATCATTATTTCATGAAAATCTAATTTAGTACGTAGTTATCAATTACTCTTACATATATTTAAAAAAATTCCATTGCCAGACAGGCCTAATAGTCGGCTATTGGCCCCATAACCACATGAATTAATTATAGAAGTGAACGAACATCCAGCTAATATATGGGCGACATATGGTCAGCATGTCGGATCCACCAACCGTTATGGCAATTTTTCTCAACCTGATGGCGCTATGAATTGTGCCTATCCAAATTGCTCACAGTCCGGTACTGGCCAAAATATCATGAGAAAAAAAATCTTATAATGTATTATTATTATTATTATTATTATTATTATTAGTCCACCCCTGTGGTCTCGAGGTAGCGTGCTGCCTTGATAGGCAGCAGGCCCAAGTTCGATCCCCGGTCGGGGCAGTTTTTCTGGGTGAGGTTTTTCTCGGGGGTTTTCCTCACCTGTCAGGGAAACTTTAAGGCCCAAACCGTCCCCGAAATCATATGGCCATCATCATCATCCTTCACCGGTGTGGAAAAAACGGGAAGCTACCACACCTACAATTCCCTAGTAAAGCTGCAAAGCATAGCATGAAAATGCTATGATTGCAGTGAAAGACCTGCCCTCGGGCAGAATTACTATAGATGGGATAGATTATTATTATTAATTATTATTATTATTTTACCTGGCAGAGTTAAGGACTTAATTCCTTCTCTACCATTCAACCATCAAAAAGTCTCCAAAGTTCCGGACCGATGCTCCAAAATCAAGCTCTAGCTATTGCTATATCCCTAGGGAATAACGTTTTCTAGGCATTTTCGGATTGGTTGTGAAAAGTTTTAAAAAACGACACAATGTAGTGTGGAATGAAATTTGCGGGGAATCAAAGGATGTGGACCAAAGTATAGATAGTGAGAGGAAACCGAAACTGCATACTTCAATTTCAGGATACACGCTTAAGAGGCATTATAAATGCTAACGATTTTTTTTTCTTTTTCGCGCGTTACCGTCGAAGTCGCTCGTACATACTATACTTCACTTTTCAACGGCAGCGGAACTACACTTAATCCAAGGTACGTAAAACTACATATTCGGTGTTTTATACAATGCGGAATGTTGTCTAATGTGAAAGAAAATAGTCCCATGCGATTCCGCTTTGAACAAGTTATGTTGTATCCACTTCTCTATACTCCATCTTCCTTAATCAGTCCGTAAACCCGCCTTAATATTTCTCTTTCGACGGTATTTATTACATTTTCTTGATATGTATTAATAGTCCAGCTCTCACAGCCATAATAAAAAACTGGTATAATAATAGTTATCTTATTGGTCAATTAAAATTAAATCATTTAATTTCTTTGGACTATTTAACTCATGTCCCAAATGGGAGTCAATGACCAATCACGTTTCGATGAATTTTGCTATACAACCAATGACAGTCGTGTTTCACCTCGCTCTTTTTCGAATTCTTTTTACCAGCTCCTGGTTCTGTGATAAAGAAAGCTCCTCCTTTTTAATATTCTGAACAGGTCAGAGAATTGTTTTGGAGTGGCTGACTCACCAAAAAATACATTGAATATAGCAAATAATTAACTTTTTCTTCGAACTACACATTTGATAATTGTGTGTTCAATAATTGTGTTTTTTTAATGATTTTACTGAGTTGTTTACTAAAAAAATAAATGATTAGCCTATAATGTTCTTTATAATATACAATTTGATGCGTTTCATTTTTTCTCCACTAGGACTATTCTTACAATATTGCGATCCTATTTGGCAGTAAATAAACTAATCATTTGAGTTGGTGTTTACTTGATGAAAATCCATATTTATTAATTAAATAAAAATAAAACGTAGTTTTATTTGATTTCCATATTTATTATATAATTCAGTGACAGTTGTTTCGGTACACTGTACCTTCTTCAGACATGTTAACAAATTATGTTTGTTAACATGTTAATTTGTTAACATGTCTGAAGAAGGTACAGTGTACCGAAACAGTTGTCACTGAATTATATAATAAATATGAAAATCAAATAAAACTACGTTTTATTTTTATTTAATTAATAATAAATAAACTAATGAAAGATAACCACACATTTCTGACTTGTTTTCAAACATCTCCGTTTACATTAAATATATAGATATTTTAAAATACCGGTAACTATATTTAAAATATATATATTTGAGTAAACAGCTTAATTTTATTCGTTAGATAATCCTAACAAATGCCACTCTTGATTTCCTAATCCTCTAGATAAATTCACGAGTCGCTTCGTGACTTTCATTACTTACGAAAAACAAATGACACACACAGCCGACTGTTAGATATAAATGTCCACATGCGATATGATCTCATAATTATGTTCCCCGAGTGTATATAAATAAAAATGATAAAGTTTCAATTATGATTTTTTTAAAGTAGAAAAAAATTATTCAACTGCATGTCCATTGAAATTCAGGAATGAAAACACATTCAAATTAAGACAAAAGAAAGGAAATGACTAAATTGCAAATGATGTGACAATGTTGAAAATCTAGTAATAAATCAAGCAGATCTCTGAAAAGACAAATGTCATCCGCAGAAATAGACCGCATTGCACATGATATTGTAGCAAAAGTTTCATCTATGTGAGGGCATAACAAACATGTCTCTCATTGTCACACATTTAATTATGTTATACAATCAAGTCACAGTGAAATTCATGCAAAATTAGTTATAACAGCAGGTTTTTACGTTTGTGGCTACACTTCATTTAAAATGTATTATATTTAAACCGTAATAAAGATTTTACAATATTGTTATTTTCCTGTAACTGATATCATACTATTTATGATTATATATTATAGTTTCACAATAGATTATAATATCAACTAGTTTTATTTACATTATTATCCATCCATCCATAGTAATTCTGCCCGAGGGCAGGTCTTTCATTGCAATCATAGCATTTTCAGGCTATGCTTTGCAACTTCACTAGGAAATTATAGGTGTGATGGCTTCCCGTTCCTTCACACCGGTGAAGGATGATGATGCTAATGAAAAGGATGATGGTGATGGCCGGATGATTTTCGGGGACCGTTGGGCCCTAAGCTTCCTGACATTTGTCTTACAGGTGAGGAAAAACCCCGAAAAAACCTCACCCAGGAGCCAGCTAAACATAATATTCAGTACATAGGTCAACAAATTTTAAGGTATTGTATTCCATTCAATTTCGAAAATCCAGACACCTATTCTGATGAAGGTAAATGTACCCATTTCACCAAATTCTATCCTTAGTTTTCTTCTCTCTTCTTCTTCCTTCCAAGTATTAGGTCAAGGCCTGTTACGATCCTATAGAAAATTTTCCCTCCAGCGTTTCATACGACGGCCCAGTGATCTTTGTCCTCTTGGTATATAATTATAAATAGCTTTGGGGATCCAATTTGAACTCATTCTTTCAAGATGGTGTTTCCAATTTTGTTGGTACTGTTTAATATATTCCAAAATTGGCGTAGTCTTCAATTCTTTTAAGATATCGGTGTTTCTTTTCCGATCCCATCTGGGGTAACCCGCTGTTCTGCGCATGAATCTCATTTCACAAGCCGTTATTCTGCTTTCATGTTGTCTTTTTAGTGTTCATGCTTCACTACCATAGGTCAACACTGGTCTAGCTAAAGTGTTACATATACGTAATCTGGTGTTTTTTGTACAAGGGATGGTTTCATAACTTGATTAATAATTCCCAAACTTTTATTATAACTAGTAATTTTTTTCAGGAATATCCTTTTCATCCCAGATAGAGAGATAATATCCAAGATATTTAAATTGACTATTTAACTCATGCCCCAAATGGGAGTCAATGACCAATCACGTTTCAATTATTTCTGTTTTACAACCAATCAGAGTCGTGTTTCACGAAATATTTATCAGTGTTATAATTACCATATTAAAGAAGGCTCCTCCTTTTTAATATTCTGAACAGGTCTGACAATTATTTTGCAGTGACTGAGCCTGTGAGAAATACGGCTACCAGATTGCATACATAGTGCATGAATGTCAACACATGCCGCATGCGGCAGTTAATATAAAAAACATTTGTAGCAATTGATTATACCACCAAAAAAAGAAACCACTGTTTGCACTTTCTTACATGTATTTTTTCCCAGGTAACAATCTAGAAAAATATAATTGTCATATTTACATCATACGACATCAGAAATGAATTAATATACAGTTTGATGTGTTTCATTTTTTCTCCACTAGAGAGCATTCTTACAATATTGCGTTCCTTTGGCAATAAATAGTATGATCTGGTTGCAGTGATAAACAAAAGAAGCAGATGAAGCGTACCTATCGCTTCTCACTTGTTTTCAAACATAGCCGTTTACATTAAATATATAAATATTTTAAAATAACTATAGTTAAATAATGATTTGTGAGTAAACAGCTTAATTTTATTCGTTAAATAGTGCTAACAAATGCCACTTTTGATTTCCAAATTATCTAGATAAATTCACTCCTCACTTCGTGAGTCGTGAATTTATCGATACTTTGGAAATCACTCGTGGCATTACTTATGATTAGATCTCTTTTGAAGAATCAAAATACTACAGTGTTGTGATCGCTACAGTTCCTACCATCCAATATACCGGAATTTAAATCTTCGAGTGTGTGTCTATCGTCTCATGTTGTTCTATAAGTAACTTTTTGCTATGATGGTCATCATATACTGTAAACCGAAGATAGACGGAGGATCACCGCTGTACACCTTTCTAGTATGTGGTTTGCAGTTCCTGCTCGCTTCCAGCAAGCGACTAGCTAATATGAACATTCAATTCTCGTAGACTGCGATATGCAGCGTATGTTGCACGAATGGTCAATGCAAGAGGTACATGGAAACTCCTTGTAGGAAAACCAGAGGGAAAGCGCCCAGTAAGTAGTCATGAATGAGGTGGAAGAAAAACATTAACCATGATTTGAGGGAAGCAGATTATATAGACAACCAGTTAATACTCGGCGTGCGCTGCTACGCCTAAATAAATGAAATGTGTTTTTATTATAATTAGTTGAATAGGTAAAAAAATATAAATTTATATCGTAATTATTTTTAGATACCCCGAGCTGATTACCCCGGCGTTGCCCAGGAATCTACTTATCCCGATCTTTTGGCATAACTGAGGTGAAAGACAAAAAATGGTGATTGATAGTTATCCATAAAAGAATACCCGCTGTGCGCTGCTACGCTTGCCCGGGAGTCTATCATTCCGATCTTCTTGGAATCAATGATGCTGAAAGATAAAAATGGTTATTGTAAGTTATCCGTAAAAGATACACATATGCTGCGTGGACTTTTTTATAGATTTTTAATTTGAGACATTCAATTCTGTGGACATTAATTTTGTGCACATGTTTTGGTTTAGGCAGCGTAAGCCATTTAACCGCCAAAAATATCCGAAAAATTGATTTTCTCTACATAGGGTGATTTTTAAAGGTTAAGTGGTTGAGTATTATTTTTAAGTCTTTTATAGCCTAAAACCTTACAGGGTGCAAAAAGCGAAATCACAATCGTATGAACGGTATGGCAGCGCATAAACAGACATACGTTCATTTTCATAACCCAAATTCACTGGCTCTATCGAACCCGTAGGTTCATAGCCGCGCGGACACAAGCTCTCCATACATCCATATTCTGAGCTAATGTTTTCCAATTATTCTTTGTATAATCTACTTTCCTCAAATCATGGATAATGTTATTCTCCCACCTTATCCTTGGCCTTCCAACTGGCCGTTTCCCTCTGGTTTACTTATAAGAAGCTTTTATGCACCTCTTTCATCCCCCATCCGTGCCACATGTCCTGCCCATCGCAGTCTACGAGACATACCTGTTTATATATATATATATATATATATATATTATATATATATATATATATATCCATCCATAGTAATTCTGTCATAAGGCAGGTCCTTCACTGCAATTATAGCATTTTCATGCTATGCTTGCAGCTTTACTAGGGAATTGTAGGTGTGGTAGCTTCCCGTTGCTTTCCACACCGGTGAAGGATGATGATGATGATGGCCATATGATTTCAGAGACCGTTTTTGCCTTAAAGTTTTCCTGACATTTGACTTACAGGTGAGGAAAAACCACGATAAAAACCTCCACGATAAAAACTGCCCCGACCTGGGATCGAACCCGGGCCCGCTGCGTGACAAGGCAGCACGCTACCTCGAGACCACAGAGGTGGACATATATGCATATAAATGAATGGAAAACATTAGTTCAACAATTCAAGATAGGAATCTATGGAAAGGTTATGTCCGCACGGCCATGAATCTACGTGTTCGATACTGACAGTTAGTTAGTTAATTGCACAGATGAATCACAAGAACGTCACATAAAAAATCTTTACATTTTCATTCCTTTTTATTTTAGTGTTTGGCAAAGAAAGACGAACCCACGGTGTCGTTATGATACATTGGTAACAAATGACGTAATCATGAGAAGTAATTGTGAAGAGACTCGTGCCTTACGGCTGTTTCCTTCGCTGATGTAATCTTGAGAGACGCAAATGCATAAAAAGATCTGTTGGTAAATGATGTTTTCGATGATCGGATGTCCTTTATGCCACGTTGCGAAGGTAGCCATTAGTAACAGCTGAAGATGTGAATGGGCTTACTGCCAATACTCTCGTGAAAACACCCACGCAAATGAGTGGTGTTTGTGCCAGTTTTAGATAAGAAAGAGACAGCCCCAATTTTATGTTGGATTTCGCGTCATTTCTAATACGTGCCTATGGGCATCAAGCCAAAGCAATGTCAATAGTTCTGCATGGAGAATGAATTGCGTAAAATATTTGAATTGACAAAAGAGCACCTCAAAATCTCTTTTTTATAAAAGTACAGAAAGAAATTTTGCACATCTTATTTTTAAAAAAAGCATGAATAGTCTATCAATTCTACAGTCTAGCATCTCATTATGACAAAGATTTCAATGGAATTTCCATCCAACTACCAAATTGTTTTCTTCATGTTGAAACAGTCTTATAATGACCACAAAAGTATTCCTCATCTCTTTGTTGAACATTTTATAATTCCTAGCAAATATTTTCCCCATAACACGTCATAAACCACGGTATATATTTCTCGCTACACTTTTTTTCTTCAAGCAATGGAATGGCAACGGGATATTACAAAAGAATCTTAGGCATATTTCAAATAAATTACAGGGACTCTTGTCATCCCAAATTCTCTCAGAAAGTGTTAAACCGAAAACATATAAAACTGTTATTCTCTCAGCTCTATTATCATCATCATCATCATCAATGCAAGTATTAGGCCGTGTGGACTGTTATGGTCTCAAAGAGGAATTTTCCATCCAGCGCTTTTTTTGGACGTCCCAGCAATCTTCTGCCTTGGGGGCAGTAGCGAAGTATGGCTTTTGGAATTCTATGAGACGGCATTCGTTGAAGATGGGCTTTCCAGTTGTTTTGGTAGTATTTTATATGGTGAAGAATGGGTTCTACATCCAACTCTTCCATAATTTCCTCATTTCTTTTATGGTCCCACTATGTGCAGCCTGCTGTACGGCACATAAATTGCATCTCATTTGCTGTTATTCAGCTTTCATCTCTTCTTCGTATTGTCCATGCTTCACTACCATATCTTAATACTGGTCTTGCGAGAACCTTATAAAGCCGTAATCTTGTGTTCTTCTGTACTAAAGATTGTATGGATGCGAAACATGGACTTTTATTTTAAAGTAAGATAAAAGATTGTCCCGAGCTGTAGCCGAGTGGTTAAAGCAATAAGCCTTGGAGCAGAGCTACGGGACTTGCGCTGGTTCGAGTCCCCATGGGGGAAGAAATTTTCTCATGGAATTTAGGGCAGTATGGTACCGGTGCCCACCCAGCATCGTGAGGCATTTGCGCAGCTACAATAAGTAGCGATTCCAGTTTGAGAAGACCAGCTATAACGGCTGGGGGACCCGACATGGTAACCACATGTCACCCCTACACTGGCAAGATGATAGTCTACCTCTATGATTATCACATGTGGATGTGAGGCTAGCAGCCAGCTGGTAGGCCAAGGGCCTGCCGGGAATCGAATCCGAGTCACCAGAGAGGAAGATAAGAACTCTACCAACTACGCCAACATCAATGAATGTAAAATATACGTCCTTGTTTTTTTTTTTTTTGTATTCTCTCATGCAAGACTTGTCATTTGACAAAATGTGTGCAATGCCATGAGTGTTGCCACATGCCATAATGAGCATGTTGGATTATAAATGTATCATTAACTAGATTATGAGCGGAAAAGAGAAAATAATGCACTATTATATAAGATATGTATTGCATACTCACATTAAAGAAAACTGCCGATCAAAACAAGGTCAGCTTGACACTGTTTTTTTGAAGAAGAGCTTGAATATTAACATAAAAAATATCACCTAGGTTATACTAATTCACTAACATTATCAAAACTATAGGTTCACGTCCGCGCGGACATAAGCTCTCCATACATCCCTATCCTAGAATATATTTTTTCCAATCATCCCCTGTATAATCTTACTTCCCTCAAATTATGGTTAATGTTATTCACTTGATTTTTGGTCTGCCTACTGGGTGCTTTCCCTCTGATTATCTTACAAGGAGTTTCCACACCCATCTTTCAATCTCAAAACGTGCCACATGCCCAGTCCATCACAGCCTACGAAATTTAACTGTTCTTATTTTATTTGGTTTCCTATAAAGATCATGCAGTTCACTGTAACGTGTTCTCAATTCGCCTATCAGTTCAAAATTGATCATAAGTAATGCCACGAGTGATTTCCAATTTATCTAGAGAATTTGGAAATCAAGAGTGGCATTTTACTCACAAATCATTATTTAAATATAGTTATTTTAAAATATTTATATATTTAATGTAAATGGCGATGTTTGAAAACAAATGAGAAACGATTGGTACGCTTCATTTGCTTCTTTTGTTTGTCACTGCAACCAGATCATATTATTTATTGCCTAAGTAACACAATATTGTAAGAATGCACTCTAGTGGAGAAAAAATGAATCACATGAAACTGTATATTAATTCATTTCTGATGTCCTATGATGTAAATATGACAATTATATTTTTCTGGGAAAAAATACATTTAAGAAAGTGCAAACAGTGGCTTCTTTTTTTTGGTGATATAATCAATTGCTACAAATGTTTTTAAATTAATTCCCGCAGCGCTATGTGTTGACATTCATGCACTATAAGTTATATACAATCTGGTAGCCGTATTTCTTGAGGAGTCAGTCACTGCAAAATAATGCTATGACCTATTCACAATGTTAAAAAGGAGGTGCTTTCTGTATTATGATAAACTTTAGTTGGTAAATTCTAGGCGAAACTCGACTGTGATTCGTTGTAAATCAAAAATCATTTAAATATGATTGGTCATTGACTCCCATTTGGGGCATGAGTTAAATAGTCCTAAGAATTTTCTTCTCAAGTAATTCATAATATTTTTTTCTTAAAGTAAGGGTCCATTTTCCGTATCAATATAACTGGAAGAAAAACAGTTTTATATATTTATCAGATTATTTTTTTTATAGAAGTTGGGGCATCAAGAGTCTCTGCAATGCATAATAGCACGCATTTCGAAAATTTAGCCTATGTTTAATTTCTTTGCACACATCATCCCTGTTTGTAATTATTGTTCTC
The DNA here is from genome assembly GCA_030220185.1 of Diploptera punctata. NCBI lineage: Eukaryota > Metazoa > Arthropoda > Insecta > Blattodea > Blaberidae > Diploptera > Diploptera punctata. The sequence goes on from JASPKZ010000001.1 coordinate 2,890,449, forward strand.
AGGTATTTGAATTCAGCCACTTCTTCAAAAATCCCCTCCTTTGTCATTAACTATCCATTTCTATTATATAATGTATTTCTACAAGTGACCATATATTTAGTTTTATTGATTTTTTACATTTCTTACTGTCACCTTTAGCTAAAGAAATTCAGAATACAACAGTCTTAACGTACAGATTGGCACATGTGGCACGGATGGAAGTTTCTTGTAGGACAACAAGAGGGAAAACGGCCAGTTGGTAGACCAAGATTGAGGTGTGAGAATAATATTAACCATAATTTGAGAGAAGCAGATTATACAGGGCATGACTGGAAAACATTAGCTCAGGATAGGGATTTATGGAGAGCTTATGTCCGCGCGGCCATGAACGTACAGGTTCGATAGTGCCAGTAAGTTTTTAAAAGAAATATTACTGAATATTACAAGTATTGCACATTCATATTTATTTCAAAGTTACTCAAATATTTTGCAGAAAAAAAGTGGGATTTTCATGTTGGTAACTCTGAAGTTTAATTAAAGAGCATTTGTAAGACCGGCTTCCGAGCGCTAATCATTCCAGCTGCTCCATGTGGTCAGATTAAAATAACCTCAAACCACTGGCATAAAATAGATGTTAGAAACAAAAAAAGAAACATGTTAATACGCTGGTACGTGGGTGCGTGTGGGTCACAATGTTAAAACTAATTTCAACTCTCATCTTTACTTCCAACATCTCTCTTCATTTATTTTTAAAGTACCCACATCACAATAAATGTGAAAAGAAACTTGTGATATGTGCTTCCCTCCCAAAGAAATGTATTCCTTAAATTTCAAACGTTTCATTTTATCACGCCTTCATTCATCATCATCATCATCTTAAGGCACGACAACTTCAAAAGTGAAAGTTTTGGCCTTCTCAACAAACTCCTCCATGCCAAACAACTGATTGGGAGCAGTTAGCACGCAGCAACATCACAACTTCTACGATCTTGCGTTTAGTTCGAATTACGCACATCATCTTCCAAACTGCATCTTCCTTGCATAAAACGTCGGTGCCACCTAAACACAACACTGAGACTCATTGCGTACTCACCGTAAACTTACTGCATAATTTGAAACGTTTCGACAGCGGTGTTGCCTAATTTCTAACAGAACTTGATGTTGCTCTAACTGTGACATCTCGAGTTCCGACATGCGCATTCAAATCACCGTCACGACAAAGGCCCTAGTTCTGCTTGCAGTGCATGCACTCAACTGTCTCTTGCTAGGACGAGAGACTAACTGACAAGGTACCATATCACGGCGCCATCTATGCGCTATAGCGTAATACAGCGCCACTATGCGCTCAGTCTCAAAACTTAATGACTGTACCACGTATTTCTTTCTCTCTCTCCTTTTGTATGTGTATATATACCTCACGTCTCCCGGGCATTAAAAGGGACACGACGTGAATCATTAAAAAATTAATAATTTATTTAAAGTGCAACTAATTATTAAATCGCTAAAAATAGTTGTAGTCATTATAAATAACTCACTGGCATTATCGAACCCGTAGGCTGATGGCCGCGCGGACATAAGTTCTCCACATATCCCTATCCTGAGCTCATATTGTCCAATCATCCCCTGCATAATCTAAATAACTAACTAGCACTATCGAACCCCTAGGTTCAAGGTCGCGCGGACATAATCTCCCCACACATCCCTATCCTGAGCTAATGTTGTGCAATCATCTCCTGCATAATCTACTTCCCTCATATCATGGTAAATGTTATTTTCTCACCTCATTCTGCCTACCGACTGAGCATTTTTCCTCTGGTTTTCCTACAAGCTTCCATGCCCCTCTTTCATTCCCCATTTTGCCACAAGTCCCGCCCAACGCAGTCTACGAGACTTAAGTGTCCTTATTGTATCTGGGTTCCTATAAAGATAAATGCAGCGCAATGTTATGAAGTAGTCCCCATTCACCTATCCCCTGTATACTCTACTTCTCTCAAATCATGGTAAATGGTTGCCGTCATATGATTTATAATAATAGAATGAAATTCACATTTTAAGCTATGAATTCATTCTCTCTCTCCCTCTCTCTCTCTCTCTCTCTCTCTCTCTCTCTCTCTCTCTCTCTCTCTATATATATATATATATATATATATATATATATATATATATACAGAGTGTCCCAAATTGATGTATACACTCTTTGAAACGTTATTTCTCAGCAACGAAATGAGACAGAAATACAATTTTTGCTGTGTATGATCCATTCAATGAACGTAAGAGGATACTGAAGTGTTATTGGAAAGCGGAGAATGTTGTTGAAGTGCAACGAAGTTAGATGGTTGAATTTGGGACACCACCACCAATAAGGGTAACAATAATAAGAAACCGAGACAAATTTGAAGACGATAGAACGGTGCAAGATGTGTTGAAAGGTCGGTGTGGAAGAAAGAGACGTTAGACTGATAACGAGAGCACTGTTGCAGTCATGCATCGTCTTCAAACTTGTCTCAGATTCTTGTTATTGTTACCTTTGTTGGTGGTGGTGTCCCAATTGCACCATCCAACGTCGTTGCACTTCAACAACATTCCCCACTTTCCAATAACACTCTTCAATATCCACTTATGTTCAGCTAAATCTAGAAGAACCAGTTACAAAATCTGAAACTCCCACACTTGTACTAAAAGCTCTAGCATTAGAAGTTGTGAATAAGAGATATCCACCAGAAGAATGGTTACATGTCTACACAGATGGATCTACTATTGATAACAACTCAGGATCAGGAATTACATGTGCATTATTTTCATTTTATCAACCAGCAGGATACCACACAACAAATTTTGATGCAGAAGTAACGGCTATTCATATTTCACTCCAACAATTACTATACAGAATAAATAAATTTCAAAATGCGGTCATACTCTCTGATTCTAAGGCAGCAATATATGCAATAAATTCACACAAAATGAAGTCAATACAAATTAAAGAGTGCTACAAAATGATTCAACAACTCCAAAAACTACAGAAAAGAATTCAATTGCAATGGATACCTGCACATTGTGGAATTGCTGGAAATGACACTGCTGATTTTCTTGCCAAAAAAGGCTCCAACTTAATTCAGAATACTACTAAAAGCTTACCTTTCACATCCATAAAAAGAATAGTTAAAAACAAATATAAAATCAAACAAAACCAAGACCTATGTAATAAAGCCAAAGACAAAAAATGGAATATTTTAGTAAAGAAGCCAGATATTATTCCAGAATTTCCACGTAAAACTACAGTAGCAACATTTAGACTGCTTACAGAACATGACTATTTAGCCAAACATTTATATAAAATAGGAATCTACACGAATCCAAATTGTCCTCTATGCAATAAAGACGAAGAAATGAATGAAGAACACCTACAAACCTCTGAAGTATTACCTGTTGGATCCACAATAGAGAAATATTGGAGAGCAAGAACGCTAATGGCTTCGGTGCCAAGGCCCAGCATTTGAAAACAACAACAACAACAACATATCCACTTATGTTCATCGAATGATAATCCATTGTTATTTATAAAGACGTGAAAATCGATGAACGTATTGCTATGCTTTTCCAGTGCCTTGTGGATCATACACAACAAACATTGTATTACAGTCTCATTTCGTTGCTGAGAAATAACGTTTCAAGGAGTGTATACATCAATTTGGGACACTCTGTGTGTATATAGGAATATATCTCCACCTTAATTTATCCTCTTATTTTGTATGAGTGTTTGCATGCCCGAAATTACCCTGGCATTACACACATCCGTCAGTAAAGGATTTTTAAATCTGAATTACATGCACATGTTTTGACTAAACAAAGATATGGATTACCTTCCTGTATGAGTTATTTCCTCAACCCAGGGCCACCTCCGAGACAACACCAACATTTAAGACAAGACACACTATTCACGCATTCATCGATACTAAACAAGGCGAATGTGCTATGGATGATTGTGATGACCATAAGATAAGCGATGACCATTTAGGTCTTTAGCTCTTAAAATTTTCCAACTTTTGCCTTACAAGTGAGGAAAAATCTCGAAAAGAACCTCATTCAGAAAACTTATTTCGACCAGGGATCTAACACGGGCCTGCTACATAGAAGACAACGACATTATCCCGAGATCACAGCGGTGGACAACGAATTCAACCTAATAGCTAAAAAAAAAAAAAAAAAGTTAAAATGCAATCTTAAAAACTAAATAATGGGAAATAGTTATTTACCCTAGTTACAAAAGCAGCCGTGTAGTAACGAAATGTTCAAGTTAGAGCACGACCGAAGGGATTGTTCTAACAGCAGCGAGTTACTAAACCTAATTTTGTAACGCGTTATCTACAATATTTTATCTACGTTCAGAGAATTTTAGTGTATGTTGTATATTTAGTGAAATTTATTTATTGTGGAAACGATATGTTAAGAGAAGGAGTAATGTGGCATTGAAAAAAAAGACACGATAAATTAACGAATAGGCTATATATATTAGCTAATACCCGGCATGCCTAAATACATGAAAATTAATGTGCTTTTATGTTTAGTTGAATAAGTAAAACGAAAAATTTATATCCTAATTATTTTTAGATGCCCCGTGCTGTTTAGCCGGCGTTGTCCGGGAATCTACTCATCCCGATCTTCTTGGCATAAATGAGCTGAAGACTCATTATGGTTTAGGCAGCGTAAGCCATTTAAGGGACCAAAGAGCTACTTTTCTCACGTTTTCCACTCCAAAAGGCGATTTTTAAGTGTGTAGGAGTTAAGTATCACAACTCTCTTACAGCCTATGTTCATCCCGGGAATCGCCTGAGCATTTTGCAAAAAAAGCCCCATCACAATCGGGTGAACGATATGGCCGCTCATAAAATACGAACAAACAAACAAACAAACATTCCTTTATATATATATATATATATATATATATATATCATATATCATCATTAAAGTGTATTTTACGATTTGTTGAACCTGTATTTTATGTTTTGATAGCATGTTTTGTGTTTTGTTAGAATATAGGCTAATACAGTAGTATAGGTTTTGTTACCAAGTAAACTACGAACTAAAATGCCACTGATTGTTATAATAGTAGATAAAAATCTTTTATTTCAATGCCCCAGATTTGTCATTTCGACATTTTGTGGTGTTCTATCCTGGTACTGGTGTAACAGTAACCCACTGCTAAAGTAGGAGCGCCTGGAAGGCGGAGTTACGCTGCTCCGATAACATGTTGGGTGATGATCATGATGGTGGCGCGCCAGGACAGTCCTTCATCCTAAACCTAATCTAAGTTGAATACGAATGATGGTGATTATGATGACCTTATGATGTTCGGGGACCATTTGGGCCTTAAAGTATCCTGACATTTGTCTTACAGGTGAGGAAACCACCCGAGAAAACCCCTCACCCATGAAACTTATCCCTACTGAGGCTCGAACTCAGGCCCGCTGCGTGACAAGGCAGCAGATACCTCGAGACCACAGCGGTGAACGTAGATAAAATATTTTATGTTATACTTTAAGAATCAAAGACTGATTAGCACAAAAAAAAATGGAATTTTGTGTTTGGGAGACATGTGCGTAAAATTATTAAGTGTCAAATTAAAATTTTCAAGCTTAGTGCCTCCGCCTCGTAGCTTTTAATTAACAACTAACCATTCAACAGGAACGCGCTTGTTGATTAAATGTAATACAAGGGCTACATTTTTTTTCTAAAATTACCTTGGAATCTTCAGTTGAGCTTTTAAAACTCACCTCTTGAACATTCCAGTTTTTTAATCTTTTTTATGACTATTTACATTTCTAATTTGTCCACCGCTGTGGTCTCGGGGTAGCGTACTGCCTTTTCACGCAGCGGGCCCGGGTTCGATCCCCGGTCGGGACAGTTTTTCTGGGTGAGGTTTTTATCGGGGTTTTTCCTCGCCTGTAAGACAAATGTCAGCAAAACTTTAAGGCCCAAACGGTCCCCGAAATCGTAGGCCATCGCAATTATCATCATTCATATTCATCTTAGGTTAATTTTAGGAATAGGGACTCTCCTGGCGCACCATTATCATCATCACCCATCATATCATCGGGGCAACGTAACCCCGCCTTCCAGGCGCCCCAACCTCAGAAGTGGGTTACAAGTACGCCATGCCAGGAGAAAAACCAGGAATGTCGAAAGACAAACCTGGGGCATTTGAAAAAAAAAATTCTAATTTTACTTCCCATTTTGCTTCATCTATGTGATCTAGGGATGTCATTGTGATCTAGGGATGTCATTGTCTCAGAATGAGCGAGGCCGGATTCGATCCCCGGTCGGGTCAAGTTTTCTGGGTGATAACTTTTGGGAGATTTTCCTCGCCTGTAAATCCAATGTTAGGAAACTTCTTCTTCTTCCTTTCCAGGATTAGGTCAATGTGACCTGTTCCGGTCTCAAGTCCATCGTTTCCTTGGCCGTCCCAAAGATCTTTTCCCATATGGTTTGTAGGTGTTGATCGTTTTGGGTAATCTTGTACTGTCCATTCTGTCTAAATGTTATTTCCATTGGTACTTGTGCTCTTCTAGTTTATCAACTATTGAAAATATATCCACTTCATTTCTTACTGATTCGTTGTGTAATCTATCCATGCGTGTACAACCTTTTACGGATCTTAAAATTTTCATTTCAGTGGCTTGAATGTGTGAAATATCACTCAGAACCCTGAAGTCAGGAAACGTTAAAGCACAAATAGTTTCTGGATACCATCTGGACATCATAATCATTTATATAATGCTCGTGTCGTCTCGGCGATGGCGCTAGAATTGAGCTGATCATTAATCCAGGGAGCCCCTTCTTGTGCTAGTGTGATCAAAAAGGTAAATGCAGCTTGTGATCCACAGTTTAAAATCCACTCAGATAATTCGTGTCCCTTAAGGCACTGGCAGATAAAAGTACCTACAAGATACAGGTTGAAATAAGGAAAAGAAAGAAAGTTCCCAATCTGTGGAACTTACGCTACAAGTTAATATTGTCGAGGAGGGAATCATTTATTTAAGTAAAGAAAATGATCTGGTTTTAGAGAGTTGAGGACACATAATTTGATATAAGGAATCGAACTGTCAACAATTGCAAGCCGAAACGTACCTTGAAAGTTCTCCCGGAGAAGCGTTGTGATATACCAAGACCGTGTCTAAAAAATTATCTACAGTTTTTAACTGCAAGGCATAGAAATCGAAGACGGATTCAGCAATGGCAATATGGAGCTGATGTCCGTCCCTACTCGAATATAAGCCGAGTGGAGTGAGGAGGTATTAGGCGCGGACGGCAGATAGTGAGGGATATCCAATCTACCAATTCGGGAGTTGTGTCACTTCCCTGTGGTTTAAGTAAGATATTTGGCGCTGAATTTTAGTGGCTTTAGTTAAAAACAGAAGTTTTTAGTATCACAACGTTTCTCCGGAAGAAATTACCAAGGTACGTTTCAGCATGCAAAAGTGGCATTATTTTGTGAATATGACTTGTTAAAACTGTTTATCTATTTAATACACAAGTGATCTTCTTGGTGATAAAATATTAAAATATATATGCAGTCAATATGCCCATTTCACCAATTAATGTTTTAAAATTGTCAACAAGTTTCTACAGCCAAGCTGTCATTCTCAAGACCAGATATTGACTGTCAATATCTGGTCTTGAGAATGACAGCTTGGCTGTAGAAACTTGTTGACCATTTTAAAACATTAATTGGTGAAATGTTTATCTATGATTAGGCCTACCTACAATCCAGTTTAAAATTAAACAGGGTGTACGAATGAGGGAATAAATAAATGTTACGAGTAATTAGGGATTTGATGAAACCCAAATATTAATATATCCATCCATAGTAATTCTGCCCGAAGGCAGGTATTTCACTGCAATCATAGCATTTTATGCCATGCTTTGCAGCTTTACTAGGGAATTATAGGTGTGGTTGCTTTCCACACCGGTGAAGGACGATGATGATAATGATAAGGATGATGATGGCCGAAGGATTTTCGGGGACCGTTGGGCCCTAAGATTCCTGATATTTGTCTTACAGGCGAGGAGAAAACCCCGAACAAACCTCACCCAGGAGCCTGTCCCGACCGGGAATCAAACACGGGCCCGCTGTGTGACAAGGCAGCACGCTACCTCGAGACCACTGCGGTGGACATATTAATATATCCATTCATAGTAATTCTGCGCGAGGGCAGGTCCTTCACTGCAATCATAGCATTTTCATGCTATGCTTGCAGCTTTACTAGGGGATTGTAGGTGTGGTAGCTTCCCGTTGCTTTCCACACCGGTGAAGGATGGTGATGGCGATGATGATAATGATAAGGATGCTGATGATGATGGCCGAATGATTTTTTCGGGGACTGCTGGGCCCTAAGATTCCTGACATTTGCCTTACAGGCGAGGAAGAACCCCGAAAAAACTCACCCAGGAGCCTGTCCCGACCGGGAATCAAACACAGGCCCGCTGCGTAATAAGGCAGCACGCTATCTCGAGACCACAGCGGTGGACATATTAATATATAATTAACAGAATTATTGATGTTCTTAACTTTTACATAAATTATAATTATTTGTCGGAAATTTTGCAGACTCTGATAACAAAAACTCAATTCCATTTACTTGGTTTAAACTGTCATCTAATAGCTACTTTTTACATATCACACTCCATCCGGATCTTACAGTGGCACTTGCTGTCGGGAGAGGGATTTTAAACTATGTATCACACATACACAAGGACATGGAGGACCTCCCCGAATGAGTGATCAGCTCAATATCAGGGCCTCGTCCGAAACAATACAACAATAATTCGAAACAAAGCATTCATACATTCATATTAAACAAGGTGAATATGATGATGATTATAATGGCCAGATGATGTTGGAGAAAGTTTGGGTTTAAAGTTTCCTGACATTTGTCTTACAGGTGAGGAAGAACCCAATAAAAATACATCACCTAGGCAATCGACCAATATAACAGAAAAAATAACCTGAACGAAAATGGATGGACCATAATAACAATAATACACTCCCTAGTTACTATTGCAATATATACTAAAAGGAAATAGAACTGCAGGAAGACCTAGAAGATGGGAAATTTGCTTTAAAACTTACTGATGTCGGAACAGTCCAACAGATCTAAACCATCTGGGTGATGATGATGACAAAATGTGAAAATGATAGTTTATACAAATAAAATAAGTTAAAATATACCTTCTTAGGTAAGATCCGTCGTCTTCAACTTATGAAGTATATGCATTCTTTATGCCTGTAGGCCTTTCAGAACATCCGTTCCATCTTCAGCAGGTCCCTCTTCGCTACAACATCCAGTATGATGGTTGATGGTGCTGGTCACGACAACACCACATTGGGACCAGCAGCATCAACCATTCATACTGGATGTTGTAGCGAAGAGGGACCTGCTGAAGGTGGAACGGATGTTCTGAAAGGCCTACAGGCATAAAGAATACATATTTTATAAGTTGAGGACGACGGATCTTACCTAAGAAGGTATATTTTAACTTATTTTATTTTATGACTCACCACCTCAACGGTTTTAACAATAAATTTTATTAATATATAGTTTATACGAATAGTTAAAAACCAATACATTTTTAGTATTATTTCTCAATGAGATGACTAATTGAATAATGTAGTTTGCTACATATTTTTAAACCTACGTGTGTGAGTTAATGGTAGCAGGATGTTACTCTCGAGCCAGTTTCAAAAAAGTAGTTTCAAGGCAAACCATCAAGATGGCTGCTATATTATCAAGGAGTCTGGAATATACATCAAGAGGGTGCGTGTATGTGGTTTCCTTTAAGCAGTGGAAATATGCACGTCTGTGAAGTACATTCATCCCCCCCAAACAACCTCTCCAATACATGAGAATTTCCTGCTTGCTCCAAACCACTGTCTTCAAATTAGCAAAACACGACTCATCTATATCTTGCTGTTCCAGGGCAACTGTAACAAGATTCCTTTATACATTATCAAATCAGGTCCAAACTTACTCAGATATCAAACCTAATTAAAATAAAAAGTTTGATAAATAATATTCTTAGAATACTAACATACTCGAAACAGGAAACATAAAACAAAATGTGAATTTTTTAAATATCTTGGGTCAATAATTACAAGTTCAGATACCTGTGAGAGAGATGTACAGACTAAAATTGCAATGGCAAAAATGCATATAAGACATTACATGGAATAATTTGGAACAAAAATATTACAAAGGAAAATAAAATGAAAATGTATAAGAGCACAGAATATTTTGTCATATGGAGATGAAACTTGGTCTTTGACGGAATTACAAACGAATAAAATCAAAACAGTTGAATTTGATTATTTTAGACGAAGCCTCCAAAAAACAAGACAGGATAAAATAAGAAATGAATTCCTTTGGAGATAAATGAATGTCATCACATCTGTTGTTAAGAGGATTGAAAATCAAACGCTTAAATGTTTTGGTCATGTACAAAGAATGGAAAAATGAAAGATGGCCAAAAAATATATACCAGTGGTCACCCCTGGAAGAAATAAACGTGGCAGATCAAGATGGAAATGGAAAACCTACGTCAGAACTATTAATGGATGATAGGAATTTGGAAGAGGGATATTGGAATGATAGAGATAAATGGAAACTGAAGACGGCAAACCTATAAGTGGGGGAAAGCCGAAGAAGAAGAAGAATACCAACAAAAGGCATATAAATTTCTCAGAACATTTCTTCAATATATTTACCTAGGTGGTCTAGCGGTCATGTTCGTTGTCTCTTGTCCCGAAGGTCGCGAGCTCAAACCCGGCCGGAGTCCATGGATTTTTTAGGATGGAAAAATCATCGTCATAATCATAGTACATTCGCGAATTTCTTCTTCTTCCTGCAGGTTGATATCTTAATATTTGTTTGGGTGTCCTGTGATCTTTCATTCGATGAACATGTTACATCTATCTTGACTTATAATCAGAAATGTTGTTATCTAAAGGTTCCATGTGTAATTCTTCTAATATGTGTTCATTGCTTTGTGATCTAGTAGTGTGTATCCTGCAGTACTCCGAAAGTATCTCATTTCAGCAGATCTAAATCTCTGTATATCCTTCTGTTTCAATGTCCATACTTCGCTACCATACATAAGAGTTGGAAGAGCCAGTGTTTTATATACTTTTAGTCTTGAATGTTTTTGGACTAACTGTGGTTTGAAGATAGTATTTATTAACCTTAAAATCCTTTAAAAAAAGTTATATTTTTGTATTTACATCCTTTTCTTCTTCATATGAGATATTGCGTCCTAGATATGTAAAATTATTCACCTGCTCCAACATTTTATTGTCAAGTACAATTTTACTTCTGACAGGTTCTACACCATGCCATAATTTTTGTTTTCTCTATAGATATTTTCGATCCATATTCTTCTGTAATTTTAAGTACATACAGAACCTTTCTGCAGATTATCTTCTGAATTTGCAATTCTTATTTGGTCATCTGCAAACAATGTGTTTAATTTGTATTTTCTGATATTCTTATTCCAAATTTATATTTCTTGTTCCAACAACATATTGATTCGTTGATATAGTTCGCAAAGAGTGTTGGGGAGAGGGGGCAGCCTTGTCTCACACCACGATTTATAATTCCTTCTTCAGAAAATCTGTTATTTAATTTAATCTTTATGGTGTTGTCTTTGTAAATATTTTGTATGTCCTGCAGAAGTAAATTTGGTATATTTCTATCTTCCAATAGGCATATAGTGAAAATTTTTGGTCTCTTGACTGTGTAGAATGCTTTTTTAAAAATCTATGAAAACAATTTTTTTCTAAGTTGAATTCCAAGGGTCAAATCCTCGGATGGACAAGCCGCGGGTGCAGAGTATGAAGACTTTCAGGCTCGTGAAAGAACCACAAGTCTGAATAAAAGAAATCTGTGCAAAATTTAACCGATCTTCATCCATTCTAGAAATACCTTAGTTGCCTGAAGCCATTGAATCGGAATTTTGATCACGGAAAAGAAAACGAACGATAACTTATTATTACGGGGGAAAGAAAACATTATGAATCGTGCAGTAATACAAAGTTGTTGGTTTTACAACACAGTTGTTTGCTTTATACAGTTTCATTCTTTTTAGCGTCGCGTCGTTTAATGCATTACCATGTACACTAAATCGAGTTTAACATTTATATGAATTAATATGAAAGGCTACAAATTCTGTATGGATTATACTCATTACTAGTAGCCTAATACGATATACAGGGTGCTCTAAAATTCCCCTTACAAACCTTTAGGACTTGTAAAGGGGACAGGAGTTGTTAATATTTAGTGGAAACCATGTCCGGAAACTTAGCGTTTCCATGCTACAGCCGTTTGAAAATAAGCATTGCCTGAACATATGCCACGTGTCTTAACAAGTAATAACTTCGTAATTCGTCTAAATCGAAAATTTTCCTATCGAGTAATCCAAGGCTTGGTGTTTTTTTTGCCAAAATTCTTCGAAATTTTGAAAACTGCAAAAATTGATTGTGGAAGGTGTATCCGGGATTATTAATGCAAGTCATGAATCAGTTTCCATTTTGTTTCTTTGGTTTTTAATGAATTGAATTATAAAATAAGTGATGTTCTGTGTCACGCCTCATAACAAATTACTTGTAAATGTGGTCACGTCAAAAATATGTTTTCAAAAGCTATAGCACGGAAACGGTAAGTTTCCGGACATGGTTTCCAATTTTACATATCATTGACTCAGAGCCCTCTACAAGTCCTAGAAGTATGTAAGGAGAATTTTACAACTCCCTGTATTTAACTTAAAGAGAAACTGTAGTTTATCTCCCAACTTAATTTTCTTAATAAAACTTAATACCAATAACTTACAAAAAAGTAAAACAAAAGCGTATCATCGATGTAAAATAGGCTAAAAATTGTGATTGTATTTATATATACAGGATAGTTTTTCCATAATTTAAAATTAATGTTAAATAGACAAAAATTTTAGAAAAATGCAATAGCGGAACTTAATAAAACGGAGGAATGGTTTTTAAAAATATATTTAACAGCATTTTTAAAATTCAACTTTGGCGTGCAAATTGTTTCACTTCTGAAAACTAATCCGAGATTCAGGGGTTAGATTTCTACCAAGGTGACTTTGTTAAACTGTTTGCAGAATAACAAAAGTTTAATTCTTTCGATTATTTTTTTTAGGAGAAATGACCGTGACTTTGAATTCATTCTCGAAGGTTCGTCAGACTGCAGCAACATATTTTGCTACTCGGCTACTTGGTCGTATTAGAACAGAATATAGACTTCACTGCGTACCAAGTGAACGTTATTGGCACGTAATCCTTTGCTGATCTATTTTAAATTTTACAGATCTCGGGTTCCAAACTAAATCCACTTGTCTCGGCAATTTGGTTAATAACGTTACATTTAATATCTCCCTCATCTCTTGGATTATGGACCTCCCTCTTATTTATAGCTTACCAGAGAATAGAATACCCGACGAGCGCCGCTACGTACGCCTAAATTAATGAAATATGTTTTATAATAATAATAATAATAATAATAATAATAATAATAATAATAATAATAATAATAATAGTTTTATTTATTCCGGCAGAGTTAAGGCAATAAGGCCTTCTCTTCCACTCAGCCAGCACAAATACAAATAAATATTTGACTAATATAGATATACACTGTACTAATTATAAACAGTTAAAGATACATTAAATGTAGCAATGTAAATTTCAGGTATACAAACAACATTTTATACGATAATAACAATAATAATACTTACGATAATAATAATAATAATAATAATAATAATAATAATAATAATAATAATAATTAAGTTGTATAAGTTAAAAAAATCATGCGTCAATTAAATTGTATGGTACCGATATACATTGCGACGAACCAAATATGGTGCTGGCGGTAGCTAGTTAGTGTTTAATTTTGGATTTTAGGTAAACTTCTAATTCAAAATGTCGGATTTTGCTGATTTTTGGATAATACCTATCTCGGTGTATTCTAATAGAATGCAATGAGTTTCGTTGCGAAACATCGAAGATTGCGACCACTAGATCCATTTTTAAATTTTCATTTCAGGTGAACTCCTACACCTAATAGTTTTAGACAATAAGAGATAGCAATTAAACACTCCCCGTACCGGAAAACCTGTATGTACAAATTTTCATAAATGTCTGTTGCTTGAATTATAAATTTATAAATCATGAACATACACACGAAGATTCGAATTTACATAGGCCTAAAAGATAGGCCTATTACTTACAAAATACAGTGAAACCTGTCTTAGCCGGAACCTTTATAAGAAGAGAACCTGTAGAGACGGAAAAAAATCTCGAGAACGGTACGATTTTATATGTAAAATCGTCCTGTATAAGCCGGAAACCTTCATAACGCGGAAACGGAATGGTTTTTAAAGTACCAATAGTTAATTTTTACCTCAGTAAGACGGAAAATTATTCTTAAGCACGTTCTAATTACAGTATTAATGACCACACGTGAAAATTCTGCATATGACGCTACTGCATTTTTCGTTTTACCTTCTTGTGTTGCCATTGTATTGCGGGCTTACCCTTGCTTATGTGTGACAACGGGGAATCCCTCGCTTTTCTTTGCCTGCTTACGTAACCTGCGAGGGAGTTGGTAAACTCTTCAGTCCTCCTGTAATTGAGTTCTTTCTCGTTTTTGTGTAATGGGGTTGTTTTGTATTGCCGTGCAAACTGAGCTATGTTACATACTCTATTTTGTCTGTATTTCAGTCAATACGTTATGTTTAAAGCGTGCACGTAATACCCTTACACTGCGTGAGAAAATTTAAGCTTGTAATTTGGGAACTCTTTATAAGAGGGAAAACTGCCAAGACGGAAATATATTTAAGGAACCGCCATGTTCCTTCATAGACAGGTTTTACTGTACTTACGTCAACTTAACCGAGTATTTATTACTGAATAGCGACCAGCCTCATGGGCTAATGACTACTGTTCATGAGGTTCCGGGTTCGATTCCCGGCCAAACTCTGGGAATTTTTCCTTAAAGGGAGTTATTCCTGTGGTTGTCCATGGTCAGGAATTTAGATTAAGTTTAGGTTAAGAACTCTCCTGGTGCTTCATTATCAATTATCACCCATCACATCATCGGGGTAACGTAACTCCGCCTTCCAGGTGCCCCAACATAAGAAATGGATTAAAATTCCGCCAATGCCAGAGGAGAAAGCTCAGAAAGTCATAAAAGACAATATAGTTGCATTAGAAAAAAATTACGACTAGCAGTTGCTACCGGAAATATATTATGAAACACTGAAATTCATATTTTATTTTAATTGCGTTAGATTCCATATTATGAAACACTGAAATTCATATTTTATTTTAATTGTGATTTTTTCGTTATTTTGCACGCGATTTATAGTTTGTGTGTTAAAATAATATGTGTCTTCCGATCCCGCAAATTAGAATTGGTGTAATATCGATATACCAGCATTTGAAATGACTGTAAATAAATAAAAAGCAAAAATGTAAAATTTTAATAAAGCAAGTAGCCTAAAAAATAAAAACCAAATTTGTGGTATGACGTGCCGTCAGCCAGGCGTCGAGAATGCCGCTAGTATATTCATTTCGCACGGATTGGCAAGCTAACCTTGTGGCAATCCAATGTGGTCTCCATTGCCAAGGCTGAAATGAGTTGAGTGTACTAGCTGCGGGTGATGATGATGTTTACACGTCATGCATGACTCGAATAATACCGTATTTCCACATGTCCTTGATGCCTCTACATTACCATTCTATCCTACAGCCACTTTTGTTCATTTCCTTTCGTAGTCACCATTCATGACAGCCAAGACATTTGAAGAGTTTCACTGACCAAAGAGGAATCTAACGTGACATAAACATAACAGTTACCCTAACTCACTGGCACTATCGAACCCGTAGGTACATGGCCGCGCGGACATAAACTTTCCATACATCCCTATCCTGAGATAACGCGTTCCAATCATTCTCTCTTCCCTCGAATCATAGTTAATGCTATTTTCCCACCTCATTCTTGGTCTACCAACTGGACGTTTTCCCTCTGGTTTTCCTACAAGAAGCTTCCATGCACCTCTCTCATTCCCCATTCGTGCCACATGTCCTGCACATCGCAGTCTACGAGACTTAACCGTTCTTATATCTGGCTCCCTATAAAGACCATGTAGTTCACTGTAATCATACACAGCGGAAACAGATATAAATAACAAACTGAATACGTTTATTAAATAACAGGAACATTAAAAAGAAATTTGAAAAATAAAGCCAGGAAAGACGATATCCAAAAGCAATAATAGGCACTGCCATTGTCTAATATAATTTCATTATATAGTCTCAAGCTCTAACTGTTAGAAATTTTTTGGACCAAAGAGAGATGAACATACATGTGAATGGAGAAAACTACATAACAGTGAACTACACTGTAAAATCTTAAATTAGTTTAAGATCTGAGACGGATTGTGTACGTACCGGTATCTTTCACAAGTAGCGTTCTGAATTTCCGTAATAAAGATGGCTAAATTGTATGTATAATTGTCATTAAACGAAAAAGTGAAAGTGATTAAAGATAAAGAAAAACAAACTCTCAGTACGCGAAATAATGTTTAAATTTAAATGTGGAAAACCCCAAGTTTATGAGACTTTAAAACACAAAGAAAAAATAATTAATCAATGGATGCAAGGAAATGATCAAACGAAGTGGAAAGTAAAATAAATAAATAAATAAATAATTAATTAATTAAATAAATGAAATCAAGCAAGTAGTGTGGGAGTCATTTACAAGTGAACGATCAAAAAAAAAAAACTCCAAATTTCCGGACCGATGCTCCAAAGTCAAGCTCTAACTGTTGCTACATCCCTAGAGAATAACGATTTCAAGGCATCTTCAGGTTGGCTGTACAGTTTTAAAAGAGGACACAATGTAGTGTGGAATGAAATTTGCGGGGAATCAAAGGATGTGGACGAAAGTATAGTTAGTGAGTGGAAACCGAAACTGCATAATTTCATTTCAGGATACGCGCATAGGTGACATTTTTAACGCTGACGAAACGAACTTTTTTTGCGCGATACCGTCGAAATCGCTCGTACATACTATATTTCACTTTTCAACATTGGCGGAACTACGTAAAATGACATATACGGTACTCTATAATCGAAACGTCTACCGCTGTGGTCTCGAGATAGCGTGCTGCCTTGTCACGCAGCAGGCCCGGGTTCGATCCCCGGTTGGGGCAGTTTTCTGGGTGAGGTTTTTATCGGGGTTTTTCCTCACCTGTAAGACAAATGTCAGGAAAACTTTAAGGCCCAAACGGTCCCCGAAATCATATGGCCATCATCATCATCCTTCACCGGTGTGGAAAGCAACGGGAAGCTACCATACCTACAATTCCCTAGTAAAGCTGCAAGCATAGCATGAAAATGCTATGATTGTAGTGAAGGACCTGCCTTTGGGCAGAATCACTATGCATGGATAATCTAAAAGATTGGTTAATTTTGTTGTTGTTTTTTTATAATGCGGAAGTTTGTCAAATGTGGAAAAAAATAATGGTCCCATGCGATTCCGCTTTGAATAAGTTTCACAGTATATATTTATTTAGATGTTACAACTGTTTTTTATATTTGCAATGAAGGCAAATTATATATGTATGTAGTATGTATGTATATATATATATATATATATATATATATATATATATATACAACACGAGTATATAAAGAAAATTAACGCCTGAACCGGGATTTGAACCCGTGATCTCTATGTACATTAGGGAGATAGAACCTTGTCCACTCAGGCTCCCAGCGCAAACATAGCTTTTCTTTATTTATACACAATTCTCCACCATAAGAGGCACCGAAACAACGCCCGTAGTGCCATATTACAGCTTCTATAACAAGAAAGCATTTTTTAGTGAGAATGTTTTACTTTATAAAATAACACTTCGTTATTTGTATGTTATATTTAAATTTTGATATTTAGTAATGCAAAGAAAATTAACGCCAGAACCGGGATTTGCACTCGGGACCTAACTTTATACGTTGGTGAGATACCATCTTCCCCATATCAATTATGTATATACATATATAAAATAATCGCTGACCACATGACACCCTTAACTAACTACATGATTGTCCATCTCTGTGATTACCACGTGTAGATGTGAGGCCAGCAGCTGGTAGCACAAGGGCCTTCCAGGCATGTCACGCCGTGAAGATTATATATATATATATATATATATATCCATCCATAGTAATTCTGCCCGAAGGCAAGTCCTTCACTACAATCATAGTATTTTCATGCTATGCTTTGCAGCTTTACTAGGGAATTGTAGGTGTGGTAGCTTCCCGTTGCTTTTCACACCGGTGAAGGATGATGATGATTGCCAAATGATTTTCGGGGATCGTTTGGGCCTTGAAGTTTTCCTGACATTTGACTTACAGGTGAGGAAAAACCCCGATAAAAACCACACCCAGAAAAACTGCCCCGACCGGGGATCGAAACCGGGCCCGCTGCGTGACAAGGCAGCACGCTACCTGGAGACCACAGCGGTGGACATAGGCATATATATATATATATATATATACACATTTCAAATGCAATGTTCATTACTTAAAAAAGTTTGTTGTTTCTAAAAGTATTAGTTTTATTTAATTAAATGTCACCGAGATTACAATTTTAGAAAATGAAACCATGAAAATAAATTTATAAATCTATAATTAGAAACCCTATCGCATCAAACAAATTCAGCAATTTTAAATCGATAAATCATATACGTTAACATTAAGTAAATGCTTACCACTTTCTGTCGTTTTCATCGTAGAAATTTATTCAAAAACTCATAATAATTCATTATATTCTTCAGAAAAAAAAATTAAATTAGTAAAAATTCAAATCCATGGTAAGAAACTAGTCTAATTTTTAACACCACACAGTCACGTAACAGAATGATTTTTGTAATGCTTTACTACACTGAATAAAAAAATAATTTTCTGCTACAAAGAACTGCACAGCACTACTGTAAACATAACACTGAAAGTGTGACTTCTAACCTTCGCTTATAGCCAAAATGGTTTCAGATTGATATCAGCACAAACAGGAAGAATGTTGATGTCCGATGTATTATCGCGCTATGAAAAATGTATGACGCATTGACCCGTATTTGCATTCCTCGTGAATGAGACAAATGATGACCAGGTAAAAAGACACACGATTCTGAGAATTTAATTTAAAAATTTAGCTGCGTTTAAAAAGCCCCTCTCTACATGAATGACTACATAAAAGTCACGCGTTACGTGATCTTTACAATCATTTAACGTAATAAATAAATAAATAAATAAATTTTATATATATATATATATATATATCTTTTTTCTTTTTTGCAAATGCCCCAGGTTGTCTTTCGACATTCCTGGTGTTCTCTCCTGGCAAGGCGTACTTATAACCCACTTCTGAGGTTGGGGTGCCTGGAAGGCGGCGTTACGTTGCCCCGATGATATGATGGGAGATGATGATGATTGTGGTGCGCCAGGAGAGTCCCCAATCATAAGCTTAATCTAAGATGAATATGAATTATGCTGATTGCGATGGCTATATGATTTCGGGGACAGTTTGGCCTTAAAGTTTTCCTGACATTTGTCTTACAGGCGAGGAAAAACCCCGATAAAAACCTCACCCAGAAAAACTGTCCCGACCGGGGATCGAACCGGGGCCCGCTGCGTGACAATACATATCTAATATAGTATAAAAATGAATGTTTGATTGTTTGTTTGTTCGTACTTTATGCGCGGCCATATCGTTGATCCGATTGTGATGGGGCTTTTTGCAAAATGTTCAGCAGATTCCCGGAATGAATATGGGCTATAAGAGAGTTGTGATACTCAACTCCTACACCCTTAAAAATCGTCGTTTCTAGTGGAGAACGTGAAAAAAGCAGTTCTTTGGACGCTTAAATGGCTTACGCTGCCTAAACCATAACAAATACACAAAATTAATGTATACAGAAATTAATATCTCAAAAAGCTCTACATATATTTCCACAACAGCATATGTTTATCTCTTACGGATAACTCACAATAGCCATTTTTTCTTTTATTGATGCCAAAAAGATCGGGACAAGTATGTCGATTCCTGTGCAAGCATAGCAGCACATGGCGGGTATTCTTTTACGGATAACTCACAATAACGAATTTTGTCTTTTAGCTCATTTATGCCAAAGAGATCGAGGTAAGCAGATTAACGTGAAACACCGGGTAATCAGCACGGGGAATCTTAAAATAATTACGATATACATACACCGTAGCGTAGTGGTTAAGGCACTGCGCTACAAGTCAGGAGGTCGAGGGTTCAAGTCTCGGTGGGGTCAGAATTTTTAAACTGACCAAAGCCTTCTGGCGGCACTATGGTCCTGGGATCGACTCAGCCTCTAATGGAAATGAGTACCAGACGCCTGTTCTGGGAGTAAAGGCAGCCGTCACGCAGGGCTGACATCAAGTGCCGATTGTCTAGAAATAGTGGGAGCCTTAACCTCCCACTACCCTAAGGGCCTCCCGAGGCCTGTAGTGGGAACACTTTACTTTATTTATAATTATTTTTCATTTTACTTATTCAACCAATCATAAGTAGTATATTAATTTTCGTCTTTCAGCTCATTTATGCCAAGAAGATAGAGATGAGTAGATTCCCGGACAACACCGGGTAAACAACACGGGGTATCTAAAAATAATTACAATATACAATTTTCCTCATACTTATTTAACTAAACATAAAACTCATTGATTTTCGTATTTTAGCTCATTTATGTCAAGAAGATCGGGATAAGTAGATTCCCGGACAACGCCGGGTAATAAGCACGGGGTATCTAAAAATATATAAATTCATAGTTATTTTTCCTTTTACTTATTCAACTAAACATAAAAGCACATTAATTTTCATTTATTTAGGCGCAGCAGCGCACGCCGGGTGTTAGCAAGTATATATACAGGCTGTAACTAAATTCACATTACAGGCTTTGAAGACATGTATCCCGCTACAACACACAACACACGTTAAACATTCCCACTTTTTGGCGCCAAATACCCTGTACGTTCTCCAATTTACCCGCGCTAGCCCACTACCTGTGTAGTTACATGAAATCTCCGATTTATGAGACTCCTGTGGCACCGAGGAAGACATATTGGCGTGGGTTACGGTTGCAGAAGATTATGCAGGACCAAAGACTGGTGTGGCATCACTGAGAGATAGAAAGAGAGAGAGAGAGAAGGAGAGAGAGAGAAAGAGAGAGATAGAGGGAAAGAGAGAGAGAGAGAGAAAAAAAGAGGGAGGGAAAAAGAGGGAGAGAGAGAAAGAGAAAGAGAGAGAGAAAGAGAGAAAAATAGAAAGAGAAAGAGAGAGAGAAAGAGAGAGGAAGAGAAAGAGAAATAGAGAGAAATAGAAAGAGAGAAAGAAAAAGAGAAAGAGAGAGAGACAGAGAAAGAAAAAGAGAAAGAGAGAGAAAAAGAGGGAGAGAAAGAGAGAGAGTTAGAGAAAGAGAGAGAAAGAGAAAGAAATAGAAAGAGAGAGGGAGAGAGAAAGAGAGAGAGCAACGTGTGTGGTATTTTGCGTGTAGAGGGAAAAATGTACGTTGCCGAACGTGAGTTCCAATGCTAAACGATCCGTTTTGGTCCCGACTACACGTTTTTAAAGTCTGTAATGAGAATTTAGTTATACCCAGAAAGTAAATATAACGTTATGAGGAATTGAAGCATTCGTTATAAGGGAAACATTAGATACTATATACAAGATATTAGTAACTGTAATTATGGCCTAAAATTAAATTAATTTAATAAACCAATATTCAAATTCATTATTTATGTTTAACTTCTCATCTTATAGGCACTTTTCTGTCCCACACTCCTTCCGGGCCTTATAGTGCCACGACCTCTCGGGAAAGGAATCATACACATACTTTGTTGATCACATAGGACATGGAGGGTCTCCCTAAATGAGCGATCAGCTCAATGTTTAGGGCCTCCTCCGAAAGAACACAACATTAACACAAAACACATCATTCACACATTTCCATACGAGGCAGCGAGATCGTAGCGGCGAATAAACTAATATGAACATATTAAATGGTGAAACTTAGGTTTTTTATATTTAATTATTTATTTATTCTTTACCATTTTCAATACTGCAATGTCGGTCCAGAAATTCAGGGGGCGGGGTTAAACATGGTCTGAATTTTTTTCAAGGCATAAAAGTTCTGCTATGGCGTCTCTAGTTTATTTTAAATTTTATAAGATTCATGATATGTTCCGTTGAGATATTATTCAAAATTAAAGTATACATTTATGGAATATTCACCTGAAAGGTCCGTCTCCCCAACTTTATTAGTTATTTAACTGTAGCGCTTTTGGGACCAGTCCCATCATCGGCGGTTTTAAATCCTGCCGATGATGGAACTAGTCCCGAAAGCGCTACAGATAAGTAACTAATAAAGTTGAGGAGACGGACCTTTCAGGTGAATATTCCATAATTTTATACTTTAATTATAGTTCATTTTATTAATTTGAATAATATGTCACTTGTTATTTACATTGGAAGTGAAATATAAGTGCTATATAAATAATTTAAACTTTTGGGACACCTTAAATATTATATCCTTGCTGCTTATAAAATGGTGTGCATGTTTTCTAACAACATCTTCATATCAAGAAGAAATTTTACACCTAAGTAGTATTTTAGGCAAGTTCTATTTACAATTTAAAACATATTTATTCATGGTTTTCTTATAAAAATGTTCTTTTTCCACCAACTGGGTAATACGCTGGTTGCCTACTTGATGCCTCATTGAGGCGATATGCTGACTACATGTCATTTACTGAAATATGTAGGGAAAATAAGAGTAACTAAATTAACTCAATATAAACTCCTGCTAGGGGAATGAAAGGGACCATACCAATTTTTTTTTGTTTCCTATACAGAGTGTCTGAGAAACTCATTCACAAACTTTAAGTAATTGTATATAATAATAATAATAATAATAATAATAATAATAATAATAATAATACTTTATTTATTCTGGCAGAGTTAGGGCCATAAGGCCCTCTCTTCCACTCAACCAGCACAAATACAAATAAATATTCGACAAATATAGATATACACTATACTAATTATAAACAGTTAAAGATACAATAAATATAGCAATGTAAATGTCATGTACAAACAACATTTTATAGGGTAATAACAATAATGATACGATAATAATAATAATAATATAAATATGATACATTATACGGGAAACACCAATACATGTGAAATCATTCTTTGTTGAGGAACATCTACAGTGCTCCCAAAAACGTCGTTTTCGGATCTGTGAATTGGGATTTCGTCTCGAATTGCCATCAAAGCTCAAATGATTGTCGAATCACTGATGTGTTTCATTATATCAAGCAAAATTCTGCCATGCCCAAAATAGTTGGATAATCGTTGCTGCGAAGATATCATGTACGTAACGAAACACAAGATAGATTGCTTGATTACACACTGAAAACTATAAGAATATGCTTCCCAATAAAATTTATTTTTTTTGTACAAGTGTCTTTTGCAGAGACTTTTGATGTCCCAACTCCTTTCAAAAAACGTTAAGCTAAAAATATATAAAACTATTATTCTACCAGTTATATTATATGGGTGCGAAACATGGACTCTTACTTTAAGGGAGGAAAGGAGATTACGAGTATTTGAGAATAAAGTTCTTAGGAAAATTTTTGGACCAAAGAGAGATGAACAGACAGGTGAATGGAGAAGACTACATAACAATGAACTACATGGTCTTTATAGGAAGCCAGATATAATAAGAACAGTTAAGTCCCGTAGACTGCGATGGGCAGGACCATGTTGCGCGTATGGGGAATGAAAGACGTGCATGGAAACTTCTTGTAGGAAAGCCAGAAGGAAAACGCCCAGTTGGTAGACCAAGAATGAGGTGGGAGAACAACATTAACTATGATTTGAGGGAAGTAGATTATACAGGAAATGATTGGAAAGCATTAGCTCAGGATAGGGATGTATGGAGAGCTTATGTCCGCGCGGCCATGAACCTACGGGTTCGATAGTGCCAGTGAGTAAGTAAGTAAGTGTCTTTAATCAATGACCGAATGTTACGAGACGACCACCATTACAAATAGGCAGAACCCATAAACGTATTTGGGAATATATGTTCCTATAAAAAACTACTATTATATGTATTTTAATTCCTAAAAGATTGTTAGCGAGGTCTTGCAATGTACTGCATATCATAGCGAGGATTTTTGTTTATGTTTAAACAGGTCTCTCATTTCTTGAAATCAATTTTTTATTCCGATGTAAATAATATCCCAAAATCTTATGTATCCCTTGTGCATATCACACTCGTCCTTCCCTCACAAATATTTCTGCTTTTTGTTTACGTTTTGACTGTACGTGATACGTACTCTACTGTAGATTTACTTTTGTACAGCACTCGCAAGTTGAATAAATACTTGTATTTTCGTATTAGCTGTCTACCACATGGTTAGTTGTCCAAATACACTGGTCAACATGATTTTTGTCTCGTGAGTACCAATAGTTTACTTAATGTAGTTTTTTATCGTGTTTTAAAATATGTATTCGGAATTTCTCCATCACCCACAGTCTTTTTTATTTCAATTTCAATTAATGGATTTAAATAATTAATATTTTTAATAAACGTTCTTTCGTACATTTGTCCATTGTAAAATAAAACCAAATGAGCTAACTCAGGAGATTTCAGCTATGGAAAAGAGATATCAAAGCAAATGGAATCCTAATATGCTGGCCGATTATTGTTGGACCATCAAGAGGGATGCTCCACAGGCGAAATATAGCAGAAAATCGTCATTTCTTACTTTCTAGGTGAGTCCGAATGTTCGAATATTGTGTACTTACGAATGTAGAAAATATTGAAGTATTTGAAATTATAAATTCCTGTCTCTCGGAAACCTTGCGTGATGGAGAAAAAACGATATCATATTTGAATTCAGGAGAAAAATTACTATGAGAATCACATATTTTTCTTTCTGAGATAAAAAAAGTTTATTTTTTGTTGCTCAGTGATATAGCGGAAAAACTCTTGACTCTGTAGGGGTAAAGTAATTCCCATACAGTTATAACTGGCAGGCCTATGCTGTAATTACTATTTTACCGTTCTCGCATGTTTGCCAATATTCCACAGCAAATTGGTAAACTCTTGCAGAGCTAGAGAAAGGCTAATGACCATCGGGGATTCATAGTTTGCAAAGTAAACCGGTTTTAAATAAACACAAACACAATTTCTCCTAAATTTACTTCTGTTGAGAGAAAACTACCAGGGAGTATTTCCTATTTAGGTCCATTACACTGACTATTTATTATTTTAATTTTACACAAAATTTATTAATGCACTAACGTTCTAGTAATTTTACCATCAAAAGCGTGGGGTGCTCTATATCAATTAATATATTTGATAATAGATATATATTGGTAAAAGTAAAGTCTCTAAGCAGAAAATCTAAAAATCATAAAAAGCACCCCATGCTTTTGATGGTAAAATGATTTTGTTTTTATTGATAACTCTAGTTTTATTCTATATGTGTTGGAGATGATATTTTTGTTGACCACTTTAATTTTATCCCAAGCGTGTTGGAAATTAAAATTATTTTTCATTTTTTGTCCGGTTTTCTAATAAAGCGTGTTGTTTTAGTTTTTTAAAATATTATTTATATTAGCTTGACCTGTATCTATCTATGTAACGGAATCTTTCAACACGATTTTCACCCACTTAAAAACATTGGATCGATTTGAAACTTTGTATATTAGTAAAGGACCAACGACAATACAATATTTTCATAAATAATATATAATAGGTTGCGGATTTATAGACTTTTTTTCCATCGTTGTAAGATATTAATATTATATCCTCTGGTAGGCCAGTTGGTAGAGTGGTGGACTGTAGTGGTATATAATTTCAGTAATCCATAGGTGGCTGGTTCAAATCCGGCCCGGATATTTTTTTAGAAAGTAATTGAAAGGAGTTGGGACATCAAGAGTCTCTGCGTGCTATTATGCATTGCAGTGACTCTTGATGTCCCAACTCCTTTCAAAAAAAGTTAAACTGAAAATATATAAAACTATTATTCTACCAGTTATATTACATGGGTGCGAAACATGGACTCTTACTTTAAGGGAGGAAAGGAGATCACGAGTATTTGAGAATAAAGTACTTAGGAAAATTTTTGGACCAAAGAGAGATGAACAGACAGGTGAATGGAGAAGACTCCATAACAATGAACTGCATGGTCTTTATAGGAAGCCAAATATAACTAGATCAGTCAAGTCTCGTAGACTGCGATGGGCAGGACATGTTGCACGTATGGGAAATGAAAGACTTGCATGGAAGCTTCTTGTAGGAAAGCCAGAGGGAAAACGCCCGGTTGGTAGACCAAGAATGAGGTGGGAGAACAACATTAACTATGATTTGAGGGAAGTAGATTATAGAGGGAATGATTGGAAAGCATTAGCTCAGGATAGGGATGTATGGAGAGCTTATGTCCGTGCGGCCATGAACCTACAGGTTCGATAGTGCCAGTGAGTTAGTTAGTTAGAGTATTACTTTTAGCTCATACTACAATAGTATCGAATTTAAAGATATTTACATTTTTGGAAAACCCAACTAAAAATAAAAAGTAAATCATCATCATCATCATGAACAAATTCGTTTTAGGCCATGTGGCCTGTACGGTAAACCTAGCGAAGATGGTCTTGATCTTTCCACCGATGTTTTGGTCTTCCTTGGTCCCTATGTCCAGTTGGGGTATATTGGAATGCCAATTTTGGAAGTCTATTTCTTGCCATTCTTCTCAGATGATTTTTCCATTCTTGTTGGTATCTTTGGATATCTTCATTTAAACTTGCTACTCCAAGTTTTCCTCTGATAGTAGTGTTCCTTTGGTGATCCAGTCTATTAACTCCTAACAATGATCGTAAGAAGCGCATTTGGCTTACTTGAAGTTTATGAGAGTTTCTTTTATTTAAAATCCAAATTTCACTTCCGTATTTTAGAGCAGCTTTTGATGTGACGTTATGTAATCTTAGTTTTGTCTCTGTCCTCATCTGTTTACCAAAATGTCTTCGTATTACCCCATTCATTTTATTATATTTTTGTAATTTTGAATCAATGTCACTCTTATACTCTGCAAAATAATAGTTTAAAAAACTAAAACAACGCGCTTTATTAGAAAACCGAACTAAAAAATGAAAAATAATTTTAATTTCCAACACGCTTGAGATAAAATTAAAGTGGACAACAAACAAATCATCTCCAACAGATCTAGAATGAAACTAGAGTTATCTACAAAAAAAAATAATTTTACCATCAAAAGCGTGTGGTGCTCTATATCAATTAATATATTTGATAATAAACATATAGTGGTAAAAGTAAAGTCTCTACGAAGAAAACGTAAAAACCATAAAAGCACCCCACGCTTTTGACGGTATTTTTTTTTGTAGATAACTCAAGTTTTATTCTAGAATTGTTGGAGGTGATTTTTTGTTGACCACTTTAATTTTATCTCAAGCGTGTTGGAAATTAAAATAATTTTTCATTTTTTAGTTCGGTTTTCTAATAAAGCGTGTTGTTTTAATTTTTTTAAAACTATTATTTACTTTTTAATTTTTAGTTTGGTTTTTATATCTGTTTTGAAGAGTTCAATTGTTCGATATCAAGGGAATGTTGATAGAACAACTGCAATTGTTTATGTTATCTGAATTAGTGGCAGACATTTTAAATAACAGTTTCAGGCTGCATAGGCTGTATGATTAATTGTGATGTAGAGGAAGCGGTGAATACTGCGGTTCATTTTCTATTACCAGCAAAGTCGAAAAATAGATATGAAAAAGTGTAGAGAATATTTAAGGTATACATTAAAAAAAAACATTTTTACATTATTAAGTCAATTACTTTTCTTCCCTAGGGAAGTAAGCTGAGCAATTACATGCCGTTGTCAATGGATACCAATGCATCTCTGGTAGATTCAAATTACTTCCCTAAGAACAGAATGATAATTACGCCCTATTAGTATAGGTTGGGAAGTGGCCTTTACAGAAGTGAGAAAAATGTTTAAAAACCGAGCGATATCTAGGTTTTTTAATTTCCGAGATTCTGTAAAACTCTTCACAAACGTGCGTTGTATATTATTTTTTCCGCGATGGTGTTTTCAAAATATTATAATAGAAAATAATAGTGTATTTGTTGGAAATATTTGCGTTCATTATAAACAACTGACTAACGTTAATAGTGTGCGCAATGGTTATTAGTTGAAGGTAGAGGAGGCTGCGAGACAATATTAGTGATACAATGGCGGTAAGTACGTTTTATATTGTTTCAAATAAAGTTCAGTTCATTTAAGTGATTTGTTACGTATAATGTGTATTAACACTACATTTTGGATATTTTCTTTGTATATAAATTGTATGTAGTATACATAGAGAGCAGTGATTTTACTTCCCATACGTGGTTTGTAATATGTAATATTACAGTATCATTATTTTATTACAGTATAGTTTAGGTTGGCAACTCCGAAATGTAGGAAATTGAACTTTCAATCGTGGTAGCCAGTGCTGCATGTACGACAAAACGCACTTTCGCGCAATAAAGCGTTTTATTGTATTTTTTCCGGAAGAATTAAAACTAAAAACTTTGAGGAAAACTATCCTAGATCAGTCCACCGCTGTAGTCTCGAGGTAGCGTGCTGCCTTGTCACGCAGCGGACCCGGGTTCGATCCCCGGTCGGGACAGTTTTTCTGGGTGAGGTTATTATCGGGGGTTTTCCTCACCTGTAAGAAAAATGTCAGGAAAACTTTATGGCCCAAACGGTCCCCGCCTCATATGGTCATCATAATCATCATCAGCAACGAGAAGCTACCACACCTACAATTCCCTAGTAAAGCTGCAAGCATAGCATGGAAATGCTATGATTGCAGTGAAGGACCTGCCTTCGGGCAGAATTACTATGGATGGATCCTAGATCATTAAAATTTGCTCTATTTGTATAAGCTGAACTGCATTCAACGTAGGAAATCTCGGGTTAGAACGCAATATAGTCATATAAACCAGTTCTATAGGAATTAAAGCTAAACCGGAAAAGGAACGTATGTCTCACGTCTCGCAATTATTTTGTTGGTGGCTTTTGTTTAGGACTGTGAGCCGTCTGCGACGGAAATGGAAGTGAATTCCAGGCAGACAAGGGGGAGGGAGCAGTTATTTTCGTTTCGTGTATGCCGCCTATGTACGTCCCTTTCAGCGCTTTTAAAATATTCTCTGCCAAACGTTCACATTTTATTCACTTCATGACACGAATCAAAGTCTGAATTTTTTATTACCACGGCCAAATGTATCACATGAAATGGATTTTATTCTTTACTCCTCAGTATTTGGCATCTTTTAAAAGAAATCTAAATTTATATTTGCTCTAACCTCGATTTCATCATTACCCAGTCTAAGGTACATATATTAATTCATATTTGGTTCGTCTTCCGGCTTATAAGCCCGGAAGACGAACCAAATATGGATCAAGACGCCGGCCGTGAAAGCCTACAATTATGTACATATATCATTTGGTGTTTTTCGTATAAATCATATTTATACCATTATTACTCTTATCATTATCATTATTATTATTATTATTTTGATTGCGGATGAGCCCATGTAGGACTACGCAAAGTACTTAGAGGCGTTTCCTTTGAGCCCAAATTTCTTTCATTCTTTTGCTATGAGCTTGTTTTCTCTCATCTGTCCAAGTTGTTCCAGTTTTTTTCTTCGGTTTGTCCTGTTGGTCAACTTGCCACTTATTCACCTTAATTCTAAATATATCTCTGTTTGGGATATCTTTATTATTATTATTATTATTATTATTATTATTATTATTATTATTATTATTATTATTATTATAAGTATTATTATTGTTATTATCCTATAAAATGTTGTTTGTACATGACATTTACATTGCTACATTTAATGTATCTTTAACTGATATAATTAGTATAGTATATATCTATATTTGTCAAATATTTATTTGTATTTGTGCTGGTTGAGTGGAAGAGAAGGTCTTATCGCCTTAACTCTGCCAGAATTAATAAAACTATTATTATACTTACTTACTCACTGGCACTATCGAACCCGTAGGTTCATGGCCGCGCGGACATAAGCTCTCCATACATCCCTATCCTGAGCTAATGTTTTCCAATGATTGCCTCTATAATCTACTTCCCTCAAATCACAGTTAATGTTATTCTCCCACCTCATTCTCGGTCTACCAACTGGGCAGTTTCCCTCTGGCTTTCCTACAAGAAGCTTCCATGCAAGTCTTTCATTCCCCATACGTGCAACATGTCCTGCCCAACGAAGTCTACGAGACTTAACTGTTCTTATTATATCTGGCTTCCTATAAAGACCATGTAGTTCATTGTTATGTAGTCTTCTCCATTCACCTGTCTGTTCATCTCTCTTTGGTCCAAAATTTTTCCTAAGTACTTTATTCTCAAATACTTGTAATCTCCTTTCCTCCCTTAAAGTAAGAGTCCACGTTTCGCACCCATATAGTATAACTGGTAGAATAATAGTTGTATACATTTTCAGTTTAACGTTTTTTGAAAGGAGTTGGGACATCAAGAGTCGCTGCAATGCATAATAACACGCATTTCCAGAATTGAGCCTATGTTTAATTTCTTTGTGCATCTCATTCCTATTTGTGATTATTGTTCCTAGGTATTTGAATTCATACTATTATTATTATTATTATTATTATTATTATTATTATTATTAGTATTATTACTATTATTATTATTATTATTATTATTATTATTATTATTATTATTATTATTATTATTATTATTATTGTAAGTATTATTGTTATTATCCTATAAAATGTTGTTTGTATACATGAAATTTACATTGCTACATTTAATGTATCTTTAACTGTTTATAATTAGTATAGTGTATATCTATATTTGTCAAATATTTATTTGTATTTGTGCTGGTTGAGTGGAAGAGAAGGCCTTATCGCCTTAACTCTGCCAGAATTAATAAAACTATTATTATTATTATTATTATTATTATTATTATTATTATTATTATTATTATTATATTTTTCATAAGCATATGATCACCTGGATTTTAATATCACGCAGGTGTAGCCTATAAGTTTAAACATTTTTGTAGCGTTAAATAAAACAACAATGGTTCCGAAGAAACTAATTAATCATGAAAAGAGATGGAAATTTTAAAACTCCGTTTCTGTACTTGTATGACTAATCATACAAAGTGATATTAAATCGACGAAACATTTTAAACAAAGGCTTTCCCAAGAACTACGAATATAAAATACCGTATTGTAAACTCCATTCCTTTATTATGACTATTTAACTCATGCCGCAAATGGGAGTCAATGACCAATCACGTTTCAATGAATTTTGTTTCACACACCAACCACCGTCGAGTTTTAACCTCGATAATTATCGAATTTTGATTACCAAAATAAAGAAACCTCCTCCTTTTTAATATTCCAAACAGGTCAGAGCATTATTTTGCAGTGACTGACTCTCTAACAAATACATTGAATATAGCAAAAAATGAACAAATTCCTTCGACCTACACATCTGATAATAAATTATGTGCTCAATAATTGTGTTTTAAATAATGATTTTACAGAGTTGTTTCCAAAAAAAAAATAGTTAATAGCCTATAATGTTGGTTATAATATTCAGTTTGATGTGTTTAATTTTTTCTCCATTAGGGTGCATTCTTACAATATTGCGATCGTATTTGGCAATAAATGGAATGATCTGGTTGCAGTGGATGAACAAATTAAACATAACCACAAACATTTCTCATTTGTTTTCAAACATCGCCGTTTACATTAAAATATATAATTTTTTTTAAATAACTATGTTTATAATGATTTGTGAGTAAACAGCTTAATTTTATTCGTTAAATAGTCCTAACAAATGCCACTCTCGATTTCCAAATCCTCTAGACAAATTGGAAATCACTCGTGGCATTAAGTTACTTATAATAACACTGAACAACAAAAAAGAAAACTTTTTTGTCTCAGAAAGAAAATATGTGATTCTGATAGTATTTTTTCTGCTGAATTCAAATATGATTTCGGTTTTTCTGCATCACGCAAGGTTTTCGAGAGACATGAATTTATATTTTCAAACACTTCAATATTTTTTACATTCGTAACTACACAATATTCGATATTCGGACTCACCTAGAAAGTAAGAAATGACGATTTGCTGCTAAACTTCGCCTGTGGAACATCCCTCTTGATGATCCAACAATAATCGACCAGCATATTAGGATTCCATTGCCTTGATATCACTTTTCCATAGCTGAAATCTCCTGATGAAAGTGTTCCCCGTTTTATATTGCAATGAGCAAATGGACGAAAAAACGTTTATTAAAAAAATATTTTTTTTTTTAAATCCATTAATTGAAATTGAAATAAAAAAACTGTGGGTGATGGAGAAATTCCGAATACATATTTGAAAATACGATAAAAAATTTCATTAAAGAACAACTATTGGTACTCATGAGACAAAAGAAAAATCATGTTGACCAGTGTAATCATTAAATAGAGACTGCGGGGGGGGGGAATAGTATGTTTACATGCTTTAAGTAGGGTACTGTGCGGTTTAACTGCATAGGCTATAGACTGTATATAGACTGAAATAGAGGGAGTACGATAATAACGTCAAGACCACAATATATATTTAACTGACCCAAAACCCTCTGGCGGCATTATGGCCCGGGGTCGACTCAGCCTCTAACGGAAATGAGTACCAGACGCTTTTCTGGGGGTAAAGGCGGCCGTCACGCAGGGCTGACAACCCGGCTGACATAAAGTGCCGATTGTCTAGAAAAAAAGTGGGAGCCTTAACCTCCTACTACCGCAAGGGCCTCCGGGCCTGTTGTGGGATCACTTCACTTTACTTTAACTAAATAAATCACTTGCACTACTGAACCCGTGGATTCAAGACCCGAGTGGACATAAACTATCCACTTATCCCTATGAGCTAATGTTTTTTAATCATCTCCCGTATAAACTACTTCCCCCAAATCATAGTTTGTTATTCTTCCATCTAATTCTTGGTCTATCTACTGGCCGCATTTCCCCTGGTTTATCTACAAGAAGCTTCCATCTTCATTCCTCATTCGTGCCACATGCCCTGCCCATCGCAGTCTGAACTGCTCTTATATCT
The DNA here is from genome assembly GCA_030220185.1 of Diploptera punctata. Lineage (NCBI taxonomy): Eukaryota > Metazoa > Arthropoda > Insecta > Blattodea > Blaberidae > Diploptera > Diploptera punctata. The sequence goes on from JASPKZ010000001.1 coordinate 2,923,745, forward strand.
GGTTTCCTATAAAGATTATGTAGCTCACTGTTATGTAAGTCTTCTCCGTTCGCCTGTCTGTTCATCTCTCTTTGGTTCAAATTTTTTCTCCGATTGAGGGTCTTTCCACTTTTCAGCGGTTGCCCTTTTACCAGCCGGCTGCTGGCCCTTCACATCCACATGTGTCAATCACAGAGGTAGATGATCAACAGCCAGTGTAGGGGTGACATGTGGTTAGCATGTCGAGCCCCCCAGCCGTTATAGCTGGTTCCTCAACCTGGAGCCGCTACTTATTGTAGCTACCCAATTGCCTCACGATGCTGGGTGGGCACCGGTCCCATACTGGCGGAAATACCATGAGAAAATTTCTTCCCCCATGGAGACTCGAACCAACGCAAGTCCCGTAGCTCTGCGCCAAGGCTTCCTACCTTAACCGCTCGGCTACGGCGCGGGACTAAAAAATTTTTCTAAGAACCTTATTTACAAATACTCGAAAAACTGTTCTCCTCCCTTACGTAAGAGTTTCGCATCCATATAATATAACCGATAGAATAACAGTTTCATATATTTTCAGTTTAACCTTTTTTTTTAGAAAAGTTGAGACAAGAGTCCCTTCTAGTTAACATAGTCAACGTATCCATTCAGTCATCAACAGATTTAAAGATCGTCAAAAGTAATTTTGAAGGTATACTTAAGATCACTGAACGACTGCAAATGTCTGATTTAAAAATGCCGAAAGCCCTAGAAAATGTGCAAAAATTGTTTCACTCCTTTTAACTCGCAGAAACTGTTAGTAGTAGCAATAGGGTTTTATTAGAGTAAAAGCAAGATATATATATATATATATATATATATATATATATATATGTCAACCGCTGTGGTCTCGAGGTAGCGTGCTGCCTTGTCAAGCAGCGGGCCCGGGTTCGATCCCCGGTCGGGGCAGTTTTTCTGGGTGAGGTTTTTATCGGGGGTTTTCCTCACCTGTAAGACAAATGTCAGGAAAACTTTAAGGCCCAAACGGTCTCCGAAATGATATGGCCATCATCTTCATCATCATCCTTATCGTTATCATCATCACCATCATCCTTCACCGGTGTGGAAAGCAACGGGAAGCTACCACACCTACACAATTCCCTAGTAAAGCTGCAAGCATAGCATGAAAATGCTCTGATTGCAGTGAAGGACCTGCCTTCGGGCAGAATTACTATGGTTATATATATATATATATATATATATATATAATTATATTTACAAATATGGGTCGCACGGTCAGTAAGCCATGCGTGGTGGTGACAGTCCGTTACAATAAAGTAATATTTGGTAATAGTATAAAGAAAAACAAAGAAAAAACAACAATATTACAATTACATAAAGAAACAATAATATTACAGTTACATATTAATACAATAACATTATACATTAATTATGTAGAATTATTAAGAATTAATGATATTGCATTTTGATAATATGTATTTATTCATGAATGAGTGTTCTTGTTTTCCGCGCTTTGTCCAGAAATTTACCCAAGTTTACCCAATTTTCTGGATTTACCATTAACTCGTAGCATGCCAATCTTTCACTATTTCAATTTAGAAATATTTCCGGTAATAACTGACGCCTCCAATATTCTAAATCGTTACATTTTCCTAATATATGTATCTCGTCTTCAAAGCTCCCGCACATTGGACATATTCGCATAACGTGATCGTCGCTAATTTTTAGAAATGTCCATGCCCGTAGCCTAAACCAAGCAAGCCCTGATCTCTCTTTAAATCCTGAGTATGTAAGATTCTTTTCCCCAAACAGGTTTTAGGTCTCTTTTTAAAAACAGTGAACTTTTTCCCGTACATTCGGCGAAAATATCTTGTTGGTTTATATCTAAGTACCTCCTCCTTATTTTTTTCTCCACACATTCTTACGATTTTCAGTCACTTTTTCCCATACCCAACCCATCCCAATCTTTTGGAGTTCTCTCCTAACCTCGTCTGCCCAGAATTTCACGTCTATGTTTCTAAGTAGGTGGTCGTAACAAATTGTGCTGAGCATTGTTTGTTTCCGTTGGATTGTCCTCAACTGTATAAGTTATTTAAAGTGTGAAAGACAGGTTCAGTAATGTTCTTAAGAACGTGTTTTTTCTGAAAGGTGTTCCATAAAACATATTATAATCAGAACCAAACAGCAAACTCTCGGTCGCAGTGGTCTGATATTTATGTTTTTGCCTCCAGATTCGAGAGTCGCTGGTTCAAACCTAGCCCGAGATCAAAGGATTTTTAGGGTGGAAAAATCCAAGGGACAAGTTCTTCGGAAGGGACTTCAAGCCGTGGGTGGTAGTAACAGAACAGCAAGCCCGAAGCAAAATACCTCAGTGCAAAATTTAACCGACCTTCATCCATCCATCCAAATAATACCTTAGTAGTCTACTAGATCAATGAGATGACGTGCCAACCACGTCACTCGTTGGCATATATAGCTAAGTAAGGGTAACAAAATTAGCTTGGTTAAGATACTTCTCTAGAGAGCGGTATATAGTACATATACAGCATAATGGAGATGATACAATGAATAATGCGTCTTATTTTAAATACGCTCGTACAAGCGACGTGGGAACACGTTTTTCGCAGTATAAACATTGTCTCGGTAATCAACAACTTTCGCATGTACAGCCTCTAAAGGAATTGATGGCGCATAGATAATTTTTGGTATTAGAACGAAGCCATTGCGCATGATCAGAGGTCAGCTAGCTCGTTCCAACTATTTGAGAAACTAAAATCCTTTCTATTTCGTTGTGTGTCGTGCAAGATAAAATAATTTCGCGTAAATAAATAAAACAAAGCAAAACAAATTAATGAAAACAAACAAAAGTAATTGAAAAAAGTGAGAGAGAGACAGAAGAGACAGAGACAGAGGGAGAGAGAGTGATAGAGGAGGAGTGAGAGAGAGAGAGAGAGAGGGAGACAGAGGGAGGAAGAGAGGGAAGGGAGAGAGAGAGGAGGGAGAGAGACAGAGAGATAAAGAGGCAGAGAAATGGAGAGAGAGTGGGTGAGAGAGGGGGAGAGAAAGGGAGGGAGGGAGAGAGAGAGGGAATAAGATAGAGAGGGAGAGACAGAGAGAGAGGGAATAAGATAGAGAGGGAGAGAGAGAGATGGGGAGAGGGAGACAAGATAGAGAGAGCGAGAGGGACACACAGATAGAGAGAGAGGAAGAGAGAGAGGGAGAGAGAATGAGAGAGAGACAGATATACATGGAGAGAGAGAGAGGGAGAGGGATGGGAGGGAGAGGAAGAGAGAGAGGGTGAGAGAGAGAGAGGGAGGGAGAGAGGGAATGAGACAGAGAGAGAGAGAGGGAGAGAGAGAGAGAGAGATGGAGAGATGGAGGCAAGATAGAGAGAGCGAGAGGGACAGACAGATAGAGAGAGAGGGAGAGAGAATGAGAGAGACAGATATACATGGAGAGAGAGAGAGAGGAGGGAGAGGAAGAGAGAGAGAGGGAGAGAGATAGAGAGAAACAAAAAGAGAGAGAAAGAAAGAGAGAAAGGGAGAGAGAGAGAAGCATGAAAGAGGGATCGAACACGCGACCTCATGCATAGGAAATGGACGTTCCCTCCTATAGACCACAACTGTCTCTGCTAGATGCAATACTTCAGGACTTATTTGTATACTGAAATCAGATAATAACTTGACTTAGTTTAAATCAATCAGATGCATTTTGCATTAGTTGTGGAAATAAACAATCTTCTTACGCCTTGTGTTTTGTAAACGAAGTAATGAGATTTGCAATCGTTATTTATTTTCTATATATAACCTGTTTCCTGGGACTATTATTATGCTTTCAAGTCTTATATGAGAATTTCCCAGAAATTTTCTATAGGATCGCAACAGGCCTTGGCCTAATATTTGGAAGGAAGAAGAAGAAGAAGTAATTTTCCTATACATACAAATTTTTCGATAGTGTCAGTGAGTGAATATATATACAAATTTATTTATTTAACGAAGCCTGCTAACGTGTAGGCATTGTGAAAATTAACGACGTTATAAAAAAATCCTGGCCGGAATTTGAATCTGGGACTGCGACGTCACAGTAAAGCATCTCAACCGACTGCTCCACTGAAGCGAACGATACGAATACTGCATGAAGAGAGACTTACGCCGCCCGCTTTGTACTCGTAACAACGTACTGGTGTGAATCGCTCTTCGAAACTCTAACTTTCCATCAAGAGTTGCGCCATTAATTTTTTTCAAAGACTGTACATCGTTGTCCACTGCAATAACTGACAGGAAAATGGATTGCTTCTCTTCTCTTCCCTTTTGCAGTAAGCAAATGTTTTAATGTTGTAAGTGTGAATAAATCACATTTGAAACTGTATGTATTGAATTTATTTGAATACGAGTAAGAAACAGGTTACATAAATATATTCAATACGTACGTTTGTACAGTAGTAGGTATCAGTAGCTTGCTGTCTGTCTTGACATTGCCTGAGCCAGTCGCTCGCACTTTGTGAAGAATCTGAATATGTTTGTTCTCAACTTCACATTTCGGTAGTATTTCCCCGCAGTCCACTCAAAAGTAATGTCGATTTTTTAAACAAAATGTTATTTAGACTTTTTTCTGACAAGAAATTAAACTACTCTTCAAAGAGACCATCAGTTTCAATGGTATTGAAGCATCTTTCAGCAAGATTTATTATTCCGCGATGGTACCAGCCTCCAGTTTTTGATGCGCAGATTTCGCTGATATCTACTTCCACAGCTTCAAGGTGTTTGAAATTTCACGCAAGATATGCCAAAGGCTCAAACACAGGGACATGTTCCTAGGAACATGGAATGTTAGGACTTTATACAATAGCGGGGCACTAGAGATATTAACGCGGGAATTAGATAAATCGCCCTTGGATATAGTCGCTTTACAGGAAGTTAGATGGCCAGGAGTAGGTAGTCAGGAATCAGGAAGCTTTGCATTATACTATGGGGGTGCAGAAAGACCTGCATTTGGAACGGGTTTTTTAGTCAGAAGGAGGATCCTATCCGCTATCCGAGATATTATGTTTGTTAGTGATAGGATATCATACATAATTCTATAGGGTAAACGACATGATTTTATAATTATAAATGTACATGCCCCCACAGAAGACAAAGATGACAAGATCAAGGATGAGTTCTATGAAGAATTAGAATGCTTATTTGATAGCCTTTCACGATATCATATGAAAATTGTCTTAGGAGATTTTAATGCAAAAGTGGGACGGGAAGATATATTCAAACCAACAATAGGCAAATTCAGTCTTCATGAAGATAGTAACGACAACGGGGTTAGATTAGTCACATTTGCCACATCAAAGAATTTCATTGTTAAGAGTACAACATTTCAGCATAAGGATATTCATAAATACACCTGGACGTCCCCAGATGGAGAAACTCGGAACCAGATAGATCATGTATTAGTGGATAAACGCTGGCACAGTAGCATCATTGATGTTAGATCAGTTAGAGGGACAGACTGTAATTCGGATCATCATCTGGTCAGAGTGAAAATCAAACAACGGCTATCGCTTATGAGAGGAACAAACGCTAAAGATGATTCTGTAAAATATGAATTAAAAAACTTGAAAAATGATGAAATGCGGCAAGAATACCAAATCAAAATTGCTAATAGATTTGAAGTACTGGAATCTTCAGATGACAATGTGGCAAACGAAGAAGAAACTGATATAAATAAAGAATGGGAGGCTATAAGAGATACTATTAAATTGTCAGCATCAGAAAGCATTGGTTGTTTAAAAAAAAGGCAAAACAAGAAATGGTTTGATGAGGAATGTGCCGACATTGTAAAGAAAAGAAAGCTAGCAAAAATGAAATGGTTACACGAGCCAAATGAGGTAAATTTAGAGCAATTGGGTAGAAGAAGACGAGAAACCCCCCAGTTACTTAAGAGTAACACGAAAGTATTTTTGACTGATGAGAAGATTAAGGATCTTGAATGAATGCAAAAAATAGGAACATTAGAGAATGATATCAGGGAATTAGTATAGAGAAGCAAGGGTTTCAGGCTAGAACAAATATAATTACGGAATGAAAATGGGGATATGATTGCAGATTCTAGGAGTATATTAAATAGGTGGAAAATTTACTGTAATCAGCTAATTAAGGTACATACAGAACAGGACATTGAGGAGGATCTAAGTTACACGCAGCAGAAATGCTAGTCGCAGCGCCAAGTGCATTAGAGGTGGAAATGGCGATTTAAAAAATTGAAAGATGTATATAAAGCATCAGGTTCAGATGAGATCCCAGCAGAACTGATAAAATCAGGGGGGAGAAAAGAAACAAATTGGATGGACAAGATACGCTGTTTGCTTAGTATGATTTGGGAAAAAAGAAGCTCTTCCAGATGAATGGAAGGAATCAATTATCGTACCAATTTTTAAGAAAGGATGATAAAAATGATTGCAACAACTACGAAGGGGCTTCTCATATACTTTCAAACCACTTTCGTACAACATTCTAACAAATATATTGGTAAGCAGACTTACTCCCTACTTGATGGGGGGGGACATTCTAGGAGATCATCAAAGTGCATTTAGAAGAAACAGGTCTACAACAGATCAGATTTTTAGTATAAGACAGATTTTAGAAAAGAAATGGGAATATAATGGTACTGTACATCAACTATTTGTAGACTTCAAAAAAGCATATGATCCAATTAAGAGGGAGAAGTTATATAGTATCCTGCTGGCGTTCGGAATTCCTAAAAAGTTAGTTAGACTTATACGAATGTGTCTAAATGGCTCAAAGAGTAGGGTGCGTGTAGGCAAACAGTTTTCAGACACTTTTGAAATCCAGAATGGGTTGAAGCAAGAAGATACACTATCTCCTCTACTATTTAATTTTGTACTAGAGCTTGCCATTAAATCTTTAGAGAATGAGGAAGGCTTACAACTCAATAGTATTAATAAGTCTATCTTCAAGCCACAGTTAGTCCAAAAGCATTCAAGACTGAAAGTGTATAAAACACTGGCTCTTCCAACTCTTTTGTATGGTAGCGAAGTATGGACGTTGAAACAGAAGGATATACAGAGACTTAGATCTGCTGAAATGAGATATCTTCGGAGGACTGCAGGATACACACTACTAGATCACAAAAAAATGAAGACATCTTAGAAGAATTACACATGGAATCTTTAGAAAACAAAATTTCTGATTATAAGTCAAGATGGATACAACATGTTCATCGAATGGAAGATCACAGAATACCCAAACTAATGTTAAGATATCAACCCGCAGGAAGAAGAAGACCAGGACGTCCACTCAAAAGACTTCTGGATGGTGTTTCTCTTGAGGCCGAAACAGGTCAACAAATGGCCTAAATTCGTGAATGTACTATGATGATGATGATAGTATTAATAAGCTGCTAGTTTATGCTGATGATATAGTACTAGTGGCCGATAGCGAGGAGATACTGAAGGCCAACACGCACACACTATTGAGTAACACTAAGAAATTAGGACTGGCAGCAAATATCAGTAAAACTAAATATATGGGCACACGTAGAAATTCATTATATAATGGAAATGGAAAGCTAATAACAAATGAGGGAAATTTTGAGGAAGTGGCTGAATTGAAATACCTAGGAACAATAATCACAAATAGGAATGAGATGCACAAAGAAATTAAACATAGGCTCAATTCTGGAAATGCGTGCTATTATGCATTGCAGAGACTTTTGATGTCCCAACTCCTTTCAAAAAACGTTAAGCTGAAAATATATAAAACTATTATTCTACCAGTTATATTATATGGGTCCGAAACATGGACTCTTACTTTAAGGGAGGAAAGGAGATTACAAGTATTTCAGAATAAAGTTCTTAGGAAAATTTTTGGACCAAAGAGAGATGAACAGACAGGTGAATGGAGAAGACTACATAACAATGAACTACATGGTCTTTATAGGAAGCCAGATATAATAAGAACAGTTAAGTCTCGTAGACTACGATGGGCAGGACATGTTGCGCGTATGGGGAATGAAAGACTTGCATGGAAGCTTCTTGTAGGAAAGCCAGAAGGAAAACGCCCAGTTGGTAGACCAAGAATGAGGTGGGAGAACAACATTAACTATGATTTGAGGGAAGTAGATTATACAGGGAATGATTGGAAAGCATTGGCTCAGGATAGAGATGTATGGAGAGCTTATGTCCGCGCGGCCATGAACCTACGGGTTCGATAGTGCCAGTGAGTAAGTAAGTAAGTAAGTATGGACGAAATGGGAGGTAATGGATCGAAAAGAGGTAATCTGAAGGTACAATATCAGTGCTGTGTGCTGGGTGGGGTAGCAGTTCGATTCCTCCCAATTCTTAAATTATTATCATGATTGTTCCGTACAGTATGAGACCTGTCCAGCATTGTTCCTTCTACTATAATTTAACATTACAATTATTTAATACTTTCCCATTCCCGATTCATAATCAAGAAACAATAAACTTACTTCCCATTAACAATTTAACAACCCTTCCATTAATTAAAGTCTATAATTTCTCTTTATTCGGTAATTATTTTAAGGAATTAGGCAAAGGTTTATTCGCCTGTTTATCAAAAATATCGCTTACATTGTCCTGCAAGATCTCTATTTCGGTTAATTATCGCTGAGCATATCCAACTCAAAATTTCATGAACTCGTTCCAGTTGTTGAGTACAAAAATATTTATATGGATTGCACGCCCGTTTGAAACAATCCGGTGAATCACAGCTTTAAAATTCCATCAGATATAAAATATTACATTAAAAACAGACATTATTTATGAGGCAATCTAATATTTCGTGATGAATCTTTTTATATAGGGCTTACTTAATATTCTAACTATAAACTAACTCATTGCTGCTATCGAACCCGTAGATTCATAGCCACGCGAACATAAGCTCTCCACACATCCTAACCTGAGCTAATGACTTCCAGTCATCCCCTTATAATCTTCCCTCAAATCATGGTTTATATTATTCTCCCATTACATTTTTGGCCTGGCTACTGGCCGCTTTCCCTCTGGTTTTCCTACATGGAGCTTCCATGCACCTCTTTCATTCCCCACTCACGTCACATGTCCTGCTCATCGAAGTCTAAGACATTTAACTTTTCTTATTATATCTGACTTCCCATTTAGATCTTGTACAACTCACTGTTCTGTAGTCTTTACCATTCGCTTGCCTGTTCATCTCATTTTCTTCTAATGACAGATGACCAATCAAAAAGAAAAAAATATTTTTCTTATAATTAAACGCAATAAGTAATATATTAATCTTTCTGAATGATCTAGAAAATGTTTTCTTTTAAATTAAAATGGTCGCAAAACTACAATCTCGACAATTTTTTCACTAAAATAGCATTTAAAATACATTTATAAATAATATATTGATAGTTTTTATATATATATTTGTTAGGAATATTCCACAATACAGGGTTTCTCCTTCAACTTGAAGTGATTTGTCGTCAGAGGTTCCTGTCTAAAGCATATTCCTCCCTCAAATCTCTAGCTTCCATACTTCTCTTCACTCCATCCATCCATCGTTCTCCAGACCTGCCTCTTCAATTCTTCCATTAGCTTTCCAATTAAGGATCTTCTTTGTTATTCTCTCTTCTTCCATTCTTATGAGGTGTCCATACCATTTCAAAAGTTTTTCTTGTACTTTTTCTAATATGTTTTTTTTTTCAACTTGCATAATTTCCCTTATTGTGCTGTTTCTGACCTCATCCCTTATTGAATTTCTTGTCGATCGCCTCCAAAAATCCATTTCTACTGCTAACAGCTTGTTTTCTACTTACTGTCAATGTTTCGGATCCATATAATAAAATGCTTTGTAACAGAACTTGAAATGTAGTTTTCTTCGTTCGGTATGTTATATTTCTATTCCAAAGCACTGAGTTCAACATACCAATGATTATTCTTCCATCAGTTATTCTTCTAAATAGTTTATATAAATAATATATTACTAAATATATAAGTAATATATTAATAGCTTAATTCGAACTTCATTGGCATTAGAAAAAAGTATCAACACTTTAGAAGTTCTTATATCCTGTACGAACAATAAGCTAAAACAAATTTATGTTTTATACCTACCATTTCATAAAAGTTATATGTTATTCAGTTGGCATCAATATTGTAACTGCTGTAATCAAATGCAGATGACCTAAACCTGCCTATATCACACAAAATAACTTTATATGCTGTAGCTTGGTGTCCGTGTACATCATGTTCTAAATTCGACACATGCTCTCTCTTTATTCTTCTGATTTCTCTTTTTAACAATTGCTGATTTTCGTTTATATTCAATATTATCGTCTGTAGATCTGTTGTGTAGAAACTTAAGATATGCTTGTTTCTTGTCCTTTATTTTTTCCGTTATGTCTTCATTCCAAATATATATTATTAATATATTAATATTATGATGAAATAAGGGAAAGACTGCCAAATACCGTGTGGGTATAATAAATAATAAGCGAAGGGTTGATATATCTTACGAATCATACTGTATGCTTTTTGCCACATCAGGTCACAGACAAGAGACATTAGAAATTATAGCAGTTCAAATGTCTTAAAAAAAAGACCTATTACTTAGGTCGATAGAAACTATGAATGATAATTGAAAAATGATATCGTATAGCGAGATAAGAAAATATAAAATTAAAAAAAGATGTTAAGATCCCAGAAATCATGAGACTGGATAACATTAAGCAAACGACGCTGTTAATAATAATAATAATAATAATAATAATAATAATAATAATAATAATAGGCTTAGATGTTCAATAAATATTACGTACTAAACATTTAGTTTCGATATTTTTTTAGGCGTCTGCATATTGTAGATCACTTGATATATAACTTCCTATTAGTCAATATAAAAAAATCATATTTAACAGGTATGCGTACTTACGGTATGAAGGTAATTGAAACTTTCAAAATATGTGCAACGTACCTGGAAGAAAAAATAAATACATATTAGATAAATATAATAAAAAATATGTACCCTATATAAGTGGAATGATTAAACTTAATATACAGTAAAACTTGTTTAATCCGGAACGTGAATAATGCGAAAATCTATGCATGAAAAATTGAAATAAGAAGCAGAAAAGAAAGACCAAGAACAACCTGGAAGAATAACATTCAGAATTCAATGAGGAAATTTGGGGTAACGGATGAAGACACAGAGGACAGATAACAATAGAGAACTTTAATTAAGGGAAATTTGTGAATGATAGTCTACAAGTCATTTACGTATTTTTTAAAATTCATTTTAATTACTAAGATTGGTTGGAGAAAACCCTCAATGATTAGAAAAATTCTCAAAATGAATTAAATTATTAGTGGTATTGTTATTACCGTTATTATCATCAATGTTACTTTACTGTTATTGACATTATTGCTAGTCCACCGCTGTGGTCTCGAGGTAGCGTGCTGCCTTGTCACGCAGCGGGCCCGGGTTCGATCCCCGATCGGCGCAGTTTTTCTGGGTGAGGTTTTTATCGGGGTTTTTCCTCACCTCTAAGACAAATGTTAGGAAAACATTAAGACCCAAACGGTCCCCGAAATCATATGGCCATCATCATCATCCTTATCATTATCGTCACCAGCATCATCATCCTACACCGGTGTGGAAAGCAACGGGAAGCTACCACACCTACAATTCCCTAGTAAAGCTGCAAGCATAGCATGGAGATGCTATGATTGCAGTGAAGGACCTGCCTTCGGGCAGAATTACTATGGATGGATGGACATTATTGCTGTTGTTATAGTTACTATTTTGTTGCTATAGTTATTACTATTGTCACTGTTATTACTACTGTTATTATTAGCGTTATCAGCCTCGTGGGCTAATGGTCAGCGTTTCTGACTACAGTTATTATGGTCCCGGATTCGATTCCCGGTCAAACCATAGGATTTTTTCTTTAAAGGGAATTATTCCTGTGGTTGGCCATGGTCTGGAATTTAGCTTAAGTTTAGGTTAAGAACTCTCCTGGCGCTTCATTATCATTTATCACCCATCATATTATCGGGGTACCGTAACTCCGCCTTCTAGGCGCCCCGACTTCAGAAGTGGGTTACAATTAAGCCAATGCCAGGAGAGTACACCAGAAATGTCGAAATGGCAACCCGGGGCATTGAATGAAAAAAAGGTATAATAATTATTATTGCTATGTAATTATCATAAGTAATGCCACGAGTGATTTCCAAATTATCGATAAATTCACGACTCACGAAGTGAGGAGTGAATTTATCTAGAGAATTTGGAAATCAAGAGTGGCATTTGTTAGGACTATTTAACGAATAAAATAAAGCTGTTTACTCACAAATCATTATTTAACTACAGTTATTTAAAAATATTTTTATATTTAAAGTAAACGGTGATGTTTGAAAACTAATGAGAAACGATTGGTAGCCTACGCTTCTACTGCTTCTTTTGTTTATCACTGCAACCAGATCATACTATTTATTGCCAAAGGAACGCAATATTGTAAGAATGCTCTCTAGTGGAGAAAAAATGAAACACATCAATCTGTATATTAATTCATTTTTGATGTCGTATACATTTAAGAAAGTGCAAACAGTGGTTTCTTTTTTTGGTGGTATAATCAATTGCTACAAATGTTGACATGTAAGCACTATTATATACAATCTGGTAGCCGTATTTGTTATAGGCTCAGTCACTGCAAAATAACGGTCAGACCTGTTCAGAATATTAAAAAGGAGGAGCTTTGCTTAATATATGATAATCCTAACGTTGATAATTATTTCGTGAAACACGTCTCTGATTGGTTGTAATACAGAAATCATTGAAACGTGATTGGTCATTGACTCCCATTTGGGGCATGAGTTAAATAGTCATAAGTAACGTCACGAGTGATTTCCAAATTATCGATAAATTCACGATTCACGAAGTGAGGAGTGAATTTATCTAGAGAATTTGGAAATCAAGAGTGGCATTTGTTAGGACTATTTAACGAATAAAATTAAGCCGTTTACTCACAAATCATTATTTAACTATAGTTATTTTAAAATATTTATATAGTTAATGTAAACGACGATGTTTGAAAACAAATGAGAAACGATAGGTACGCTTCATCTGCTTCATTTGTTTATCACTGCAACCAGATCATACTATTTGTTGCCAAAGGAACGCAATATTGTAAGAATGCTCTCTAGTGGAGAAAAAAATGAAACACATCAAACTGTATATTAATTCATTTCTGATGTCGTATGATGTAAATATGACAATTATATTTTTCTGGATTGTTACCTGGGAAAAAATACATTTAAGAAAGTGCAACAGTGGTTTCTTTTTTTGGTGGTATAATCAATTGCTACAAATGTTTTTATATTAACTCCCGCATGCGGCATGTGTTGACATTCATGAACTATATATACAATCTGGTAGCCGTATTTCTCATGGGCTCAGTTACTGCAAAATAATGGCCAGACCTGTTCAGAATATTAAAAGGAGGAGCTTTCTTTAATATGGTAACTATAATACTGATAAATATTTCGTGAAACACGACTCTGATTGGTTGTAAAACAGAAATCATTGAAACGTGATTGGTCATTGACTCCCATTTGGGGCATGAGTTAAATAGTCGTTATAATTATTGTTATTATTATTATTATCATTGCTATCATTATTATCATTATCATTATTATTATTATTATTATTATTATTATTATTATTATTATTGCTATCATTATTATTATCATCATTATTATTATCATTGCTATTATTATTATTATTATATACCAAAATAATTGGCACGAACACCTCCTTAGAATGCCAAACAATAGACTACATCTGAAGCTATTCAACTACATATCCAGAGGACGAAGAGACCAAGGAAGACCTAAGAACCGATGGAGGGATCAATTTCTATCCTGAAGCGAAACAGGAGAATGGTCTAATCCATGACTGTAATTGATGATGATGATTATCATTATAACAAATTTGCATTTAATCTGGCAGTTTCTCAACCAGTAAAATAACAGACGTGAATAAAAATGCATTTATAACCATAAATAACTCAATGTAAACGCTACGAACATAGAAATGCATTTATAAATAAATATAGAGTAAAGTGCCCTATTACGGAATACTTTTTTCAATTTTCCTAAATTACGTCACAAATATCAATTATTTCGGAGTGTAAATTTTTCATGATATTAATTAGTCTTTAACAAACTGTTTGGAATTCATATATTTATTTTTTACAAATTTATTAAATTAAATATTTAAAAATCGCTCATAGTATTTCATGTTAGGCACATCGCCCCTCTTTTGTTTCAGGATTTCTGAGTAAAAAACACTGACTGTATGTTTTCTGTATTAACTACACTATTAGTACATACTATAGAGATATTATATAATAATAAATCAATTCTGTATTACTTACACTATTACTGTAGCAAATATTTCAATATAGACTTCTGAATATTCTTCTAAATGTTCAGAAATTAAACACGTGCTACCAATTCACAGGCAAGTTTTTACTCTACTATCGGAGACTGTGCTGTTTCTAGGTCGGTTCCCCAAAGTTTATTCAAGTTTATAACCATATGCAGCTTATAGGCACGATTTTACATCGGTATTTCATATTAGGAACGTATTCCAAAATGGGGCCACTCACTCTAACTGTTTTAAAATTAAATTTATTATAATGCGGAAAAAGGATAATATAGACGGGAAATGTTTAATATATTAGTAAACCCACTTGTATTTTAATTAACATCAAACTCTGAATCACGACTTTCATTACGCTGTAACGATAAGAAGTTTTATCATTTTAGACACAAACCTGAAAGAAAATGAATCGGGTATCTCTACAAGAAATACGATAATCATAGAAGACTAACTTCCGCTTTTATCAAAATATACACAAATGTTACAAAATGGATAATAAATATTATTATGAACTCGTATCTATCACACGTGTTGGTTAACTTAACACGATTCTACAGACCGACGTGACCTTGAAACAAATTCAAGGTGCTGCTAACGGTGGGCGAGTGCAAGAACCCAGCAAACATATTCTGGAGCCATATAGCACATACGATACAACAGTGTGATTCATCTCTGTTTAGACTTCTGCTGGAAAGCCCTATGATCCATTATCTCTCCCCCTTTTTATTCTGGGAAAATTTAATTGTTCGCTATAAAAGAATTTTACTGGAAATTTAATGAACTAAAAACGGTTCACAATCTTAATTAAACTTAGAAACCGTACATTAAATTCTTCATAAAACATTTATAATCTTAACAAAAGTGCTTTAAAAAATAATGCAGAGAATATTCCATGAAATATTCAAGAAATAAGGGGACATTTACTTATGAAACGCTTCCGTATCGCTAGTCCGCGGCAAGATGTAAAAAATAACTTTTAAACGCTCTTTAGCTGAAAACTACTCATTATTCCAAGTTGGGACACACTAAAAAAGCTCGATAAGAATATAAATATAGCCTACAGAACTGGTAATAAATTAAACAATCTAATAAACAAGAATATCGAAGAAATAAATGAATTCAACAATAAAGGCACCTACAAATTAACATGTACAGACTGCAATAAATTCTACATTGGGAAAACTAGCAGAAACTTCAACATTAGATTCAAGGAACATTTCAGAGATTTTATTTATACTGGAGGAAAATCAAGTTATGCAAAACATGTAATTCAGGCTGGACACCTTATGCATAACAATGATAACACCCTCACAATAGTACATAGAGAAAACATTCCAACGAGGATAAATATACTGGAGGAAATCACAATCCTAAGAGAAATCGACAATCTAATTCTTAATGAAAACACACCCAGTCCACACAATCCTCTGTACAAAATACAACCAAGTCAGTGCTTCAACAAGGGTCAACAAGTACGTATTCTATTTCCCAGTTATACATATAACTGCAGGATACACACAACTAGGTCATAAAAAGTTAAGACATATTAGAAGAATTACACATGGAACCTTTAGAAAACAACATTTCTGATTTTGAGTTAAGATGGATTCAATACGATCATCGAATGGGGGATCACAGGATACCCGAACAAATTTTAAGCTGCAGGAAGAATGCCAGGACGTCCACTCAAAAAGACTTTTGGGTAGTGTTTCTATTGAGGCCGAAACAGGTCAACAAATGACATAAATTCGCTAATAGACTATAGATAGATAGATCATCGGTTGATTAATGTCTCTGACATCGTCCGATTCCCAATAGCCAATTTAGTCGGTCCATCCCATCTCCTGGTTGTAGATGTTTTCCCCTTCATGATTAATATATTCCCTGACTCCAGCAGGTTTTAGGTCTTCCTCTGTCTCGTCTTCCCTCAGGTTTCCATTCCAAAACAGATTTTGGTAGTCGATCCTCTTCTATTCGCTAGACTATGATATATCTTAATATATAAAAATTACGTGTCACGTTGTTTGTCCGCGATGGAATCCTAAACTACTGATCCGATTTTAATAAACTTTGCACACTGTGTGCAGTTTGATCCAACTTGAGACTTAGGATAGTTTATAACTAAATTTATAGTCGCATTATTTTTTATTGCAAATTATTTGTTTATTATTTAACAAAGAGTTATAATTATCTGTGAGTTCCATACGATTCTAACAGATGGCGGTGTAAGGTAATTTGGTAAGGTTTTTGTTTATTATTTAACAAAGAGATATTCAGATGGCAGTGCTTTTTGTTGCAACCACGAATTACAAATATTGATTATTTCATAATTTAAGTGTGTTCAGTGTTTATTTTATTTTCAATATTATTAATTTCGTGTGTATTAGTTTTAAGTAATCTGGCTGACAGATGGCAAATTTAAATTTTTAATGTATACCTTAGCCACAGCAACACGTGGCCGGGACTTCTTGTATGTATATATATATATATATATATATATATATATCCATCCAAAGTAATTCTGCCCGAAGGCAGGTCCTTCACTGCAATCATAGCATTTTCATGCTATGCTTGGAGCTTTACCAGGGAATTGTGTAGGTGTGGTAGTTTCCCGTTGCTTTCCACACCAGTGAAGGATGATTGAACCGAAAGTGCCTTTTTTCGGTTCAGTTATACATCTTTGTGCTCCTCCCTACTGAAGAACATTTGTGAAGCCTGCCAATGTTCCTGTGTTCCGTGTGGTTACCCCTTCCCTTTTCACCCTATTCCTCGCGCATCTCTACTGCGCACATCCCTTCCATTCGCGAACCTGATAAATGCTCGGTTATCTCAACGGACTTCATCATTCGATCGGCTCACTAAGTGGCGTTTGGTTCTTTAGAAAGGGGATTCAGTGGGTGAATCCAACTCAAGTGCACCATGAACTTGCGAGGATAACATGGTGAATAAGAAGATGAGCAAGTGGATTGTAACCGAGGGACGGTTAGAGTTGATTTTGTCTAAGCAAACATGGAAGAAGGATTTCCAATAAGACTTAGACATGTGTGCGTGTGATAGTTTAAATGGTACGTTATGGTTCTATTATATTTTGGTTATTATTTGTGCTTGATCGATGGATCAAAGATTAATTTTTGTTATGTACTCATTATTTTGTCTTTTATATAATCCACACTTATATTCTTATTAAAAGCTTATCTTTTATGTTACGCCCTTTGTCATTATTTAAGAGTTATTATCATTCTCTATCCTATAACGAAGTTAGTTCAGTCCATGCAAGTTATAGTCAGTATTTATATTTATATGCATGTTCAATTAGGAAAGAAAGATGAATGGTTAGCCGCCTTCTATGGGCCCGAGGCAGGCTGTTTTCTTGTAATTAACTTCATTAGATATCGTGAGCACTTTGCTAAAATACAGCATTACCATAACCCAGCGATCCCGGAAGGTAGCAGCATCGTAATCTCTCTCTACGTACAAATAGTTAAGCAGAGCGTAGGGGGTAATAACACGCTACAAATGGTTTGGCAGAGCGTGGTTCGTTCTCTAATACGCGACAAATGGTTAAAGCAGAGCGTGGTTCTAAACTACATGCCACAAATGGTTTGGCAGAGCGTGGTTCGTTTTAAACTCAACGCCACAAATGGTTTCTCAGAGCGTGGTTAAGGGTTTGGTTTTTTGGGGTTTAATTGCGCCCAAATGGTAGCAAGGCATTCGCTTTGTGTTTTTCATATTGAAAGATATGCTGTATTTAAGTTGAAGTTATTAAGCATTAGTTTACGTGTTTGTTTTATGTTACGTAAACATCAACTCATCTTTCTTTATACCAGAACAGAGACTGATTTATGCATGTAATACTACGTTTGCCTATAGTTGTTTACATCTTGTGTTTATTATACTTAGAAAACATGCCTAGCTGGGTAGATATAGTATCCAAAGATAAGCTCGTTCGTGAATTAAGCCTGCTAGGTATAGAAGTTGAAGGTGATGTAAACATATTACGTCAGCGGCTTAAAGATCATATGAATTCTCTCTCCCAGCCTGAGCAAATATTAATAAAGCGTAAGTTCATTGTAGATAACGCAACTCAAGAGGATTATTTGGCAGAACAGCATAAGGATATGAGTGATCGTAGACTTAGCTCTATCAAAGATTTATCTAGTGGAACTGTCTCCAACCTTTCTTCTTTTATGGAGCAGAATAATCAGCGGATTTTCCGAGAGTTGATTGGAAAAGTAGATCCCTGCGATGGTGAGGATAAGGAATCGCTAGTGGTCTTCCTCATCAAAATTAACTCGATTTTCGAATTGAAATTGGTTCCCGATGAGTATTTTGTGAACTCAATTTTGAGTTGCATCGGAGGAATTTTATTGAAAATCTGGAGTGAAGTTGTTAAGTTGAGATTCTCTTGGATGGAAAGTTTGGAACATGTGAAGTGTTCGTTGTTGCCTCCTAGATTGTTGGAAGACTTTTGGATTAAATTTGTGTCACGTCGATTCCAACTGCCTAAGGAATCTTTGTTGGAATTTATCGCCAATATACAAGGAGCTTCACTTGTGTTGAATCCTTTATTTTCTGAAGAAAAGTTAATGGATCTTATTCTGCAAAATATGTCCCCTGCTACTAGACAGCATTTGATTTTTGCTACAAGACCTCAGAATGTAGCCGAAATGTGTCTCTTAGCCAGGAAAGTGGCGGATTTTGAAATTGCTGAAATACAGAGGGACTTTAGTGAAAGTAGTAAAACTAACAATTCAAGTAAATCTAATACTTCGACGAATCGTCCTTCTTGGCAGTCGAAAAAGAATCTTCAATGTTGGAAATGTCAGCGGTATGG
Source organism: Diploptera punctata (assembly GCA_030220185.1). NCBI lineage: Eukaryota > Metazoa > Arthropoda > Insecta > Blattodea > Blaberidae > Diploptera > Diploptera punctata. The sequence goes on from JASPKZ010000001.1 coordinate 2,942,987, forward strand.
GCATCTGTCTAGAGAATGTCAATCTTAGTTTACGTAGTTTATTTATATATATATATATATATATATATATATATATATATATATATATATGCTCGTTTGGGATAGTAGAATATAATACTGATGAATATAAGTGTTTGGGCTGATTGTGTCATTCTTTTCGATGTTTGAGTTACTAGAATGAGTTTCTGTATAGGTGGTTCAGGTCTTACTAATGTGACGCAAACTAAATTCTAGAAAAGAGTGAGTAGAAGTTAGTCGGCGTCCATGACCACATTGTAAAATAACATCTTAGGCAGGTCAAAATATGTAATACTATCGAGTAAATTCAAGCATGTTTGTTATAAATGAAAAGAGCTGAATGTTAAAGCTAAATACTTTGTATAATGACACATGTTAAATTAGCATATCTATGGTTCTGCTTTCCTGTTTGCGCCTGTTCTTTGTTTCAGTTACCTTTCCTTAAACATTGGCAGTTCTACAGTCTGTATGCCTGGAGTGTTCGGCAGTCGAGCGCTTGGAGGATCCGGCCGACCCCCGAGTGCCCAGCTGACCGACATAGTGGCTTTGGAACTATGGATTCCTGGAAAGCGGTGGAACGGGATTGCGATCCGGCAATCCGATGATTATCGTCACCAGAGTCTTCACCTGGAACACCGCAATGTGGTGCTATGGCGGCTGAAGCAAATTGGAGTATATTTTTCAGCGCTGGAATAGTCTACATGAAAGCAGGTGTGGTGATCGTGATATTGGGGACGATGGAAGATTTGCTTTGAAGTTACCGCTGGAATCCGATAGTGTTTATGTTCCCCTCCCAACGTGGGATTGCTTCTTTGGACATTACGTCAAACCTATGGACTCTTTTCTGTTACCCGGAGGGTGTAGGGAGAGCTATTGAACCGAAAGTGCCTTTTTTCGGTTCAGTTATACATCTTTGTGCTCCTCCCTACTGAAGAACATTTGTGAAGCCTGCCAATGTTCCTGTGTTCCGTGTGGTTACCCCTTCCCTTTTCACCCTATTCCTCGCGCATCTCTACTGCGCACATCCCTTCCATTCGCGAACCTGATAAATGCTCGGTTATCTCAACGGACTTCATCATTCGATCGGCTCACTAAGTGGCGTTTGGTTCTTTAGAAAGGGGATTCAGTGGGTGAATCCAACTCAAGTGCACCATGAACTTGCGAGGATAACATGGTGAATAAGAAGATGAGCAAGTGGATTGTAACCGAGGGACGGTTAGAGTTGATTTTGTCTAAGCAAACATGGAAGAAGGATTTCCAATAAGACTTAGACATGTGTGCGTGTGATAGTTTAAATGGTACGTTATGGTTCTATTATATTTTGGTTATTATTTGTGCTTGATCGATGGATCAAAGATTAATTTTTGTTATGTACTCATTATTTTGTCTTTTATATAATCCACACTTATATTCTTATTAAAAGCTTATCTTTTATGTTACGCCCTTTGTCATTATTTAAGAGTTATTATCATTCTCTATCCTATAACGAAGTTAGTTCAGTCCATGCAAGTTATAGTCAGTATTTATATTTATATGCATGTTCAATTAGGAAAGAAAGATGAATGGTTAGCCGCCTTCTATGGGCCCGAGGCAGGCTGTTTTCTTGTAATTAACTTCATTAGATATCGTGAGCACTTTGCTAAAATACAGCATTACCATAACCCAGCGATCCCGGAAGGTAGCAGCATCGTAATCTCTCTCTACGTACAAATAGTTAAGCAGAGCGTAGGGGGTAATAACACGCTACAAATGGTTTGGCAGAGCGTGGTTCGTTCTCTAATACGCGACAAATGGTTAAAGCAGAGCGTGGTTCTAAACTACATGCCACAAATGGTTTGGCAGAGCGTGGTTCGTTTTAAACTCAACGCCACATGATAATGATAATGGTAAGGATGATAATGATAAGGATGATGGCCATATGATTTCGGGGACCGTTTGGGCCTTAAAGTTTTCCTGACATTTGTCTTAGAGGTGAGGAAAAACCCCGATAAAAACCTCACCCAGAAAAACTGTCCCGACCGGGGATCGAACCCGGGCCCGCTGCGTGACAAGGCAGCACGCTACCCCGAGACTACAGCGGTGGAGTATATATATAATTTATAATGTTTAGACTTCTTCTGTGTTTAATAAATAACAGAATAGCCTATACATTTCTGCTTGCAGTTCTTAAAAAAATATCATTTCACAAAAACATCCAGAATTACTCAACACGATTATATTTATTTGCTCAGTTACTTATATGATGCTTTACAACTACTATTAGAGTGACGTTTTCTATTATAACGACTATAGGGCAGCAGTGTTTTTATAGCTCAAGTTAATGAGAAAAGAAAAAAATGAAAGCTCTGGATTAAACGACAAAACACGTTACCTCTCAAGTAAACTAATGAGATGTCAGGAAAGAATTGCTCCTTCAATACGACTGACGAGACAATCAACGTCAGAGTTGGAAGTGAGCTAGGATTTATATAATAGCCCACCTGCTTTCAGCTTCAGTTCTGCAATCAACCAAACGTTGCTAAGTTTTGCGACTACCAATTTATAGTAAGGGTTCTTAAAACTTTACGTATATATTAAATTTCTTAATCTTCGCTTTGTTTTAGGTCCAAGACCTATTCCATCAAGAATTAAGAGTCCCTCCATCTCTTTTTTTTTTTTGCCAAAAAGAGATATTAAATTTATGTAAGCAATATACTACATCAGACCAGTCTCATGGGCTAATCGTCAGCATTTCTAACTGCTATTCATGAGGTCCCGGATTCGATTCTCGGTCAAACCATAGGAATTTTTCCTTAAAGGGTTGTGTTTCCTGTGGTTGCCCTTGGACTGGAATATAGATTAAGTTTAGGTTAATAACTATCCTTTAATATCATTTATCATCCATCATATCATCGGGGTAACGCAACTCCGCCTCCTAGCCGTCCCAATATCAGAGGTGGGTTTCAATTACACCAATGCCAGCAGAGAACACCAGAAATGTCGAAATGGCAACTTGGGGCATTGACTAATAAATAAATATATATATATATACACACACACACACACACATACATATATGTACTTACTTAATAATTAATACAGGCTTTCCACTTTACAGCAGTTTGCCTTTGATTCCTGTTTTCCAGAGATTCCTATCTTCCCATTGACAATCTTCCATACCCCTCTTCATCATGGCATCATATATTCCCTCATACCATGCTCTTCTACTTATCCCCCTCTTCCTTCTGCCTGGTACCATCCAATCCAACACCTGTTTAGGCCACTGGTCTTCCGACATCCCTTGTACATGTCCATACCACTGTAGAGCTCTCTTTGTTATCCTATCGATAACAGTTTCTTGCGCATCCATTTCTTGTCTGATATATGTATTTCGCATATGTTGTAGCCTGGATATTCTCATACTTCTCCGTAATCAATCCATTTCTGTCGCCAAGATTATTTTCTGCATCCTTTCATTTATTGTCCAGCTTTCTGATCTATATGTGAGTATACTTTCTATTATTATCTGTATAATCTCTTCTTTTTTTTCTGGTCAAATTTCTCTTCCATAAAAGACCATTCAGGGATCTAATCGCTTTCCTTGAACAAGTTACTCTGTTAATAATATATTTTTCACAAGTACCAGGTTTATCTATTATAGATCCAAGATATTTAAATTCTCCAACACATTTAATTATCATATTATAATATATATATATATATATATATATATATATATATATATATTCACCTGAAAGGTCCGTCTCCTCAACTGTATTAGTTATTTAATTGTAGCGCTTTCGGGACTAGTTCCATCATCGGCAGGATTGAGAACTGGTGTTTCACTGAAGATCTGGTAAAGGGGGTAACATGTACTGGGTTCGTTTTCGTTTATCAGATGGTCGTTGTTGTGAACTGCTTCCAAAATTTCCATCTTCTGATAAACGAAAACGAACCCAGTACATGTAACCCTCCTATACCAGATCTCCAGTGAAACACCAGTTTTGAATCCTGCCGATGATGGGACAAGTCCCGAAAGCGCTACAGTTAAATAACTAATAAAGTTGAGGAGACGGACCTTTCAGGTGAATATTCCATAATTTTATACTTTAATTTTAAATAATACCTCAACGGAACATTTCATGAATCTTATATAAATTGAAAGCAAAGATATGTTACATCAAACTTTGTTGGAAAGAATAACGGATAGAAATGTTTTTTTTTTCAAACAATTACGAGAATCAAGTTAGTAAGTGAGTAAGTTTCCCAATACGGTTATAACCTACACAAATGGCTTCATCATGGGATTCTATCTTACATTCTGTTCAATATGGTATTCTGTTCAATTCACATGTATAGAAGAAATGCTAAATCATATTTGGCTCCAATAGTAGCAATAAATTAAATATCATCTACTATGGAACTTATTTATTATCTAATATATAAATAAATAATATTTTTAAAAAACTAAAACAACACGCTTTATTAGAAAACCGAACTAAAAAAATGAAAAAATAATTTTAATTTCCAACACGCTTGGGATAAAATTAAAGTGGTCAATAAAAAAATCATCTCCAACACATATAGAATAAAACTAAAGTTATCAACAAAAATAAAATTTTGCCATCAAAAGCGTGGGGTGTTCTATATCAATTAAAATATTTGATAATAAACAGATATTGGTAAAAGTAAAGTCTCTAAGAAGAAAATGTAAAAATCATAAAATGCACCCTACGCTTTTGATGGTAAAATTATTTTCTTTTTGTTGATACCTCTAGTTTTATTCTATATGTGTTGGAGATAATTTTTGTTGTTGACCATTTTAATTTTATCCCAAGCGTGTTGGAAATTAAAATTATTTTTCATTTTTTTAGTTAGGTTTTCTAATAAAGCGTGTTGTTTTAGTTTTTTAAAACTATTTTTTTTATTTTTTAGTTTTAATATTTTACAGAATAAGATAAAAATGTAAATATCTTTAAATTCGATACTATTGTAGTATGAGCTAAAAGAAATACACTTCTAAAAAAAAATCCTCCCGGCCGGATTTGAATCAGCGATCTACGGATTACTGAAATTATATACCGCTAGAGTTTACCGCTCTACCAACTGAGCTCTTACAACGATTGACTAAAAAGTTGACAATTCCGGAAACTATTATACCAGTTTTATTTTTTTTTTAATTTTCTGATGATTCTGGCCAGGAGTTTAGAAATAAAATATGAAATTATTGTATTGTCACGGGTCCTTTACAGGTATACAAAGTTTCAAGTAGATCCAATGTTTCTAAGTGGGTAAAAATCGTGTTCAAAGATTCCGTTACATAGATACAAAGACACTTTTTAATTTTCTGACGATTCTGGCCAGGATTTTAGAAACAAATATGAAAATATTGTATTGTCACGGGTCCTTTACAAGTATACAAAGTTTCAAGTCGATCCAATGTTTCTCAGTGGGTGAAAATCGTGTTCAAAGATTCCGTTACATAGATAGATAGATAGATAGATAGATAGATAGATAGATAGATAGATAGATAGATAGATACAGGTGAAGCTAATATAAAGCGTGTAAAATTAATGTTTGTTTGTTCGTATTTTATGTGCTGCCATACCGTTTATCCGATTGCGATGGGGCTTTTTGCAAAAAATTCAGGATATTCCCGGAATGAACATAGGCTATAAGAGAGTTGTCATACTCAACTCCTACACCCTTAAAAATCACCCTATGTAGTGAAAAAGGAAAAAAAGTCATTTGCTTATATGGCTTACGCTGCCTAACCCATAATAAATACACAAATTAATGTATAGAATAGATTTTTTAGATTAGATTTATGTAGCCTGGTGGAGTTATGGCCACGTGGCCTTCTATTCCACTCACCAGGACAAATATAAGTTACATATAAATACAAAAAAATGCAATAATACGCATACTAAACAATTAATTATCTGTCAAATTGAATAATAATGAAAATAATGTCCAATAATACAATAAAATTAAATACAATTAGAATAACATTAATGATAGAATGAATACAGAAAGGAATAACAGCTCGAATCTACTATACATAAAAAGAAAAGAAAGAAAAAATACAAAGAAAGTACACAGAATTGAATATCTGGAAAAACTCTACATAATTGCCATTATCATCGTCTATCACATATCAACGGGGCAGTGCAACTCCGCCTTCCAGGCGCCCCAACCTCAGAAGTGGATTACAATAATGCCAAGCCAGGAGAGAATACCAGCATGTCAAAATGGCAAAGTGGAGAAATTGAATAAAAAAATACATTTAAAACTAGTGTGACATCATAAGAATTATTGTCAAAATTAAAACAATGAACCTTGCTCGATAGTGGGAATCTGTACCAACTAATTTAATTTATGACCGTGTAGAACAGGATTGCCAACGCCCAATGAGAAAAAGTGGCTGGAACTGACTACTAAAATGGCTAGAAAAAGCTAAAATGTAAGTTTTATCTATTGAGGAAGCCGTATTTTAAAACTTAGAGAATGTATTTATTACACAAGTTAACTTCACACGGGCGGAGGGGAAGAGTTTCAGCGCTAGTGTCGCCGAACTATTGAATCTATGGAAGGGATGTAGGAGAAGACTGTAACATCCGATCACGTAGTGAAATGGTTCAATTTTAAGTGTGGGCGGAGAATCCCTAAACACGTGTGAAAGATCTTAACATGGTTGTCATATTAGTCATTTAAGCACGGAACGCTGAAGCGGTCGGATCATTTAATATCACAGTATTTGTCGTCTCTCCGTTACCAGCCTCACAATAAATCACAAGTGACAACATGTAATGAGAAGGGACAGCCCATTCCTACACGTAACCCCAATAATAACAGGGTTTGTGAAATTAGTCATTTTGCCAATGACCGCCTAGGCCCTAGAAGGACGGACCTGCCAGACATGGCAGCATAGTAAGGAAGAGAAAGAGAAAGACAGCATGTTAGTTAACGTTCTTTCCGCAAGCGTAGACTACTTGGTGGAATAATACTTATCCATTCCTCTGATGTACAATATGATCAATAATTTTCATTTATTCTATTAGAATTGCTGCGATTTTAATCTAGTGACTAAATTATGAATATAAAGTCTATATCAAGAAAACATCTGTTCTTACAACGAAAGAAATCTGAATTTAAAACGGTTTCTGTAATTTATTATTCTTAAAGTTTATCTAAGTTATACTTTTATTCTCTTCTTACCAGAAACTCTATTTCTATGGGATATTATTTTCTTACATCTTACTCTCACTAAGTGGTGATATGAATCTTTCCTCGTAGGTAATTTAAAATTATAGACTTGAGCCTGTTTTGTATTAATACATGATATGATTAGTAATACCATCAGGGGATGCTCAAGTTTCTTTGTGTATGTTCTTTCTAAGAAAGAAAGTACTCATTATTCTTAATTTTATTTGTATTGGCAAAATATTAAATCTCCATCCGTTATTATCACAAAATTTATATAAGATAATTAAGGGGACCGAATGGTGAATTTCAATTTTTTTTTTAAATTTTAAAATTTTCATCAGATTGTTTTGAAATTTTTATCACATACATTAGGTGCTTATTGAAACGTTTCTAACAGAACTTAATATATTTAATCTCTGTGAAAGAATAAAATACTATCAAAATGCTTACCTTCAGCACGTATTACGAATGAATGAACAGCGAATACCAAGAAGAATGTATAATTATAAACCAAAAGGGAGAAGATTGTTGAGAAGACCATTGAAGAGATGGAAGGACCAATTCGACCTATAATGAGATCGGAACAGGCCATTGGGCTTAATCCTTGTTTTTGTTGATGATGATGACTGAAACGTTTCTATGAAGTTTGGTGTTTATAAGTACAACAGTTTCAGAATTATGATTTTTTTAAATCATGTTTTTAAATATTTTCTAAAAAATGTACCTTACAGTGCATTTTTAAATATTCTGATAAAATTTGAGATTCAGAGTCTTTAGGATTCCACTAAACACAGTTGTTATGCAAAAACAAATAAAGGGAGGATACTGCTTATTTTTCATTTCTTTTTTTAAAAAAATATTACTCTCATTTTTTCCATCTCAATTTAAAATAACGCATGTGTCTTAGATTAGTAACTGCATAGCAATTGTGAATTAGCATATATTGGAGAGTCTAACCACTTTGATAGCATACAAATTGCATCGTAAGGAGCATTTTAAGTTTGGGAAAAGTCAAAAATATGGAAACGGGGGGGGAAAAAACGCATATTAAAGTTTAGGTACTAATGCTGACCACACGTGCAAGGGCATTTTAACTCTTACGTCACGGACTCAATTTTGCTCCTACAATAAAAATGGTTATATAAAAATGATCCTAAAGAATCAAAATTATTAAAAAGTAGATAAACAAAAAATGCATTTTTTTTGTTATTTTTTCAACAGTTTCACCATTCGGTCCTCTTGAATTAAAATGGAAATCGCTAGTCGTGGCTAAAGAGAAGGTAATAAATGACCAGAAAAGCTATTAGTAGATTTTTCACAAATTTGTGGTTAGATATGTTTTCAAAATGGCCACATCTAGCCACAGAGTGGCTAAATTGGCAACCCTGGTGCAGAATAATTGTAAAACAATCGCCACGTCATCACTAGGCAATGGTTTTCGAGGAAACCACCTGCATGTAAACTCAACACCTCCGTATCGCACTAGACCAGCATCCCAGTGCGGAGACTTTCTTTCACAGAGAGTATAGTACTTATAAGAGGCTGAGTGACTCCAGGATAAGATGAACACTAACTATTCCTCCTTAATCTAATATTATACCCGAACCAACAATTTTCTAATTATGTAAGTTCTTCTTCTTCACGGTTTAGGCTTATTTACTAGCCTGTTCCGGCTCCAAATTGCTGCTCTTTCCATATTTTCCTTGGTCTTCCCAAACTTCTTCTTCCTCGTGGTGAATAGTTGTATGCTGCTTTTGGTATTCTATTCTCAGTCATCCTTGCCAAGTGTTCTTTCCAGTTTGTTCTGTATTTCTCTATTGTTGTGTTTAATTCTTCTACTTTTAGTTGTTGTCTTATTTCTGTGTTATGTTTTTTGTCTGTTATTTGATATCCTGATATTGGTCTGAGGAATTTCATTTCAGCAGCTTGTATTCCGCCAGATTGTTGTGTTGTCACTGTCCATGCTTCGGATCCATAAGTAATAATAGGCACTGTCATTGTCTTGTATAATTTCATTATAGAGTCTTTCCTGGCTTTACCGAACCAATGATTTTCTAATTATATTGGTAAAACTTCATGGGCTAGTGGTCAGCATTCCTGACTAATATTCATGAGGTCCTGGGTTCGATTCCCGGTCAAACCATAGGAATTTTTCCTTAAAGATAATTATTCCTGTGGTTGCCCAGGGTCTGGAATTTAGGTTAAGTTTAGGCTAAGAACTCTCCTGGCACTTCATTATCATTTATCACCCGTCATACCATTGGGGTAATGTAACTGCGCCTTCCAGGTGCCCCAACCTAAGAAATGGATTACAATTCTGCCAATGCCAGGGGAGAGAGCCAGAAATGTCATAAAAGACAAGCTGGTGGCATTAGACAAAAAAAAAGAGTTAATATTGTTTTTGTCTGTCCCCAGTTTAAATATTTTTGGAGCTGTTGTTGATTAAACGAAAACAGAATGAATCATGCAAACGTTCTGGATAGTTTCAATTTCACAGAATGGAGCGTGCCACAATCCTGCTCGCTATTTACTTCATAGATTTTTTTTCTTGCAACGGAAGTTCATGCGACTTTTGCCAGAGATCTTATGTGCAACACGTGTGATACAATGTTGGGGCATGCTTCTCTGCAAGTTACCATATGTCAGCAACGCAAACCATTAAAGCGTTTTCGCGACAGCACGCGTCACGAACCTTGCAAGTGACGTAATAACAGTGAATGAACTCTTTTTTAACAAATACTTTGTCCTTAATTTAACAACGTTTCTGACAAAATATTTTATTTTCTTCACTATTTAACTCATTCCCCAAATGGGAATCAATGACCAATCACGTTACAATGATTTTTGATTTACAACCAATCACAGTCGTGTTTCGCCTAGAATTTACCAACTAAAGTTTATCATAATAAAGAAAGCACCTCCTCTTTATCATTCTGAATAGGTCATAGCATTATTTTTCAGTGACTGACCCACCAAGAAATATGGCTACCAGATTGTATATACAGTGCATGAATGTCAACACCGCATGCGGGAGTTAATATAAAAACATTTGTAACAATTGATTTTCCACCAAAAAAATAAATCACTGTTTGCACTTTCTTAAATGTATTTTTTCCCAGAAAAATATAATTGTCATATTTACATCACACGACATCAGAAATGAATTAATATACAGTTTGATGTGTTTAATTTTTTCTCCACTAGAGTGCATTCTTACAATATTGCGTTCATTTGGCAATAAATGATATGACCTGGTTGCAGTGACGAACAAAAGAAGCAAATACAGCGTACCAATCGTTTCTCATTTGTTTTCAAACATCACCGTTTACATTAAATATATAAATATTTTAAAATAACTATATTTAAAGAATGATTTGTGAGTAAACAGCTTAATTTTATTCGTTAAATAGTCCTAACAAATGCCACTCTTGATTTCCAAATTCTCTAGATAAATCGTGAGTCGTGAATTTATCGATAATTTGGAAATCGTGGCATTACATATGAATAATGATTTTTCTTTCAGGGCAGATTTTTCGTATATAGTGTGATTTCCTATCCTGGCTGTCCCACTCGCAAAGAAATACATGTTTATGATCGCTAAGCGTTGACAGTCAAAACTACGACTCTCTTAAGGTAGCCAAATGCCTCGTCATCTAATTAGTGACGCGCATGAATGGATTGACGAGAATGCCTCTGTCCCGATTGAAAGTCGTTTCCTCTCACTAACTATGGTCCGGAAATTTGGAGATTTTTTGATCGCGGACTTGTAAAACACTCCCACACCTCGTTGGATTCTCTCTTTTTTTTTTTTTTAGTTCATTCATCACTTTTTCTTTGTGTTTTAAAATCTCATAAATTATTTAAATTTAGTCATTATTTCGCGTACTGGAAGTTTGTTTTTCTTTATCTTCAATCACTTTCACTTTTTCGTTTAATGACAATGATACATACTATATAGCCATGTTTATTCCGTAAATTAAGAACGCTAGCTGTGAAAGATACGTACACAATCGATCTCAGATCTTAAAATAATTTTTCCCAGAAAAATATAATTGTCATATTTACATCACACGACATCAGAAATGAATTAATATACAGTTTGATGTGTTTAATTTTTTCTCCACTAGAGTGCATTCTTACAATATTGCGTTCATTTGGCAATAAATGATATGACCTGGTTGCAGTGACGAACAAAAGAAGCAAATACAGCGTACCAATCGTTTCTCATTTGTTTTCAAACATCACCGTTTACATTAAATATATAAATATTTTAAAATAACTATATTTAAAGAATGATTTGTGAGTAAACAGCTTAATTTTATTCGTTAAATAGTCCTAACAAATGCCACTCTTGATTTCCAAATTCTCTAGATAAATCGTGAGTCGTGAATTTATCGATAATTTGGAAATCGTGGCATTACATATGAATAATGATTTTTCTTTCAGGGCAGATTTTTCGTATATAGTGTGATTTCCTATCCTGGCTGTCCCACTCGCAAAGAAATACATGTTTATGATCGCTAAGCGTTGACAGTCAAAACTACGACTCTCTTAAGGTAGCCAAATGCCTCGTCATCTAATTAGTGACGCGCATGAATGGATTGACGAGAATGCCTCTGTCCCGATTGAAAGTCGTTTCCTCTCACTAACTATGGTCCGGAAATTTGGAGATTTTTTGATCGCGGACTTGTAAAACACTCCCACACCTCGTTGGATTCTCTCTTTTTTTTTTTTTTAGTTCATTCATCACTTTTTCTTTGTGTTTTAAAATCTCATAAATTATTTAAATTTAGTCATTATTTCGCGTACTGGAAGTTTGTTTTTCTTTATTTTCAATCACTTTCACTTTTTCGTTTAATGACAATGATACATACTATATAGCCATGTTTATTCCGTAAATTAAGAACGCTAGCTGTGAAAGATACGTACACAATCGATCTCAGATCTTAAAATAATTTAAGATATTACATTGCACTGGCTATTTTTAAGGCAGGTGTCACACACCAAATGTGTTAAATGAACCTGTATTTCGCAAAACCTGTGTGCAGTGAGGCCGAAAAAAAATTCAGATACAAGTAGAAACTCTACTTCTCTACGGAGGCAGGAGCCATCAGTCATCACTTATTGTTAATTCGCCTAACGGGAATTCAATGAAGTGGAAACTAATTTATTTCTCTCTCTATCTTTCCGCCTTATATACATTTTTTTCATAAATTTTGTAGAAATATCCTTCCGTTTCCGCGTTGGATAGATTCCGTTTAATCAAAATAAATACAAGTAAAATTACTATTATTTTGACGGGACCAATAAATGTGTTCACACTGGACAGATTTCCGCATTATTCACGTTCCGGATTAAGCACGTTTTACTGTATATAAAATTCACAGTCCCAGATCAGAAGAATGCAAATACGGGATGAGAAAAGTGGGAGGAAATTGAAGCGTCACAATACCAAACACGTCCACCAACTCAGGAACAATCGTATATCTCACATCTGTAAGTTTTACTTGGTGTGTATTCTCCTTAAGAATGTCCATCAGACTCTGAACTATCACTCCAGCTCAGAGAATGAAAGTAAAGTAAAGTGATCCCACTACAGGCCACAGGAGGCCCTTGGGGTAGTAGGAAGTTAAGAATCCCACTTTTCTGGACAATAGGCAATTTATGTCAGCCCTGCGTGACGGCCGCCTTTACCCCCTTAGAACAAGTGTCTGGTACTCATATCCGTTATAGGCTGAACTGTCCCGAGGGCCATATTGCAGCGAGAATATTTGGGTCAGTTTAAAAATCGTGATCATACCGGGACTCGAACCATTGACCTTCCGGCTTGTAGTGTAGTGCCTTAACCACTACGGCGTGCCCCTAGAGAGAATGAAAGTTTTACCGTAATTAGTACAATCCCTCATGACGTAATATGCTGCGTAAGGCATTCTGCAGTTCGCTTTTTTCTGATCTGTGGACTGTATGCTTTTTTTAATCAGCTGTTTTTTTCTTATTAATTTAACCTGAAACTCTGATATTATATCATGTAAAAGACACTAGAGTTCCGGTATTTTTTTTACGAGTCAGATTATGTATAGAAGTTTTAGCTCAAGTGTCTGGACTTGTGGATTTTAAGAAGTTGCTTAAGGAGATAGGAAAGCAGGATATATTTTTAATTTAGAAGTACTTACCGTAAATAGAATCTGTCTATTTCTGAAAATCCCTCTCTACCTCTCAACACTGTACTTCCATATGCCTCAACATCTTAAACTATATATGAATATATAGTTTAAATTTAATGATAAATTATAAAAGCGTTACCGATTTAAAATAGTAGTAGTAGTAATAGGACTTTATTAGACTAAAAGTAAGATTATATACAATATTATTTACAAATATGGGTCGCATGGGCAGTAAGCCGTACGTGCTGTTGACAGTCCGTTACAATAAAGTAATACACGGTGATTACAAATGATTGGAGCGATTTCATGATTTTATTGTAGCGATCTTATTTGACATATCTTCACAGAACTTTAAAGTTATGTATAAAAACTCATAAGGTTTTTTTTTGTTTTCTCTCGCAGCCGTGTTTCAGCTTTAAACCGAGAGAGCGCAGCAGTTATCAAAGATGGCGACAGGCGAGGAGAAAGCATATGCTGTGCTTGAATTTCATTCAACTCAATCTGTGATAACTGTGCAACGACACTTCAGAACGAAGTTCGAGAAAGATGCACCGAGTGCCAACTCCATTCGGCGATGGTATGCGCAATTTAAAGCTACAGGATGCCTCTGTAAAAGGAAATCAACGGGTCGACCTTCAGTGAGTGAAGAAAAGGTCGAGAGTGTGCGGATGAGTTTCACACGTAGCCCACAGAAATCAACACGAAAAGCGAGCAGAGAGCTGAACATTCCACAACCGACCGTTTGGAAGATCTTGCGGAAAAGATTGAAGCATAAACCTTACCACTTGCAATTCTACAAGCCCTTACGCCCATTGACAAAGTGAGTCGGTTTGAATTTTGTACACAAATGCAGCAGTTTATGGATGAGGATGGTTTTTGTGAGAAACTTGTCTTCAGTGACGAAGCAACATTCTTTGTGAATGGCAAAGTGAACAAACACAATGTGCGAATCTGGGGCACAGAAAATCCCCGCGTTATTGTGCAGCACATTCGCGACTCCCCAAAAGTTAGTGTGTTCTGTGCGGTTTCTCAGTTCAAAGTTTATGGCCCTTTTTTCTTCTGCGAGCAGAACGTTACAGGACACGTGTACCTGGACATGCTGGAAAATTGGCTCATGCCGCAGCTGACGACCGACAGTGAGACCTTCATCTACCAGCAGGATGGTGCTCCACCACACTTCCATCACGATGTTCGTGAATTTTTAAACATGAGATTGCCAAACCGATGGATCGGTCGCAGTGGAGAGAATGATCAGAAATTGTTGTCATGGCCTCCACGCTCCCCCGATTTGACGCCGTGCGATTTTTTTGTTTGGGGGTATGTGAAAGATTCAGTGTTTGTGCCTCCTTTACCAGTAGACTTACCAGAACTGCGAGCTCGCATAATCAATGCCTTTGAACAAATTAATAGGGACATGTTACGTCGAGTATGGGACGAACTTGATTACAGACTTGATATCTGCAGAATCACCAAGGGGGAGCATATGGAGCACCTGTAACATCTCAAAAAAAACCTGGGAAGTTGCTCTATGTATCTGTAAAAGTTCGTGAAAATATGTCGAATACTACAGCTACCATAAAATCATGAAATCGCTCCAATCATTTGTAATCACCCTGTATTTGGTGTTGTTGTAAGCCTATGTTTTCCCTTTGCAGAGATTTAGGCGCTCTCCTCCTACAGGGAAGACTTTGAACCATACTAATTTAGTTACACTTGTTTTCGTATAGATGTCATTTTGAGCGGTCCGTGGTCAGCGTTCCACCTCATACTGACATCTAGGAAGTACTAGGACGGGAAAATTTGGTAAATTTTGCTTAGAGGCCTTTTCATTCAGGCATAAGGATTTTTTTACGAACCTGAAAATCTTCAGACTCGGGACCCACGGCTTAAAGTCCCTCCCGGAGGACTTGCACCTTGGATTTTTCCGTCCTAAAAAATCAATCTACCCCGGCCGGGTTTGAACCCGCGACCCTCGGGACCAGAGGCAAGGACCATAACCACTAGTCCACCGCGTAATAGTATAAAGTATAAAGTATAAAGAAAAACAAAAAGAAAACAATAATATTACAATAACATAATAAAATAACATTCATTATACATTCACTTAAGTTATGTAGAATTATTAAGAATTAATGGTATTACATTTTGAAAACGTGTATTTATTCATGAATGAGTGTTATTATTTTCCAGAAATTTACCCAGGTTTATCCAATTTTCTGGATTTACCATTAACTCGTAACATGCCAATCTTTCACGATTTGAATTTAGAAATCTTTCCGGTACTAACTGACGCCTCCAATATTCTAAATTGTTACTTTTTCTAATATATGTATCTCGTCTTCAAAGCTCACGCACATTGGACATATTCGCATATTGTGATCGTCGCTAATTTTTAGAAATTTCCATGCCGCTAGTCTAAACCAAGCAAGCCCTGATCTCTCTTTAAATCCTAGGTTGAGTATATAAGATTCTTTTCCCCAAACATGCTTTAGATCTCTTTCTAAAAACAGTGAGCGTTTTCCGGTACATTCGACGAAAAAAACTTGTTGGTTTGTATCTAAATACCTCCTCCTTATTTTTCTCCACACATTCTTGCGATTTTCAGTCCCTTTTTCCCATACCCAACCCATCCCAATCTTCTGGAGATCTCTCCTAACCTCGTCTGCCCAGAATTTCACATCTGTGTTTCTAATTTGGTGGTAGTAACAAATTGCTCTGAGCATTGTTTGTTCACTTTGGAATACCCGCAACCAGTATTTGAGTACACGAATTTTGCAGTTTATGTCGTCCTGGAATGACCCAAATTCATATAAAATTCCACAGTTAGAAACGGCCTTACTAAGTCCTGTAAAATATTTTAGAAAATGCGTATATGCCTTATTTAGTATTTCCGTTCTTTGAAAGCCCCAAATTTCACTACCATAGTGCATTACTGGCCTCGCCATCGCTCCATACATTTTTTTCAATGTGCTGACTGGAATGTCAGGCACTCGACTTAGAGTACCGAGTACACTGTTAAGTTGTTAAATAATGCTATATCAATATGTTTCTTCCACTTTCCGTTTATTTCCAACGTCGTACAAGATATTCAAAATGTTTCACGCTTTGAAGTACTTGATCTCTGTATTTCCATTCCTCTGCTCTACCATAAACCGAAATATTGTCATTAAAAATGTTTTCCTGTTATAGAAGCCATAAGGTGGCACTGCGAGTGATGTCCCGCCGCCTCTTTTGATAGAGAATTGTATATAAGAAAGGAAAATTAATGTTTGCACTGGCAGCCCTGATAGCGAAGACAGCATCTCACTAACGTATATGGTTAGAGATCCTGGGTTTAATTCCCGGCTCAGGCATCAATTTTTCTTTTCATGTCATACCGGTATTTGGCTTTTATTGCTAAATGTCAACATTTAATTGTAACATCGAAATAAAAAAAAGTTACTGCCGTAAAGTAAAATATTCTCATTAAAAAGGAAAAGAAAATTAATGTTTGACTGAGAGCCTGGTTAGGGAAGACGGTATCGCACCAACGTATAAAGTTAAGACTCCCGGGTTCAAATCCCGGTTCAAGCGTTAATTTTTATTTTTCATATTATATATAAATAAATAAATATATATATATATATATATTCTTGTAAGCCCATGTTTTCCCTTAACAGAGATTGAGGCGCTCTCCGCCTACAGGGAAAAATTATATAGGCTATATAGGCATATATATATATATATATATATATATATATGTGTGTGTGTGTAGTGTATATGTAGCCATGAATTTAGTAACTGTTCGCATATTTTGATTGCAATAAATTGTTAAATGATAATCCAGTTTTCACTCGACGATAAAGGAAAACTAAGAGGAAAAAAATACAATGAGTTTCCAAATTAGTCTCAAATGGAACCATATGAGGAAACTCGTTCGATCTTGTTTATTTTGTTTTGGACTAACCCAGAAGTTAACAAATAAGTGTTGTTATTTTTATAGCCTGTAATTGATTTGCTATTTAATTGTTTACCATATTAATTACGTCCGAAAGTTGTCTTTACATAGAAATTTCTGTTCATCTCGTGCAAACATATTTTTAGGCTACAGTGAAGTTTATCAGCAATTTATTCAACTAACTTATATATGACGTCGATAGATAGGAAAGAGATATAAGTGATTTTTTCCACAAAAAAAAAAACGAATTTGATGTATAATTACATTCTTGAAACATTATTTTATTTAGTGGAAAGGGGTATAAGTGTTTGTGTTAGGAGTAGATAAAGAATATGATGAAAGTTGAAAATTAAGAAGTACCTGTTGGCAGATGCAGTCGTCCTCAACTAAAATATTGTAAATATAATTAACTGGAGCGCTTTCGGAAGTTATTTTCCATCTTCGGCAGGTTGAGCTCCAGTTAATTACTTTTTTTTTTGCAAATGCCCCAGGTTGTTTTTCGACATTCCTGGTTACTCCCCTGGCATGGCGTTGTTGTAACCCACTTCTGAGGTTGTCCCGATGATATGATGGGTGGATGATGATAGTAGTGCGCCAGGAGAGTCCCTAATCCCAAACTTAATTTAAGATGAATATGAATGATGATGATTGCGATGGCCATATGATTTCGGGGACCGTTTGGGCCTTGTTTTCCTGACATTTGTCTTACAGTTGAGGAAAAACCCCGATAAAAACCTCACCCAGAAAAACTGTCCCGACCGGGGATCGAACCCGGGCCCGCTGCGTGACATCGAGACCACATATATATAATATTTTAACAAAGTTGAGGACGACGGCACCTGCCAACAGGTACATTTTAATTTTTAACTTTCATCATATGACTATTCATTTCAACGGAATTTGATATAAATTTTATTGTATTGAGATAAAGAATGATTGTATAATTTTAAATTTATTAATTAAATAAAAATAAAACGTAGTTTTATTTGATTTTCATATTTATTATATAATTCAGTTACAGCTGTTTCGGTACACTGTACCTTCTTCAGACATGTTACAAATTATGAAATGTGTTCCAACTGATCTAAGCAACAATACAACAATATTTATTTAAATTTTTTAATTTAACAAAGGGGATTCATTCAAATCAACTTGAGGATTTAACAGTTTTTTACTACTTTTAAATTTATTAATTTCTACAGCCTCCAAAACATCTAACTTCTTACCCTTATCACAAATATGCAAAATTTCAAAATTTGGATCGGAACAATGATTAAATTGGAATAGGTGGTTAGCATATTTTGAATTTTCTAAATTTCTGTTATATGCTCTCATGTGTTCCTTTATCCGAGAGATAAAAGGTCTACCAGTTTGTCCTATATAGACATTGTCACATGTGCCACACTTCAATTTATATACACCTGATAATTTTTCTTTTTTTGTTTTGGTTTTTAAATTACCTATGATTGTTTTATAAAAGTTTAACTTCAAGCATTTTTCGCAATATTGCAAAACTTGCACTTACACCCTACTTACTTCTAATCGCCTCAATTTAACTGAAGAAATGTCTTAGTATTAACTTAAAAGAATATTATGGATTAAGTTATTTGGTGCATACGACTCAGAGATGTCTTCCATGTATAAGACAAATTCACTATCTGAAACCTTGTTGACTTTTGTGAGCAATGGCCTTCGTTAAGAATCTCTAAACTACGGCCATCCACGGCAGCTGTTCCTTGAGAGCTCTCAATAGCGTTATTATTTTCAGTCCACCTCACTTTCTTGAAAAGCCAGATGCTTTTAAGCACTTGAAATAACCGGCGCAAACCAACAAGAAACCAATTGATTTCTACGTAAAATAACTAGTTAAGACATTTATTAATTTCAAAACTTTGTTCAACTTTGTTTAAAGTCTTTAAGGTATACAACACTTCTTAAACTTAAGAAATAAAAATAATTTTATACAATACAAGAGAATACCAGGCGTGCGCTGCTATGCCTAACTAGCTCACTGGCACTATCGAACCCGTACGTTCTCTATCCTGAGCTAAGTTTTACAATCATCCCCTGTATAATTTAGTTCCCGTCCACCGCTGTGGTCTCGAGGTAGCGTGCTGCCTTCTCACGCAGCGGGCCCGGGTTCGATCCCCGGTCGGGACAGTTTTTCTGGGTCAGGTTTCTATCGGGGTTTTTCCTCACCTGTAAGACAAATGTCAGGAAAACTTTAAGGCCCAAACGGTCCCCAAAATCACATGGCCATCGCAATCATCATTCATATTCATCTTAGATTAAGCTTAGGATTAGGGACTCTCCTGGCGCACCACTATCATCATCACCCATCATATCATCGGGGCAATGTAACCCCGCCTTCCAGGCGCCCCAACCTCAGAAGTGGGTTACGAGTAGGCCTACGCCATGCCAGGAGAGAACACCAGGAATGTCGAAAGACAACCTAACCTAGGACATTTGCAAAATAAATAAATAAATAAAACTACTTCCCACAAACCATTGTTAATGTTGTTCTCCCATTCCATTCTTGCTCTACCAACTGGGCGTTTTCCCTCTGGTTTTGCACCTCTTTCATTCGTGCCACACGTCCTGCCCATCGCAGCCTATGAGACATAACTGTTATTATATCTGGCTTCATATAAACACCATGTATCTCACTGATATGTAGTCTTCTTCAATCATCTGTCTGTTCATCTCTCTTTTGCCCAATTTTTTTTTCCTAAAAATGTTATTCTCAAATACTCGTAATTACCTTTTCTCCCTTAAAGTAAGCTACGCCTAAATTAATTAAATGTTTTTATTTTTATTTGTACAAGTCTCGTAGACTGCGATGGACAGGACATATTGCACGAATGGGGAATGAAACACGAGCATGGAAGATTCTTGTAGGAAACCCAGAGGGAAAACGCCCAGTTGGTAGACCAAGAATCAGGTGGGAGAATAACATTAACTTAGATTTGAGGGAAGTAGATTATACAGGGATGATTGAAAAACATTGGCTCAGGATAGGGATATACGGAGAGTTTATGTCCGCGCGGCCATGAACTTACGGGTTCGATACTGCCAGTGAGTTAGTTAGTTAGTTATTTTTATTTGTATAAGTTAAAAGAAAATTACGGGTTAATTTAAATTCTACGGTACACACTGCGACGAATCAAATAAGGCGTTAGCGGTTACTATAGTAATTTTTTAATTTCGGATTTCAGGTAAATCGCCACTTCTAATAGTCGGATTTCGCTGCTTTTTGGATAATAACTAGATCGATTAATTTTAATATAATATACCGAGTTTCGTTCTGAAACATAGAAAATTGCAACTGCTAGAGCGATTTTTAAACGTCCGTGTCAGGCGAACTTCTACAGGTAATGGTTTTAGGGAATAACAGAGAGCGACTAAATACTACCCGTACCTGAAAAGACGTATCTATACATTTTTATAAAATCTGTTGCATGGATTAGAAGCTTAAAAATCATAAACATACACATATTCGCTTTTATATAATAGATAAAATTCACTCCCTCAAATGCATTGTTTTGGAAACAAAATTTTACATTTAAGAAAGAAGACTTACAAGTTATATGTTTTTGCGCGATAGTGCGTTTTGTCAGATTTACAGCGATGGTGACCATGATTAAAAGTTTAACTTCCTACATTTCGGGATTGCCAACCTAAAAAACTACACTGTAATATTACATTTACACCCGCGTGCGGGAAGTAAAACCACTGCCCTCCATGTATACATATACATATACAAAAAAAAAATACCCAAAAGATAGTGTTACTGTGCATTATACGAAACAAATCACTGTACTTTAAATGAACTGAACTTTATTTGAAACAATTTAAAACAAATACGTACTTGTGGTCATTTTATCAATAATAATGGTCTTATGGCATCCTGTACTTTCAACTAATAAACATTGTCCCCTTTTTACACGCTTTATA
The DNA here is from genome assembly GCA_030220185.1 of Diploptera punctata. Classification (NCBI taxonomy): domain Eukaryota; kingdom Metazoa; phylum Arthropoda; class Insecta; order Blattodea; family Blaberidae; genus Diploptera; species Diploptera punctata. Next base: position 2,964,245 of record JASPKZ010000001.1, read on the forward strand.
TTAGCTTGGCCTGTATCTATCTATCTATGTAACGGAATTTTTTAACACGATTTTCACCCACTTAGAAACATTGGATCGACTTGAAACTTTGTATACTTGTAACGGATCCGTGACAATACCAATATTTTCAGATTTGTTTCTAAAATCCTGGCCAGAATCGTCCGAAAATAAAAAAAAAGTGTCTTTGTATCTATGTAACGGAATTTTTGAACACGATTTTCACCCACTTAGAAACATTGGATCGAATTGAAACTTTGTATACTTGTAAAGGACCCGTGACAATACCAATATTTTCAGATTTGTTTCTAAAATCCTGGCCAGAATCGTCCGAAAATAAAAAAAAAGTGTCTTTGTATCTATGTAACGGAATTTTTGAACACGATTTTCACCCACTTAGAAACATTGGATCGACTTGAAATGTTTGTATACTTGTAAAGGACCCGTGACAATACAATAATTTCTTATTTTGTTTCTAAAATCCTGGCCAGAATCATCAGAAAATAAAGAAAATGGGTTGCGGACTTGTCGACTTTTTAGTCAATCGTTGTAACAGCTCACGTCGAGCAGTGAACTCTGGTGGTATGTAATTTCAGTAATTCATAGGTCGCCGGTTCAAATCCAGCTGGCAGGTTTTTTTTTTAGAAGAATATTACTTTTAGCTCATACTACAATATTATCGAATTTAAAGATATTTACATTTTTATCTTATTCTGTAAAATATTAAAACTAAAAAATAAATAATGTTTTAAAAAACTAAAACAACACGCTTTATTAGAAAACCGAACTGAAAAAAAAAGAAAAATAATTTTAGTTTCCAACACGTTTGGGATAAATAATTTTACCATCAAAAGCGTGGGGTGCTTTTTATGATTTTTACATTTTCTTCATAGAGACTTTACTTTTACCAGTATCAGTTTATTATCAAATATATTAATTGATAAAGTGCATCCTACGCTTTTGATGTTAAAATTATTTATCCCAAGCGTGTTGGAAATTAAAATTATTTTTCATTTTTTTAAGCCGGTTTTCTAATAAAGCGTGTTGTTTTAGTTTTTTAAAACTATTATTTATTTTTTATTTATATTTGGTGTCTTCTTTTCTATAAATGTGTTATGGCATAGCCGGTCGCTAGTTCCCTTAGAAAATAGGAGGATAAATATGTTAGGGAAGAGAAGAGCGAGGAGTAACATCTCATTAAAAAACCTTGGTTCACCTGGCACAAGATGTTAGTACCTTGTAAGGGCGCCTACCTAGGGTAACAGGTGAAGATCACAACTGCTATGATGGTGAGTAAAACTGTGGAAAACGTGGATGAATCTCTCTCGTCTTTTCTCTCTCTCTCTCTCTCTCTCTCTCTCTCTCTCTCTCTCTCTCTCTCTCTCTCTATCTATCTATCTATCTATCTCTCTCTTTCCCTCTCCCTTTGGTAGAGTAAGTAGGCTTACTTCTATCATTATCGCCACTCTGCAGAAGGTATGGGTTATCTACCTTAAATGTGAATGAATATCAACAACAAGGCAAGAATTACTTTTAATAACAGTGAGACCTCCATGGCATATTTACCTTGTTGTGGTAGAGTGGCTTGCGTGCTTAAATGATCCCGAGAGCTATGCCGGTGGTAGCATTACTGCCGATAGGGTTACCCATGCCGAACTGGTCGAACGTGATAAGCCTGACGAAAAACGTACCTTGGTCGATAGAGTGACGATCTTTCACCGTAAAAATACAACCGTCAAGAAATGCCGACATGGGTTCAACTGGGGTAAAATTTTCCGGAGGTCAAATAGTTCCCCAATCGGTTCTCCGGGCGGGGACTACTTCAGGGAACCCATGCCAAAGTTCTCGTAGGGTGCGATGGGCAGGACATGTTGCGCGTATGGGAAATGAAAGACGTGCAATGAAGCTTCTTGTAGGAAAGCCAGTGGGAAAACGCCCAGTTGGTAGATCAAGAATGAGGTTGGAGAATAATATTAACTATGACTTGAGGGAAGCGGATTATACAGGTGATGATTGGAAAACATTAGCTCAGGATAGGGATGCGTGGAGAGCATATGTCCGCGCGGCCATGAACCTACGGGTTCGATAGTGCCAGGGAGTAAGTAAGAAACTGTGATACGGAAGGCAAAGAGAAACCATCGCATTCCTTTATTGACGATAACCATGGATAGGTTGATTGTTAGATTACTTATATTAAGGGGGCAATGGGTGAAAATTGACATTTTTTGGTTAAAAAATCACAATTTTTGTTTTTTTTTTTTGCAAAAAAGTATGCACCTTTCTTTTTTTACATATTGCCAAAGTTTCATGGACCTATGACACTTAGAACATAGTATAATGACGTCATATCTAAATGGCTGCGCCTTTTAAATCCCCATTATAGGCGTATTAGCTACAATAGCAATATTGCAGTTTATGGGCATTGCTTTGTGGTCTGTGAAGTTTAGTATTTTCTCTCATTCTAAATTGCCTTGGTACCTGATCAGACTTTTTATAGTTTTTTTTTTTTTTTTTTCCAAATTCCTATCCTTAATATGCATGAAAACTTACTTTTTTTCATATTTCTATATAAAGCGCGTTTTATTATGTTCAAAATCTATCTTCTCCTGTAATTTTCAAAATATGGGTCTGACATTTTTACACGAGGTTCTGGACACTCCGATCCGATTGAGGGTCTTTCCACTTTTCAGCGGTTGCCCTTTTACCAGCCGGCTCCTGGCCCTTCACATCCACATGTGTCAATCACAGAGGTAGATGATCAACAGCCAGTGTAGGGGTGACATGTGGTTAGCATGTCGAGTCCCCCTGCCATTATAGCTGGTTCCTCAACCTGGAGCCTCTACTTATTGTAGCTACCCAATGCTGGGTGGGCACCGGTCCCATACTGGTCGAAATACCATGAGAAAATTTCTTCCCCCATGGAGACTCGAACCAGCGCAAGTCCCGTAGCTCTGTGCCAAGGCTTCCTACCTTAACCGCTCGGCTACGGCGCGGGACCTGGACACTCTAATTAATAAAATAATGTGATTGTATTTTTTTATGTTAAGAATTCATAAAAATAAAATATATAATGACATATACCAAAAATATAAAAAATGAATGCCGAATACATTAATTTTTTTTCATCTCTCCTAGGAAAATTTTAATTGAATTTTGTTATTATACATATCTCGTTGAATCTAAATATAGATTTTTTAAACGTCTTACCTCAGACGTGACAAAGGAAATATATTTTCAAAAATCGACTTTTGTTAAAACTGATATCTGAATAATTAAAAAATATTCAACCTACATAAATAGAACTTATGCATTTAATTATTTATAAAAACGTCGATATGCGCACCAAACATGAAGTTTCTAACTATAAAACTGTGGAAAAGTGGAATTTCTCCCATTGTATGCTTTAAATTGGTTATGACATCGCATTCAATAATCCCGGCTTCAGTGTGCAATAAATAAAATTATATATATATATATTAGATGTTATAACTATATTTTTGACATTTGGCAATGAAGGCAAATATGATATCAAAAGAAAAATTAATGCTTAAGTCGGGATTTGAACCCGAGTCTCTAAACTCTGTACGTTTAGCGCTCTAACGACCTGAGCTACCCAAGTATTCCAATTCAAACATACATTTTTCTTATAAATGTAGTATTCTGAATTCACACAAGAGGTAGCGGAAATTCGTTCCGACTGACACCAGATGTCGGGTTCAAATTGAAGAAGTATTTTAGTCGGTTCTTCATTATTTTCCACGTTGTGGGCGCAATTTTGAAGAAGTAATTCTTTTTCCATGTTATGACGATGTTTTGAAGCAGCTAACTCTCTTCATTGCCCGATGTTGTAGTAACATTTTGAAGGAATAGTGTCCCAAAATAATAAATAAAAATTACTGGTTCAGGTTGGGTTTGATTTTCGGTAGAGCTGGATTCTCTTCGCAAGGTCGAGGTTCGTACACAGGATAGGAAAACACTTTAAAAATCACTAATAACTGATTCAAGTAGAACTAGTAATAAATTTATTATTTTGTAGGTTCCCAGCAGATTAAGTAAATTTAAGTGGTATTATTCTTCACTGTCAATTAAAATTAAATTATTTTCTTTTCTTAAATCAACTGTTCTTCTGGTATTAAATTTCACATTTTATCAGGAGAGTTGTTATTGCTTCTATACTTGATGAAAGTTACATGTTGACTGACTAGTGTAATTCTGTTATAATTTTAAAGAACATTATTACATCACATGATTTTATATTTAAATTCTATTGGTTAATGGTCCATTAAATACCAGGTTTAAATTTGATTTGTTAAATCAAAAAGTTAATTGTTTTTAACATCCAATCAGAATTTAGTATACTTTTATTTAAAAATATTAAGTTAAGCAGGTGTTCCTATTACAGTTATAACAGAAAGCTTTATATTTCGGACAACAATGACTTAAGACACAATTTTAAAAGCATTATTTAGAAAGACTGTTATATAATACAATTTCTTTAATTGTTACTGAGACATTTTTATTCAATAATTCATTATTTAGATGTTTTTCTTTATTTAAGTTATATTTAAATATTAAAAGAATTTTAAAATATAAAATTATTAACTTTAACTTTCATATTTATTATGATATTAAAATCCTGCTATAAAATTCCGACTCAAGCATTAATTTTTCTTTTCATATATATATATATATATATATAAAAGGTATATATATATATATATATATAAGGTACTGGGTCTTAAAGCACGGTAACTAACATTTTTTTTTGTGTGTGAATTGAAGTTTTTGGCAACATCTGATTTCTTGCAGGCGATTTCATAGTTGATGCAAATATCTCTAGGACTTTTTTGTAAGAATAATATAGGTATTAAGTTATATTTATAACACGAGCATTCATTTTTCTTTTTATATCATATATATATATATATATATATATATATATATATATAAGGTACTGGGTCTTAAAGCACGGTAACTAACATTTTTTTTGTGTGTGAATTGAAGTTTTTGGCAACATCTGATTTCTTGCAGGCGACTTCATAGTTGATGCAAATATCTCTAGGACTTTTTTGTAAGAATAATATAGGTATTAAGTTATATTTATAACACGAGCATTCATTTTTCTTTTTATATCATATATATATAAGGTACTGGGTCTTAAAGCACGGTAACTTTTTTTTTGTGAATTGAAGTTTTTGGCAACATCTGATTTCTTGCAGGCGATTTCATAGTTGATGCAAGTATCTCTAGTATTTTTTGTATGAATAATATAGGTATTAAGTTATATTTATAATACAAAAATAGAATACCTGTTTCGTCATGAATTTTAAAAGTATCGAGGTATTAAGTTATAGTAAATGATAGCTTTTTGGAGGTAAATCATTGTAACTAACAAACGTAACTGCCCGACGCTGTTTGCTTTGTAGTGATGAGAAACGTAAATATCATACGAGTATTTCTAATGTTCGTAATACTTCTAACAGCTCTTTTTTGTGATGAACATGACGATTCTCACTATAATTCTATATGAGTGCAAACAAATCGGATTCAAGTTCCTCCTAAAATGGTAAGAAAATGTGCCATTACTTCTGAACCGTTTCGAAGTAAACATGGTATGCATTGTACTTACCAAGTCTTACAGCTCTTTCCGCATTTAACATATGTACAGTAGGCAAATGTTATACAATCCACTCATTATCTATGGGTTCAGTGCATGGTAATTGGACTTGGTAAAACATAAACGCAATGCATGATTTGGAATTAATCAAAAAAGTTTCATTATGTTCCACAGAATATTAATAACAAAGTGGAATTTTATTACATCTACGTGTACTAGGAAAAATGAAATCATACTTGGATGAAAAAGAAGGTAAATGCATGCATCCCTCCTCTATAATTAATTATTGTATTCAGGGAAAAAAATGTTATGAGAAACAGCTAATAAAAATTGTATTTCTCGATAGATACAAAGTACTTGTGCGACATAATAGCTTAATAATTTCAACAAAACTTGATAAATTTTCTAGAAATTTTCATTTTATTAGTTGCTATGTTTTATGATCGAGTTCTTCATAGAGAGAGAGAAAGAGAGACAAAGAGCTCCCGAATCGAGTACGAATAATTATAGGTAGCAGATCAACCCACACATCTGCTTTCTTTATTCAAAACCTGATTATGATGCAACTTTATAAACCAGGACACAATTATTCAATAGCGTACTTCTTAAATATGTCTATGCAACTGAACTACATATCATGATAAGATTACTAACACGGTATGTAACATTTCTATCTAATAACATTGGTCAACGTGATTTTTGTCTCATGAGTACCAATAGTTGTACTTAATGCAGTTTTTGTCGTGTTTTCAAATATGTATTCGGAATTTCTACATCACCCACAGTTTTTTTTTATTTCAATTTCAATTAATGGATTTAAATAATTATTTTTTAATAAACGTTTCTTCGTCCATTTGTCCATTGTAAAATAAAACCAAATGAGGTAACTCATGAGATTTCAGCTATGGAAAAGAGATATCAAGGCAAATGGAATCTTAATATGCTGGCCGATTATTGCTGGACCATCAAGAGGGATGCTCCACAGGCGAAATATAGGAGAAAATCGTCATTTCTTACTTTCTAGGTGAGTCCGAATGTTCGAACATTGTGTAGTTACGAATGTAGAAACTATTGAAGTGTTTGAAATTATAAATTCCTGTCTCTCGGAAACTTTGCGTGATGGAGAAAAACCGATATGATATTTGAATTCAGGAGAAAAAAATACTATCAGAATCACATATTTTTCTTTGAGACAAAAAAAAAGTTTACTTTTTGTTGCCACTGTAATCAGGGCACGTTCAATTCATACATTTATGAATCTATGTTAAGAATTGGTATCAAAGATGAGATTGGAGGGTATATAGCATTCCAACCCATAAATAATAAACAGTTCAAACAATGTCCAATGATTAGATATCGTTGTAATTCTAATTGGATTTAAATTTCTAATTCATAATTGTGTATTATTATTATTATTATTATTATTATTATCATTATTATCATTATCATTATTATTATTATTATTATTATTATTATTATTATTATTATTATTATTATTATTATTATTATTATTATACTTAATTATGAATTAGAAATTTAAATTTAGGAATAGAAATTCAGTAGACATTTAAATGAGATTGAACAGAGAAGGCTAAAATGGAATGGACACATAAGAAGAATGCAGGATGTAATTTTTGTTAGAATCGTAGGGGGTTGAATTGGGTTTGAAATTTCTAGGCTAAGTGTTGGGAATAAGGTTAAGTCTTTGCGCTATAATAGTGCAACTAGTTTCTTAGGATCTATATGAAATATACCTTATATCTCTACATTTGGAATCTCTTTCTTTCCCTTGCAGGCAGGTTATAATTCATTAAAATCTTTGGAAGAGTGCCAAAGGCCGTCTATGCATGGAAAATTGAAAGAAGGAACAGAAAAGGAAGACAAAGAACAACCTGGAATAACAACATTCAAAATTCAATGTGGAAATTTGGTGTAACAGATTAAGACACAGAGGACAGAGAACGATGGAGAACTTCAATTAAGAGAAAATTGTGAATGTTTGTTGCAAACTGATGGTCTATTAGTCATATATAGGCTATTTATTTATTTACTTTAGTTCATGTTAATTACTAAGATTGGTTGGAGGAAAATTCTCAAAATAAAAAAAAATAGTATTATTATTATTATTATTATTATTATTATTATTATTATTATTATATTTATTATTATCAATACCATCATCTAAACAATTATTCATCATTAACAAATTAATAGGTACAATAAACTGTTTACATAATATTTTAGAAGCTTCCAAAGTGCACAAAACTGCAACTACCTTCATAACATTTTATTTCACGTTGCATAATTGAAATGCATTCTTAAAAAAAGGAAACAAACCACAAGATAAGTGAACTGAAAAACATGCAATTAAAGTTAAAAGTTAATAAAAACACGAATAAAAATAAGCATTTACTCATTACTTCAAGTAACAGGATATCAAAAAACTTCAATATAATGAGAAAAACAGTAACTCGAACAATTTTTAAAATCTGAGATTTAACACGCCCTTTTTTAAATTTTATTCTTTCTTCAGACAGAGAAATGTGGCATATTCTGTCAGTGTTTTCTTATATATTCATAGATGGCATCAGAATGTGGGTCGTGGGTTGGATCTTTTATGTTGATGGGGTGATACTTGAGGAACAATCTTCTTCTTCTTCGTCTCGGTTTACGATTTTTGCTAGCTTGTTCCGGCTCCAAATTGCTTGAGGAACAATAATATAGCATTAACTCATACATTTAAAATTTGAGGATTGGTCCCTTCTTGCAGAATGTGATCCAATTGCTGGAACCATTGGAAATCTAACCAAGGGTCGATTTGGAATAGTTTCTGTTTTAATAGTATGAGAGTATTTAAGGATATATGCAATAAACTCGTATGAAATTGAACATTTTTACCTGAAACTTTAGCATGAAAATATCTTCTAATAGTGATTCTCTTCATAAATACGTTATTTCAAGCCACCAAGTGTTCACGATTAAATGTATAAAGATAATTCGTGAATTTCATTTTATAAATTGGCTATTAATCATTACAGGAACTCTTGTCCAAAAACGTTAAACTGTATATTTAACTCATACCCCAAATGGGAGTCAATGACCAATCACGTTTCAATGATTTCTGTTTTACAACCAATCAGAATCGTGTTTCACGAAATATTTATCAGTGTTATATTTACCATATTAAAGAAAGCTCCTCCTTTTTAATATTCTGAATAGGTCTGACCATTATTTTGCAGTGACTGAGCCTATAAGAAATACGGTACCAGATTGTATATATAGTGCATAGATGTCAACATTTGTAGCAATTCATTATATCACCAAAAAAAGAAACCACTGTTTGCACTTTGTTAAATGTATTTTTTCCAGATAATAATCCAGAAAAATATAATTGTCATATTTACATCATACGACATCAGAAATGAATTAATATACAGTTTGACGTGTTTCATTTTTTCTCCACTAGAGAGCATTCTTACAATATTGCGTTCCTTTGGCAATAAATAGTATGATCTGGTTGCAGTGATAAACAAAAGAAGCAGATGAAGCGTACCTATCGTTTCTCATTTGTTTTCAAACATCGCCGTTTACATTAAATATAGGCTATAAGTATTTTAAAATAACTATAGTTACATAATGATTTGTTAGTAAACAGCTTAATTGTATTCGTTAAATAGTCCTAAGAAATGCCACTCTTGATTTCCAAGTTCTCTAGATAAATTGGAAATCACTCGTGTATTACTTATGATAAATATATACCGGTAATTGTTATTCTCCCAGTTATATTATATGCATGCGAAACATGAACTCTTACTTTAAGGAGGAAAAAATATTACGAGTAGTTGGGAATAAGTAGGCCGCGGTGGACTAGTGGTTATGCTCCTTGACTCCAGTTCCGAGGGTCGCGGGTCCAAATGCTACCGAGGTCGGTGGATTTTTTAAGACGGAAAAATCCAAGCAGCAAGTCCTCCGGGAGTGACTTTAAGCCGTGGGTCCCGAGTCTGAACATTTCCAGCCTCGTAAAAGATCCTTAAGGCTGAATAAAGATGCCTCTATGCAAAATTTACCGACCTCAACGTCCTGGTAATACCTTAGTTGCCTGTTAGATGTATCAATGGGTCAGTGTGTTGACCGATGCCATTCATGACATCTCTGAGCAAATAAGGTAACTAAAAAAATAACTTGGTGTAGTAGCTCTTTCCAAAAGGAGAGGCTATAGCTCAATAATGGGCTACGCTATTATAGATAGATTTGGGAATAAAGTATTTAGGGCAATTTTTTAACTAAACAAAGATATGAACAAAAGGGCGAATGGAGAAAACTATATAACAGTGAGCTGCATGATTTTTCATAGTAAACCAGATATAATAAGAATAGTTAAGGTAACTCTCGTTGGCTGCGATGGGCAGGTCATGTGGCATGAATGCGGAATGAAAGATAGGAATAGAAGCTTCTTGTAGGAAAACCAGACGGAAAACGCCCAGTTGGAAGACCAATAATCAGGTGGGGGAATAACATAACCATGATTTTAGGGAAGTACATTATACAGGAGATGACTGGAAAACATTAGCTCAGGATAGGGATGTGTGGATAGCATATCTTCGTGCGGCCATGAACCTATTGCTTCGATAGTAGCAGTGAGTTAATCCATGGCTGGATTATTAGACATATGATAGCCTGCTGACAATGATTAATATTGTATAAATGCATTAGTATTTGATCTTTTTTTTCTACGTTAACAAATTAAAGTTAATTTGGTCGTTTAGAGACGTAATACTGCTACCTCCATCAAGAGATTACAGTAAGCACATACGGGCACCATTAACAGAGTGACTGGGTTACAAGCAGAAGCTAGTTCGTTTTCATACAATAAAGAAATTCTCGTTTATAGTGCACCTGCCACTTTATGTGCACCTGTCAACTATAATGTAATAGTTGTACAAATAGTCGTACGAATGAAAGGGAAGGAGATTGCGTAAGTGGAATTGCAAACAATCGAGTAATGGGAAATGAAAAAAGAAAAAAAAACAGTTTGATAGAATAGCAAGAATTTATATTTACTTGTTTACTTGATGAAAATCCATTATGTATTTCATCATCATCATCATAGTACATTCACGAATTTAGGCCATTTGTTGATCCGTTTCGGCCTCAAGAGAAACACCATCCAAAAGTCTTTTGAGTGGACGTCTTGGTCTTCTTCTTCCTGTAGGTTAATATCTTAACATTAGTTTGGGTATTCTGTGATCTTCCATTCGATGAACATGTTGTATCCATCTTGACTTATAATCAGAAATTTTGTTTTCTAAAGGTTCCATGTGTAATTCTTCTAAGATGTCTTCATTTTTTTTGTAATCTAGTAGTGTGTATCCTGCAGTCCTCCGAAGGTATCTCATTTCAGCAGATCTAAGTCTCTGTATATCCTTCTATTTCAACGTCCATACTTCGCTACCATACAAAAGAGTTAGAAGAGCCAGTGTTTTATACACTTTTAATCTTGAATGCTTTTGGACTAACTGAGGCTTGAAGATAGAATTAATTAACCCTAAAATTCTTAGAAATTTAGATATTTTTGCATTTACATCCTTTTCTTCTTTATATGAGATATTGAATCCTAGATATGTAAAATTATTCACCTGCTCCAAAATTGTATTGTCCAGTACAATTTCACTTCTGACAGGATCTACACCTTGAAATGCCATAATTTTTGTTTTTTTTTTCTGTAGATATCTTCAAACCATATTCTTCTGTAATTTTGTTAAGTTCATACAGAGCTTTCTGCATTATGTATTTAATAAATAAAACTATGAAAATTGTATATGTTTTTCATAAATAGGCCTATTTATTTTATGTAACATTCGTAACAGCTGTTTCAATACACTATCTTCACCAGATATCATAAATATATTAAGATGCAGTGTATTGAAACAGCTGTTACCGATGTTAAATAAAATGAATATTTATAAAAATCATAGTCGGCCGCGGTGGACTAGTGGTTATGCTCCTTGCCTCTGGTCCCGAGGGTCGCGGTTTCAAAACCGGCCGGGGTCGATTGATTTTTCAGGACGGAAAAATCCAAGGAGCAAGTCCTCCGGGAGGGACTTTAAGCCGTGGGTCCCGAGTCTGAAGATTTTCAGGCTCGTAAAAAATCCTTAAGCCTGAATGAAAAGGCCTCTAAGCAAAAATTTACCGAATTTTCCCGTCCTAGTACTACCTTGGTTTCCTAGATGCCAGTATAAGGCGGAACGCTGACCACGGACCACTCAAAATGACATCTATACGAAAACAAGTGTAATTAAATTAGTATGGTTCAAATTCTTCCCTGTAGGGGGAGAGCGCCTAAATCTCTGTAAAGGGAAAATATAGGCTTACAATACAATACAATAAAAATCATATAAAACTTTGACAGTTTTATTTATTAAATAATTTATATTTATTTTAGATTCTATATCCAATATATAAAAATGAATGTTTGTTTGTTTGTACTTTATGCGCAGCCATACCGTTGATCCGATTGTAATGGGACTTTTTACAAAATGTTCAGGAGATTCCCGGGATAAACATAGGCTATAAGAGAGTTGTGATACTCAACTCCTACACCCTTAAAAATCACCCTTTGCAGTGGAAAACGTGAAAAAAGTAGCTCTTTGGACGCTTAAATGGCTTACGCTGCCTAAACCATAACAAATACACAAAATTAATGTATAGAGAATTGAATATCTCAAAAAGCTCTACAAAAAATCCGCGACACCATATATTTATGTCTTACGGATAACTCACAATAACCATTTTTGTCTTTCATTGATGCCAAGAAGATCGAGACTAGTATTAGGTAGATTCCTGTGCAAGCATAGCAGCATATGGCGGGTATTCTTTTACGGATAACTCACAATAACGAATATTGTCTTTTAGCTCATTTATGCCAAGAAGATCAAGATAAGAAGATTCCCATGCAACACCGGGTAATAAGCACGGGTAATATTAAAATAATTACGATATACATTTATAATTATTTTCCATTTTACTTATTCAACTAATCATAAGTAGTACATTAATTTTCGTCTTTCAGCTCATTTATGCTAAGAAGATCGGGATGAGTAGATTCCCGGACAACGCCGGGTAAATAGCATGGGTAGGCCTACATATTTAACACACTGCAAAAGTAATACATTTCAGTTAGCGGAAATGAGATTCTTACGGGCTGTGGAAGGTCGTACAAGAGAAGAACATATTAGAAATGAGAATATTAGAGATGAACTAAAACTTACTTACTTACTCACTGGCACTATCGAACCCGTAGGTACATGGCCGCGCGGACATAAGCTCTCCATACATCCCTATCCTGAGCTAATGCTTTCCAATCATTCCCTGTATAATCTACTTCCCTCAAATCATAGTTAATGTTATTCTCCCACCTCATTCTTGGTCTACCAATTGGGCGTTTTCCTTCTGGCTTTCCTACAAGAAGCTTCCATGCAAGTCTTGATGAACTAAAACTACAACCACGTATTCAACAAACAGAAGTACACGTGAACAATTGGATAGAACATCTGCAAAGAATGACAGAGGATAGGATACCAAAGATGGCTAACTAACTAACTCACTAGCACTATCGAACCCGTAGGATCATGGCCGCGCGGATATAAGCTCTCCATACATCCCTATCCTGAGCCAATGTTTTCCAATCATCCCCTGTATAATCTACTTCCCTCAAATCATAGTTAATGTTATTCTCCCACCTAATCCTTGGTCTACCAACTGGGCGTTTTCCTTCTGGTTTTCCTACAAGAAGTTTCCATACATGTCTTTCATTCCCCATTCGTGCCACATGTCCTACCCATCCCTTAACTGTTCTCATTATATCTGACCATGCAATTCACTGTTATGCAGTCTTCTCCATTCACCTGTCTGTTCATCTCGCTTTGGTCTAAGAAATTTCCTAAGAACTTTATTCTCAAATACTCGTAATCTCCTTTCCTCCCATAAAGTAGTATAATCCTAGAGGACGAAGATCGATAGGAAGACCAAGAAAGTGCTGAGCTGAACAGATGTGAGATCGGAACAGGCTAATATCTAATCCGTGAAATTGATGATGATGATGATGATGATGTAATACATATTCCGTAAAATCAGCAAAACGGTGTCATACATTCCACTTGGTTAGGAATTTCGCTTAGTATACGAAGAGTACTTGCGTCACTGCCTTTTTTTTAAATTTGGTATTGCAGAGTTATTTGAGAATGAAGTACTTAGGAAAATGTTTGGACCAAAGAGAGATGAACAGACAGGTGAATGGAGAAGACTTCATAACAATGAACTACATGGTCTTTATAGGAAGCCAGATATAATAAGAACAGTTAAATCTCGTAGACTGCGATGGGCAGGACATTTTGCACGTATGGGGAATGAAAGACTTGCATGGAAGCTTCTTGTAGGAAAGCCAGAGGGAAAACGCCCAGTTGGTAGACCAAGAATGAGGTGGGAGAAAACAAACTATGATTTGAGGGAAGTAGATTATACAGGGAATGATTGGAAAGCATTAGCTCGGGATAGGGATGTATGGAGAGCTTATGTCCGCGCGGCCATGAACCTACGGGTCCGATTAGTGCCAGTGAGTAAGTAAGTATAGCAGAGTTATTTAGTACGAAAATACGAAACTGATTGCACGATCAGGAAGCGTTCACGTGCCAGCAACAGAATCTGGCGTCGCCGTATCTTGAGATGCAAGCAGCTATTAATAATTATGAGAGAAACGGCGGAATTGGGTTTCCTCTGAAAGTCTGCTCAAGTGAAGACATTATCATTGACGTCACTTTACCTTAGCCCGTCAACAACATTTCAACATAATTCACATTGTTTCGTTTAATAAACAAGTCTTAGTTTCGATCCTTTCTTTGCAATCCTGACCTGGGATTTCCTTCTGTTTATTCTCTGTCATTCCTGGGAACATATTTGGATACAGTCCAGAAACTAATTTGTAACACATGGTTCCCAATCTCTGAAATTTCCTGTGTCCCATTTCCATAAATCTCAGAGAAAACATACAACAAAGTACATTACTTCGGATCATAACATTGTATTTGAATAAAGAAGGGCGCGACTAACTCACTCACGGAGGTTCATTCCAGCTCTCCATACATCTGTATCCTGTGCTAATGTTTTTCAATCATTCCTATATAATTAATTTCCCTCAAGTCCTCTTTAATATTCACAACATGATAGTATATTACGATGCGAGGTTAGGAAGTGGTTTTTACAGAATCGAGGAAAATGTTTAAAAACCGAGCGATAACGAGGGTTTTAATTTCCGAAATTCTGTAAAACACTTCACAAACGTGCGTTGTACATTACTTTCTGCGCGATGGTGTTTTCAGAATAATGAATAATAGTAAAGTAATAACATCTTTGTTGGAAATATTTGCGTTGATTATAAACAATTAACTAACGTTAACAGTGTGGGGAATGTTTATTAGTTGAAATAACAGGAGGCCGTGAGACCAATTAGTGATAAAATAACATGAGACCGTAAGTCTGAATTAGTGATAAAATGGCGGCAAGTATGTATTTATTGTTTTATTTTGTTTCAAATAAAGTTCAGTTCATTTAAAATACAGTGATTTGTTTCGTATAATGTATATTAACACTATCTTTTGGATTTTTTTGTATATACATAGTATGTAGTATAAATAGAGGGCAGTGGTTTTACTTCCCACACGTGTGTTTGTAATATGTAATATTACAGTATAGTTATTTTATTACAGTAGAGTTATTTAGGTTGGCAACCCCGATATATAGGAAGTTGAACTTTCAACCATGGTCGCCATTGCTGTAAGTACGACAAAACCAACTGTCGCGCAAAAAAATGTTTTAGATAGTTTTGTGGAACTATGCAAAGAACATTAAAACACAATGTATAAAACAGACATTATTAAAATTTTATAAAGTATTTGCATTGTCACTGATGTTATATGAAACCGAAAGCTGCACCTTAACATCAGACCAGTTAAGACAAGTTGAATCGCCCGAAATGAGATTTCTACTATTTGTATCGGGTTATAAATAAATAAACCACAAAAGAAACATACATATTAGAGAAGAATAAAATCATCATCTTCTTTCATGGATTAGGTCTTTGCCTGTTCCGATCTCACAACTGTTCAGTCCAGCACTTTCTTGGTCTTCCTACAGATCTTCGTCCTCCAGGATCATACATAATGCCATCTTTCGTATTCTATCTATCATCTGCCATTCTTTGCAGATGCTCTATCCAATTGTCCCTGTGTTCTTCTATTTGTTGAAGAAGTGGTTGTACTTTTAGTTCCTCTCTTATATTCTCATTTATAATATACTCTTCTCTTGTACAACATTTCACAGCCCGTCGGAAGCTCATTTCAACTGCCTGAAGTATATTTTTTGGAGAATAATAAAATATACTATCAATGAAATCTATAATTAAAAATACAGGACAAACTGGAGAAATCACATTCAACGAATTTCAGACTCGAGGATATAGAAAGCTTTCCTACACTATAATCTAAGAAAAGAAAAATAAATATAGGCCGATCATTGAAGAGATGGCGTGAACAGCTGATTTGAGATGCAACAGACCAGAAGGCCTATTCCTTGAGGTAGATGATAAATATTAAAAATTATAACATAGCATTATTTTAGAGATTTTGTACGTAAAGTAACCTGCTGAGAATGAGATTAGTATCGAAAGGTCTACAGTGTTTTAGAAGGCTTTATTAATTGAGGAGACGAAAAGGGTACCTAATTTTATAATTTTATTTATTATATTTTGACTAGGGGGCAGAGGATTTCTGGTTCTCTGAATGGTCAAAATCCCTGATGGAACTTATATTGAACCTCTGGGGTGAATTTCGGTAAAGTCCAGATGGTCTAACTTAGTCAAATCTACTCTCCTCACCTCCAAGTAGCCCCCCCCCCCGGAACTTCTTAAGATCTTTTAAGATTTTAAGATGCAAAAGAGAGAGTAGAGTTTGGAAAGAAACGGGATGCTACTGCACAAATATATATCCCTAGTAAAGCTGCATGATGTAAGAATGCTAAATTTACAGTGAAAGACCTGTTATTAGGCAGAATACTGTGTATGTATTTTGTGACTAACTCCACAATGGAATTGTTATCATGAACTTTATTAGTACTAATTAATATTGTTCTCTCATCTCTAGGCATTTGTCTAATAAATTATAACTGTCACTGACACTATCGAACCTGGAGGTTCAAGGACGCATTGCTCTCCATACGTCCCTATCCTCAGTTAATGTTTTTACTTCTCTCAAAATCGTGGTCAACATTTTTTTTCCATCTCATTCTTGAAATACTTCCTGGGCGCTTTCCTTGTGGTTTTCCTACAAGAAGTTTTCAATCCCTCTTTCCTTTCCCATTCGTGTCACATGTCCTGCCAATCCAGTTTTAGTGACGTAACTGTTCTTAATACCTCTGGTTTCCCATTGAGATCATGTAGCTCACTATTATGTAGTCTTCGCCATTCAACTGTTTGTTCGTCTTGCTTTGTTATAAAATTTTCCAGTAACATCTTCATCATCAACAATCACGGATTAAGCCCGGTCTCATAGATTCTCATTCAAAAAGCTGAATCCATCTCTTTTTCGGTCTATCAATATTCCTGTCTCCTCTTGGTTTGTAATTAGGTATAATTTTTGGAATCCGATCATCTTTCATTCTTTGAACGTGTTCTTTCCAGTTTTTTTTTTAGATTCTTTTATTTTATCTAGAAGTTTAAACATATTTAGCTCATTTCTAATATCTTCACTTCTTTTATCTAGAAGTTTGTAGTCAGCCACACTTGTCACAAACCTATTTTCCAGTAACTTTACTCTCAAATATACTCGTAATCTTTTCCCCTCCTTTACGGTAAAATACCATGTTTCTCATCCATATAACTGGAAGAAAAACCTATCAATAACTTTTTAGTTTAACTTTTTATTTAGAGAAGTTAAGATGGCAAGAGTCTTTGTAATGCATAATTTCACACGTTTCCAGATTTGAGCCTATGTTTAATTTCTTTCTGCACATCATTCCTGTTTGTATTTATCTTTCTCAGGTAGACCTATTTAAATTCAACCGTTTCATCAAGATTTTCCTCACTTATAATTAACTATCCATTTCCATCATCATCAACAACAAGGATTAAGCCCAATGGCCTGTTTCGATTTCATTATAGGTCGAATTGGTCCTTCCATCTCTTCAATGGTCTTCCCAACAATCTCCTCCCTTTCGGTTTATAATTATACATTCTTCTTGGTATGAGTTGTTCATTCATTCGTAATACGTGCTGAAGCTAAGCATTTTGATAGTATTTTATTCTTTCACAGAGATTAAATATGTTAAGTTCTGTTCTTATATCTTCGTTTTTCTTTTTATCGGTCCTTTGGTATTCTGCTATTGCTCTCAACATCTTCATTTCTGCAGCCTCTATTTGTTTACTATCTGCCTTTGTTAATGTCCAGGTTTCACATCCATAGATAAGAGATGGAACTGCCAATACTTTTTAAAATTTTAAAATCGTTTATTTTCTAGTTTTATTCAATAAAGTACGTTTAATTGCGCCACATAGATAATTGAAACGTATTTTAGTGTGTTTATCTAAATTTCTGTTATAACATAAATGACATCCCAAATAATTAAAATTCTGAACTTGGTCTATAATTACATTGTTTACCACTATTCATGTTCTTATTGCATTTTCCTTTCAGAACTAATATTATTGTTTTAGATGTAGATATTCTTAATATGTATTTTAGAGAGATATGGAAGTGGGGAGGCCACGTCGCAAGAATACAGGACGACAGGTGGACAATAAAAACAACCATGTGGGACCCGTACACAGGCAAGAGACAGCGCGGAAGTCCAAGACGACGATGGGCTGACATCTTCAAAGAACGAGCAGGGGCACAATGGTCCAGAGTCGCCAGATGCAGGAAAAGCTGGAGAACGATGGAGAGCCAACTGTGTATTAACTAATCACAGAACAGACAGTGTATACAAACCAAGTGCTACATCCATGTCAACTTCTCACCACGGAGTAGCTCACCGGGTGACACTCTCAAATAGAGCTTAACCCCTGTACAGGGAGGCCTTTGCCCTAAAGGGACATATCAGGCTTTATTTATTTATTATTTAATGTAGGCCTATTGGTCCATTTCCATATAAAATGTATTTATTAGTGTGACCATACATTTAGATATATTGACGTTTGTCTCGAGCCTCAGTTTCTGGTTCAATTTAACAGAATGGTTCTGCTAATGCTTAACATTTCCTCGCTATCGCCTAAAAATACATCATCATCAGATGAACGACACAAAAGGTTTTTCAATCCCAATATTCCATGCGTTATGTCAAATTATATAAATTTTAAATTATGATAGGCCCTACATATGACTGTCGGTCCCTGTGCTCTGGTGGTTATGAACCTTCCCTCTAGTTCCGAGGATCGTGGGTTAAAGCCCAGATGGGACGATGTATTTTTAGGATGGAAAAATCCAAGGGGCAAATCCTTCGGGGTGGGGCTTTAAGCCGTGGACCTGAGTGTAAATATTTTCGGGGTCGTAACAGAACCTCAAGGCTAAAGTAGAAATTCTGAGCAAAATGTATCGGCTCCCCCACCCAAGTATTACCTTAGTTGCTTACTATATGTCTTTTTGAAACGATATGCTAACCACATGCCAATCCCTGACATATCTAGGGAAATAAGCGTAACTAAATTAGCTCGATTAATAAACTGCGGATAGAGAGAATATTTGCCCAACATGGAGATGTGCAGGTATAGAAATACTACTATTATAGCATTTAAAGGACATGATACCTTAAGAGCAAAAATAGTAATTTATAATACAATTTTAGAGCAAGTGAACAGTTTTAAATATCTAGGCTTCAATTTGTCATATATTAAAACTGAAGATATTAATGACAAAATAAATAAATTTAATCTAATGTATAGCACTATTAAAAGAACCCTTAAAACACAAGAAAAGAAACAAAAATGAAATTTTATAAAGTAATGGCTGTTCCTGCATTGATATATGGATCAGAATGTTGGACGATCACTAAAAGACAAGAACAAAGATTGGAAGCAGCTGAGATGAGATTTTTAAGAAATATAGCAGGATATACTCTGCTGGATAAGAAAAGAAATGTAGATATAAGAAAGGAACTAAATATTTTCAAACTTTTTTTCCCCCCCCAAATGCCCCAGGTTTGTCTTTCGACATTCCTGGTTTCTCTCCTGGCATGGCGTATTTGTAACCCACTTCTGAGGTTGGGGCGCCTGGACGGTGGGGTTACGTTGCCCCCATATGAGTGATGATGATGATGATGATAATGGTGCGCAAGAAGAATCCATAATCCTAAGCTTAACCTAAGATGAATATTAATGATGATGATTGCGATGGCCATATGATTTCGGGGACCGTTTGGGCCTTAAAATTTTCCTGACATTTGTCTTACAGGTGAGAAAAAACCCCGATAAAAACCTCACCCAGAAAAACTGTCCCGACCGGGGATCGAACCCGGGCCCGCTGCGTGACAAGGCAGCACGCTACCCCGAGGCCACAGCGGTGGACATATTTTCAAACTTTACAGACCAAATAATTAATTATAGAAACGCCTGGAAAGAACATGTTGATAGAATGCCAGAAGACTGATTTCCAAAATTATTGCTAAATTATAAACTGCCCGGAAGGAAAAATGTTGGTGCCCACACAGAAGATGGTCTGAACAATTTTAACAATTCTAGCTTTCATGAAACCGCAACGAGCCAACAGGCTTAATCTCTGGATTATAATGACTATTTAACTCATGCCCCAAATGGGAGTCAATGACCAATCACGTTTCAATGATTTCTGTTTTACAACCAATCAGAATCGTGTTTCACCAAATATTTATCAGTGTTATGATTACCATATTAAAGAAAGCTCCTCCTTACAATATTGCGTTCCTTTGGCAATAAATAGTATGATCTGGTTGCAGTGATAAACAAATGAAGCAGTAGAAGCGTACCTATCGTTTCTCATTTGTTTTCAAACATCGCCGTTTACATTAAATATATAAATATTTTAAAATAACTATAGTTAAATAATGATTTGTGAGTAAACAGCTTAATTTTATTCGTTAAATAGTCCTAACAAATGCCACTCTTGATTTCCAAATTCTCTAGATAAATTCACTCCTCACTTCGTGAGTCGTGAATTTATCGATAATTTGGAAATCACTCGTGGCATTACTTATGATAGTTTTCTAGGGAATATACACCATGTTGATGAATAATATATCATTTGACATAAAATAGGCTATGAAATAATTCATTTAATAGCGTATTTCATAGAAACTTATTCACATATAGTCTAAAGCGATGAAATATTATTTCGTACCCTAATTAATGGTCATTTATTTTGAAATTATTGATATGTAAAGAGATACATACTAATCAAACAATAGTATCAGTGATAACAATAATAATACCGAAATGGCGAATAAGGCCTGTGATGAATACTATATCATAATTGGCATACCTTACATCCCCACACATTAATAACAGAGGTGGGCGATCATCTATCCAGTATAGGAGATATATGTAATCAGCATATTAGGTCCTCACCGTTATAATTGGTTTACTCAACCTGGAGGCGCTACTTATTGCAGCTAATTCCTCACAATATAAGTAGGGCACCTGTCCCACATTGCGAAAATTATATGAGAAATTTTCTTCCCCTATGGGGACTCGAATCGGTGCAAGTCCCATAATGAAATCAAATAAGAATACAATTTAGTAAATTCCAATTCAAATTCTACTCCCCTCTTAAAAATAAACTTTATGAATGATTTATAAATTGTCCCCTCCTGCTGAGTCCCAAGGTATGATGCCTTAAACCGCTCGGCAAAGGAGTGAGACAACGTCAATAATAATAATCCATCCATAGTAATTCTGCCAGAGGGCAGGTCCTTCACTGCAATCATAGCATTTTCATGCTATGCTTGCAGCTTTACTAGAGAATTGTAGGTGTGGTAGCTTCCCGTTGCTTTCCACACCGGTGAAGGAAGACGATGATGATAATGATAAGGATGACGATGATGATCATATGATTTCGGGGACCGTTTGGGCCTTAAAGTTTTCCTGACATTTGTCTTACAAGCGAGGAAAAAAAAAACCCAATAAAAACCTCACCCAGAAAAACTGCCCCGACCTGGGATCGAACCCGGGCCCGCTGCGTGACAAGGCAACACGCTACCTCGAGACCACAGCGGTGGACATAATAATAATAATAATAATAATAATAATAATAATAATAATAATAATAATAATAATGTCCTTGGAAACTCATTGTAGGAAAACCAGAGGGAAAGCGCCCAGTACGTAGGCAAGAATGGGGTGGGAGAATAACATTAACCATGATTTGAGGGAAGTTGTATATACAGGGATGATTAGAAAAAAACATTAGTTCCGGACACGGATGTGTGGAGAGCTTATGTCCGCTCGGCCATTCAATAGTGCCAGTGAGTTAGTTAATAATAATAATAATATAAATATAATAATAATAATAATAATAATAATAATAATAATATAATAATAATAATATATAATAATAATTGTATTGTAAGCCTATGTTTTCCCTTCAGAGAGATTTAGGCGCTCTCCCCCTACAGGGAACAATTTGAACCATACTAATTTAGTTACACTTGTTTTCGTATAGATGTCATTTAGAGTGGTCCGTGGTCAGCGTTCCGCCTCATACTGACATATAGGAAACCAAGGTAGTACTAGGACGGGAAAATTCGGCAAATTTTGTTTAGAGGCCTTTTCATTCAGGCCTAAGGATTTTTTACGAGCCTGAAAATCTTCAGACTGGAGACCCACGGCTTAAAGTCCCTCCCGGAGGACTTGCTCCTTGGATTTTTCCGTCCTAAAAAATCCATCGACCCCGGCCGGGTTTGAACCCGCGATCCTCGGGACCAGAGGCAAGGAGCATAACCACTAGTCCACTGCGGCCGACTAATAATACTATTAATAGTAATAATAGTAATAATAATAATAATAATAATAATATTAATAATAATAATAATAATAATTTCCTTGTAGGGATACCGAAGGGAAAGCGCCCAGTACGTAGGCAAGAATGGGGTGGGAGAATAACATTAGCCATGATTTGAGGGAAGTTGTATATACAGGGATGATTAGAAAACATTAGTACAGGATAGGGATGTGTGGAGAGCTTATGTCCGCTCGGCCATGATTCTACGGATTCAATAGTGCCAGTTAGGTAGTTTATAATAGTAATAATAATAATAATAATAATAATAATAATAATAATAATAAGCTAACAGTGTATTGATGTAAAGGTTTTAATAGTCTTCGATGTACCACCCACTGCTTTATGTAATATCAGTCACTGTTGTGCGACACAAATGAACAAGATTCCAGTCACTGTTAACGGCTGACATGTGGCTATAACTTGGAATCTCTTAGCTGTTAGATACTTGCAACATTAGTTAGACTGCTAATGGAAATTTCCTAAGACGATCTCTATAAGATAAATTGCACGATTCAGAATCAACATCCAAGTATGTCGTCTTAAACATTACATCAAACAAGACAAAAATCAGTGAATTCCCAAATCATTACGTAAATACATGTATTATGACATATAGATGCGTTGTACAGTGAATGCTCCATCTTAGCTTGAATTCAGCAAATTCACTAACTTAACATTAAATATATTGAACATAGTGGAATATCTTGAAACTTTGCTAAGAATGCTAAATGTTTTCCTATGTTATTTCGTTCAACCTACTTAAACTATTAAATTCAATTAAACAGCTTGATGGCATCAATAGTTACATATAAAAATGTGTTGGATTAAACTGGATTTATTGTTTCGGTATTTTTGCCTTTATAACCTTCAATTTCGAAATGTTAAAATAGACAAAAAGAGAGAAAGAGAGAGAGAGAAAAAAGAGAGAGAGAGAGAGCAATAGGAAAGAGAAAAAAATAATAGAGAGAGAGAAAGAGCGATAGATAGAAGATACAATAAGAGATAGAGAAAGAGAGAGACAGTCTCGTCTCTCTCTCCCTCTCCCCCTCTCTTTCTCCCTCCCCTCTTGCCCGCCTCTCCCTCTCTCTCCTCTCCCCTCTTCCCTTCTCTCCCGCTCTCTCCCTCTTCCCCCTCTCCCTCTCGCTCTCTCTCTCCCCTCCTCTCCCCCTCCTCTCTCTCTCCCTTCTCCCCTCTCTCTCTCCCTCTCCCTCTCCTCCCCTCGCCCTCTCCCTCTTTCTCCCCCTCCTCTCCCCCCTCCCCCCTCTCTCTCCCTCGCTCTCCCTCCCTCTCTCTCACTCCCCTCTCTCTCCCCTCCTCCTCTCCCTCTCTCTCTCTCCGTCTCCTCTCCTCTCCTCAGCTCTCTCTCCCTCTCTCTCTCTCTCCCTCCTTTCTCTCCCCCCGCTCTCTCTCCCTTCCTCTCCCCTCTCCCCTCTCTCCCTCTCCCTCTCTCTCCCCCTCTCTCTCCCCCTCTCTCTCCCTCTCTCCCTCTCCCCCCTCTCTCTTCTCTCCCTCTCCCTCTCCCTCTCTCTCTCCCCTCCCCCTCCAGCCCTCCTCCCTCTCCCCCTCTCCCTCTCTCTCCCTTTCCTCTCTCCCTCTCTCTCTCCCTCTCTCTCCCTCCTCTCCTCTCCTCTCCCCTCTCTCTGCCCTCTCCCTCTCTCTCCCACCCTCTCTCTCTCCCCTCTTCCCCTCTCCTGTCTCGCCTTTTCCCCCTACTCTTCTCCCTCTCCCTCTCTCTCGCCCTCGTCCCACCCTCTTCCCTCGCTCCCTCTCCCTCTTCTCCCTCTCTCTCTTTCCCTCCCTCGTTCTCCCTCTCCTCTCTCCCTTCCCTCTCTCTC